>NC_061167.1:44660766-44845766 GCF_022113875.1 Hydra vulgaris | reverse complement strand
GTCTTACAGAAAAAAATAAGTGGATATTTATTTACACGACCTACGAAATGCTGAATGCTGAAAGATATAGTTATCATTATTTAGAAAATATAATCGCATATAAAAGAATAAAGCTGATTTTAGACGATTTTAGATGACAATAATTTATTATCGTCTAAAACAGAGATAATAATTATTTGGCAACAATTTATTTTCAAATAATTATTTTCTCTGTTATAGACGAGAATTATTTATAGAGAGTTATAGACACTAAATTATTATTGTCGAAAACAAGGTTTAAAATTACATGTGTCAACGTTTCTAAATACTGCTTTAATAATTTCGTATATAAAAATAATTACATATAATATATGGGTGACACCCAATTTGCCGCCCCGGGTGACACCATAACTAGGAAAGCCACTGACACATACATACCCACAAATATTTCCATATATGTAACAGAAAGGTTAAAGAAGATATAACTAAATTGGTTTAAATAAGGGAAAATTAAAAACTGTTATTATTTAGAAAAATAGACAAAACCCATGGGAAAAAAGACGTCGAAAAGACGTCTTTCAAAATCATATTTACGATGCCTTTAAGACGTCTTTTTTTAATCGACTATAAAATTCTATCTATAGATATCTTTTTTATGATATAGATATTCTATAGATATTCTATCTATAGAAATCTTTTTTTTACATCGAAAAGGCGTATTTTTTGTCTTTATCTTGTCATGAAAAGACAAAAAAAAAGCGCCTTTAAGACGTCTTTAAGTCATTTATATTCATTAATATCCATTTGTTTATCAATTAGGCACTTCTAAAAAAGTGTTTTTTGTCGGGGTCGGAACGACTTTTTTGTCATACTTCTTAGTATACTATAGTATTCTATACATAATAGTATCCCTACTTTTCATATATGAAATGCTATTTTTATCAAATGAAAACGATAATAGCTTTTCATACAAAATATGACAAAAAGCTTTTTCCTGTTCCGAGAAAGAAACCTCTTCTAGATGTCAATATAAAAGAGGAAGCATTTTCTACTTTTTTTATATGTTTAAACATAGAAGAATAATTAATAAATAAAAGATCAGTATTGTTCAACAGAATATTTTTTCATCTTTCTCTTTCTTTTCTGTTTCTTAAGCGAGCTCTGTTTCTTGCAGTTGTTGAATTAAGTTATCTATTTCACGTCGAGAAATCCTTTTATTTGAGCTGGTTATGACTTCTAAAATACGACTGAGCATTAAAAACAGTCTATTGCTTGAATGTAAGACAAAAAAGCAAATGAAACTTGATTAGCTGAGTAAAACACTTTAGACTTACTGACTATTAATTAAAAAAGGGCTAATCCTTTTAACCCCCTCATGTTTCCTGCACGGTCCTTTCTTTTTGAAACAAATAGGTTAGACTGGGACAAAAGTAAACAGTCTATAAATATATAAAAATGAGTGTGCTAAAGAAATTTACGACTATCAAAATGACTTTACAACGATGTGTTTTATTATGTAGGACTAAAACCAAGCTAAACATTTGTACCTCTCAGATTAGCTGTGAAAACCAAATTATTGAAAACAGATTTTTCTGTCATCTATGACGTGACTTTTTAATTGAATTTCGCTGAAATTAAGTGGTGTAGACTAATAACAATTTAAAAATCCGTTATTGACTAAAGACTATCAAAATGAAAAGATAATTAAGCAAATGAATTGCTAATGCTACCTTGTTATTCATTTAAACTGAATAAAAGTACTTATCAAAGATCTATTTTAGCCTAAAACATAATGATGCTTTACTTAACAACATAAAATTATAAAAACTGGTGATATCATTAGCAACACAAATGAAATACACATAGACAAAAATGAAGACTAGAAAGCTGCAATGTTGTTTAGATATAAGAAAGGGTACCTTTCCAGCATCATTTTCATTTGGTCTTTTTTATCCAAACCAAAGGTTTTGCAAACAGTTCCAAAGATAAATCTGTTGTCATTATGTGCATTTTTTACTTGCTTTTTTAACGACAGACAACAGTTTATAGGGAAATAACAACTTTAACATAAAAGTTAAAGAGCCAGTTTTTTGTATAAACAATTTCATCATTCAACTAAATAAAAACAACAAAATTATTCAGATCATTTAAAAATATATAAAAAAAAAATTGCACGGATACTGAATGCTTCTTCTTTTCTATTGTTCGTTTCACTGGCACTTAAACAAGTAAATACTGACAGAAATTGTTTACAGGTTTCATTTTTTGTCTGAAAATAAATATTTTAGATTCATATGTAATGAACAACGCTCTTCAAGCACAACACATTAAAAAATTAGTCCAAAAATAAACTTTTTAAAACACTTACCTGCGACTTACTTAATTGATACTAGATCATATCGATACTATCTTACTGGCACCATGCCATACACTTTTTGCTTCTTCCCATTAACATTTTCTGGGTAAACAGCTGCAATTATATATATATATATATATATATATATATATATATATATATATATATATGTATGTATGTATATATATATATATATATAAATATATATATTAAAACAATTTAAAATGTGTTTTACAAAAAGAAATTGTAATTTGTAATTGCTCAATGTTCTTAAAAGAACAGAGCAATTACAAATTACAATTTCTGCTGAGTCTTTATTGATGAAACACAGTGTTAAATGAGAAAAAATTTTGCTAAGTGATTTTCTACTAATATAAATATATATATATATATATATATATATATATATATATATATATATATATATATATATATATATATATATATATATATATATATATATATATATATATATAATATATATATATATATATATATATATCGTGACTATATATATATATATATATATATATATATATATATATATATATATATATATATATATATATATATATATATTATACTATATTATATAAAAGCATATATATTATGTATGCTTTACATAATAGGTTACTTTATTACATAAATTATAAAATAAACTTGCTTCCAAAAATTGTTGATTTTTAAAAAAATTTCCTATGCAAAAATGTTTCACATAAAAAAAAGTTTTACAAAGTATTTTGTAAACAAAAAACGGACCAATCAGAACGTAACAAAGATATCGTTATTACAATACTGTGGGTTAAAACCCATCTTTGTTAGGTTCTTTTGGCAATAATTATTTTTAATTTTCTTAGCAAATGATGATTTCCTTATTAAAAATGAAAGTTGTTAATAAGCAAATAATAATTTGTTTATTATAATTATAATATAATTATAACAAACAAATTGTTATTTAAAAATATTATAATAATTTGTTTATTATAATAAGCTAATCATAATTTGCTTATTATAATAAAGGTGGTACTTGGGTGAAAAAAAAGTAAAAATTTAAAAATTTTAAAGTGAATGTTTTAAGTAAATTGAGCTATGCAGAAAACGCTTATGTAATTTGTTTCATTTAAAATAATTCAGATGATACCTAACTTTCCATTTTTAAAAAGGCACTCTTAAACTCCAAACTCAACTTTCGTAGCAACGCCCATAGCAACCAATTCGATTTACTGAAAGCCTCTGAAAATATGTGTAAAAACTCATGGTTGGCTTGCTTTAATTTTAAGGTCATTAAAATGTTTTACAGAAACATAAACTTCATGTAAAACGTCAGCAAATAAATACATGAGTAACATGAAATTTTAATTGTTTAAAAGTTGAAAAGCTGCAAGTGAAATAATATTTGTTTATGTTTTTAATCATCGTTTATTTGATTTAGCTACATAGTTTTTTTTTATCTTTTTTTATGGAACTTTGTTATAGTTAACTTAATTGGT
Organism: Hydra vulgaris; assembly: GCF_022113875.1. Taxonomy (NCBI): domain Eukaryota; kingdom Metazoa; phylum Cnidaria; class Hydrozoa; order Anthoathecata; family Hydridae; genus Hydra; species Hydra vulgaris. The sequence continues at coordinate 44,841,941 of NC_061167.1, read as the reverse complement.
TTTTTATTTGTTATTATTTTCTTTATTGTTCAAGTTATTTGATTATAATGTTCATTATTAATGAACAACAGCAATGAAAAAAAAATGAAGCTTAGTTACACTTTTTTGTTATTATTATTATTTTATTTTTTATAGTTGTAATAATAATGAATAATAAAAAAAGAATTAAGCTATGTTACAAAGAAAGTCCGGCTACTCAAAAGCATTTTTTAAACGGACATTTAAAGGTAACCAACACACACACACACACACACAAAAAAACAAGAAGAACCACAACTAAAAATAACTAATAAATAAACGAGTCACTAAATGGAATGATTTGGAAACGGTTTCAAAAAGATATCTATGTTTGTGAAACTACTACTGAGCTATGTGTAGCTTCTGCAGTTATAAATTTTAATGATGGTTCAACTGGAACTCTAAAGGTTTAAAAGGGTTCAGGTATTCTAGGGTTTTATGCAAATAAGTTCTGTGTTTCAAATAACAACCGAAGAGTAATGTCGATGGAAAGAAAATCAAAAAAAGCATATTCAAAGAGTTCATAAAAGGTTTCATAAATACTAATGAATCAGAAGAAATGAAGTATTGTTTATATTAGAGGTTTATATTATTAGAGGTTTATATTATATTACGGTTTATATTAGAGAGATTTTTATTATTTTTTATTTACAGTGATCAATCATGAAAATCTTTTTTTTTTTTGAATATTTAGGAAAAATTTAGTTATATTTTAGTATATTATTACTTAAATTGCATTTACCTCAAAATTGAATTTTTTGGACGGTGTGTCATATAACTTTTGATTGATTTGAGTTTTTCACTTGAAATTTTATATGGTGGTTATTTTTTATAAGATACAGGTTCAGAACCAACATTTTTTGAAAAAATATTTTTCGGTCCAGAGTTACCCAAGCCCAAAGTTTTATTTTTAGGCCTTTTTTATAAGCAAGGTATTTAAATTTTATTTACCTTAGATGTAGTTATGCAATCAGGCTAATTCTGCTCCCATACCTGTAAAATTATACTATAAACAAACTGTAAAAATTTTCTTATCATTCTACAGGTGGTTTTTTCTGAATTTGACGCACCGCAAAGTGACAATTTTGAGACCTTTGGACCCAAATAAGTGTTTTCTGTAATTTTTCTTTTTTTTTCTTTTTTTTTTTTAAAAAAAAGCATAGTTATCTTTATATAGTTGTTGTACCAAAATATCAAATTTAAATAGTAAGAAATAAATAATATGGATTATTCACCCAAGTACCACTTTCACCCAAGTACCACCCAAGTACTTAAATTGTTTCCCAGTGGGAAACGTTAGTGAATATTGCCCTCCCCCTACCTAAAGAAAAAAAATTTCTATTGGGTGTTGTTTGATTTAACATTTGAATGAAAACTTTCTTATTTCTTTTTTTTAACCCCTTAAGTGTGTCTGACGGATATATCCGTCTTTCATTGGTGTAGCTCTATGTGTGTCTGACGGATATTTCCGCATTTTGGAACTGTTGCACCGTTTGTGACTGACGGATATATCCGTTTTTTATATGAGTTAAACAACAGATCAGATATGATATGTTAAATGGTTCTTTGTTTATTCCTATTATGTTATAGCTTTTAACAAAAGTATGGTCTTCATTTTGTACTCTAGAGTTTTTCAAAGTATAGCTATTAGCTTGATATAACAATGCTTTAGTTTAGTGAAAAAGTAAGCATGGCTGCGGCAAGAAAATCTTATCCTAAAAGAAGTAAATATTCTGTTCAAGATCTAGTTGAATATACAGGAGAAAATGATGAATTATCTGATCTCAGTTCTAATAGTGTTTCTTCTAATGAAGGTTCAATTATATCTGTTACAGAAGAAGAAATTATGTGTACATCAGCAGATAATGATAGTGAAACTAGCCTTGTTGACATTGATGTTATGCAATTAAATCAAAAAAATACAAACGATGAACCAAATTGGATAAAAATAGATGGTTATAAAGCAAGTTCTGCTAAATTTGAAGGTAATCCAGGACCTGATCCAAGTTTTCTAGTTAATAGCAGTCCTCTTACTATATTTGAAGCATTTGTAACAGACGACCTTGTTGATCTTATTGTCGAGCAAAGTAACCTTTTCGCAGTACAATATCTAAAAAATAATGTAATTAAAGGTAGATCTCGAGTTCAAAAATGGACACCTTTAGTCAGAGCTGACATCAGACTCTATATAGCATTCATTTTATATCGTGGAATCCTATGGAAACCAACAAATGCAATGTATTTTTCAACAAATCCTCTGTTTGACACACCTTTAATAAGAAAAGTGTTATCTTTTGATAAGTTTTGTCTTATTGAGAAGTTTCTTCATTTTGTTGATAACAGTAGTTTACCAATACATTCCTGTAAAAAAGCAAAAATTGAACCCATCTACGACTACCTAGTAAACAAATTCAAAACTCTGTACATACCAAATAAAAATATATCGATCGACGAATCGTTGCTGCTTTGGAAAGGTCACCTAAGCTGGAAGCAATACATTCCAAGCAAACGTTCCAGATTTGGAATGAAGTCTTTTGCATTATGTGAATCAGCTACTGGGTATATTTGGAATTGTTTCTTGTACACTGGTAAGGAAATGACTGACGGTTTTGCTCTTGACATGCACAAATACAAGTATCAAGCTACTAAAATTGTTATTACGCTAATGGATAATTTAATTGGTAATGGCTATTGTTTACATGTTGACAACTAGTATACATCTTATGAAATTTGCAAGGTATTACTGGATCATAATACTGATTGCATTGGCACATTACGTATTAACCGAAAACAGTTACCACAAGATATAAAAAATGCTAAGATTAAAACTGGCGATACTTTAGTTCGTTTTGATACTAAAACAAATATAATGTGTACCAAATGGAAAGACAAAAAAGATGTACACATGCTGAGTACCTGTGTTCAAAATGATACAGTCGTTGTTAATAGAGCTGGTAAAGAAAAAAATATTCCTCTTGTGATACATGAGTATAACAAAAACATGGGTGGTGTTGACCGATCTGATCAAATGTTAACAACATACGAATCCGAAAGAAAAAGGGTGAAAAAATGGTACAAAAAGATTTTCATGCATTTGATTAGTGTTAGTGCATTCAATGCAAATATTATAAACAATAAAATATCACCTAATATGACATCCTTGCAGTTTAGAGAGTCCATTATTAAAGAGAGTATTGTCAAGTACCATGAATCAGTTGAGAAAAAAAGAAGTCGAACTCGAGTATTACCATCTCCTTTAAGATTAGTAGAACGTCATTTTGTCGATGCTATACCAGCAACAGAAAAAAATATAAAACCATGTAGAAGGTGTGTTGTCTGTTCTGAAAACAAAGTTAGATCAGATACCCGATATATGTGTGTAGACTGTAATGTTGGTTTATGTGTTGTGCCTTGTTTTAAGTATTACCATACAAAAGAAAACTTTAAAGGTTTTTGTAAATAATTAATATTTTGTTATTATATTCTTAGTGTTTTACAAATCTGAGTTTTATCTTTTTATTAAAATTTGTAAAAATTTTAGTTCTTCATTAATATTGTTATCAAAAAATTAGAAATGCAATTTTTTTTTTTTTTTTTTTATTATACAAATTTAGCGTACTAAACGAAAGTAAATTTGACAACTTAAAGCGATCATTAACAAAAATATTTTGCCGTAAATAACAACGCGATGTTTAAATTTACGCCACAGTTAAGGGGTTAAGGTCATCGATATAAAAGACGTCTTTTCGACCTCTTTTTTGAGGAGATCTATTTAAAAGACGTCTTTTCTAATTATAAAAATACATAACAAGTCATAAAAAAGACTTCTTTTATTCGTCTAAAGATATCTTTTTTCCCACTGGGAATTAATTGAAGGTAGTTATAATGTTGTGTTGAATTTTATTAAGTGTTTTTATGAAGGATAAATTTTTTGATATTGGTAATGAAAGCATTTCTAGTAATGTTAGGGAGATTTCTTTTTATTGAAAGTGGGAGAGAGTTCCAAGAGTGAATTGATTGGTATTTAATAGATTGATTACCATATTTGCTAGTTTTTTATGAAGGTAGAGCTAGATTATAACAAGATATCGATCTAAGATTGTAATTATGAATATCACTTTTGAGTTTAAAATAGTTGTTGAAAGCTATAGGCATGGTACTATGAATGATATCCCATACGAAAACACAGTTTAATAAGTAGATGAGTTTATCTAACTTTAAAGTATTTGATAAATTATACAATAAGTCTGGATTAAAATTGTTTGGCTGGAAATGAACTATTTGTATAGATTTATTTTAAAGTTTTATAAGATTTTTATTTTGAGAAGATAAACTTTATGGGAATTAAATATAGCATGCCAAATACTTCCTTATAAACATTACTAAACATAAAATGTAAAGAGTTATAACTTGTATAAATACCACGCAATTCCGTTAAAGTTTGACTATCAGTTTTTTTTGAACCATACCAACTTTTAGTAACTTTTCTTTTGTATTTGCCAACAACATTAATTGAAGTTTTTTTTAGCTCTGAAGCTCCGGACACATTTAGACGCCATTTAAATAACATTATACGTAATATTTTAGAAATAATTTGGTCTATAATACCTAACTCGATGAAATCAAAATATTTACCACACGTGTGGAGGTGTTGCGAATACATTGATGATGAGATCAGAAAACATTGAAAAATTATATTTCGATGAGGTCGACAAATTTTACTTAGGATCCGGTGTATTGACTGCCTATTTTAAAAAAAGCAACGTTTTTTTTCAATCTAAAACTACTTATGTATGGTTCTGAACTCAATAGCAGTCTATTTTAATACGTCTGTATTGCAGACAATACAATAAAACTTTCGACTAAAATTTTATCTGTACTGCCAAAAATGTTTGTTTCTCAAAACTTTATGCATAATTGGAGACATGGGATACCAACCATACAGATTGATATACATTTTAGCAGTTTGATGAGCAAAAGAGTCAAATTTCACAGCATCAGTTTTATATCCAATTGAAATGACTTCAAGAATAACGAATAAATTTTTATTAAAATTAAATTAACACCGGTTATTTGTAAAGATAACTCCGGGTTTAAAAAAAATCTTCTTGACGAATTGCTGTCATTGATATTTCTAAACCCTGCTTTAGGTATATCTACTTGAGACCCTGATTTTTCTTTGAAGATTTTTTGAATGTTTTTCTTTGCTTCTTTGACAATTTTTTTTCCTTGTCTGATTGAGCTTGCCACTTTTGTAAAAGTATTTTATAAAAAAGATAAGTTAAATGAAGAAGCAATTTAAAGAGGCGGATCCTTACATGAAGAATTGAGAGAGAAAATGATAGGGCTCCTGTATTGATTTGCTCTTTTTCAATAAACTTATTAAAATATTTTGATGTTTTTCCACAAATACCCTTGTAGTCGAACCCTTGTAGTTGCACCCACAAACAATGCACCCTTAGTTTGCTACACCCAGGTCTGTTCCACAAATAATGCACCGTTAGTAGATGCAGTATGAGTTGCAGCGTTGCAAACTTTACCATCTAGCCTTGTAAAATGCAAGGTATGCTTTATTTTTCCAATTTGACTAGGCAAGCTTTTTTCCCAAATATTCATTAATTGGTTTTGTTACGTGTTTTACCTCGTCCATTGTTATGTTTTTCGATTCACTAATGAATCGTATTTGTATGAAATACCTGCAGAACATTTGAGAAGAGGTGAATGGGTTTTGCTATACAATTGTTGCCTGTTCGCCATTAAATTTAACAATTTTTCTTAAAGGTACTACAGAACTTTGAAAAATATTTGCATCACTGTCGGTATTTTTTTGAAATTTTTGCTTAAATTTTGCTTGATGTGATCCATCACAGACGTATTTTGAAAATAAAACCATATTCTTCTGTTCTTCTTTTAAATACTTTTCTACAACCTCTGAGACCAACTTATATAAGCGCAATGTGGTGTGGTCAAGTAATGCTTGTAGTTGAATTTCCGCCTAAATTTTGGTTACTTGTATCAATTCCATATCAGGGTAACATTATTTTTTGGCTTAATGAATTATTGAGTAGCAGAAGTAGACATTTTGACCAATAAGGTATTTCGATATTTGATTTGAGTCATTCTTTATTGTTTTGTATAAAACTTTTGTGTTTATAATTTGCAGCTATCCATCTTTTCTTGAAATCGCAACAATTTTGAAATTCTTGTTAAGGCTTGTTTGTTAAGGCCTCATATAAATATAAAACTATTATATATATAATATATAAAATATAATATATATATATATATATATATACATATATATATATATATATATATATATATATATATATATATATATATATATATATATATATATATATATATATATATATATATATATATATATATATATATATATATATATATATATATATATATAGGGCCTAATATAAATATAAAACTATTTGATCAATATATAATATATAATATATATATATATATATATATATATATATATATATATATATATATATATATATATATATATATATATATATATATACATATATACCCTTATAGTGTAGTCGAAAGAGCGTTTTAATGTAAAAAAAGTCTCTTACGACTACAATTTTAATTACCTCGTCTCTTAAGCTGTTTTTGATTGTCATCGAAATGTCAAAGCAATTAATTTATGCGGAAGTACATTAAATTTAATTGTTTTTTAAAAAATTTTTAAAAAACCGCAATTATAACGACTAGAAAGTTTTTTTTAATTAGTGGTGTTTTTGTTATTGATTTAATAAAAAACATTTTAAAAACATGCGTAAATGTTGCTACATCGACTATCTTATAGCCTGACTCGCAACGGAGTGCTGCTACATCGACTGACAAATAGCCTGACTCGCAACCGAGTGCTGCTACATCGACTGACAAATAGCCTGACTCGCAAGGGAATGCTGCTACATCGACTGACAAATAGCCTGACTCGCAAGGGAGTGCTGCTACAACGACTGACAAATAGCCTGACTCGCAAGAGAGTGCTGCTACATCGACTGAGGGTTTGGTTTGGCCAGGCAGTCTATCAATTAAAAAAAAAAATAATTTTTAAATTTTTTAAACTTTTTCTGGTCTGGTTTATTAACGCGCTCTTTCAAACTACAGTTTATGGGAAATTTTTTTTGATGCCACGCAAGAGACATGCAAGAGTATATATATATATATATATATATATATATATATATATATATATATATATATATATATATATATATATATATATATATATATATATATATATATATATATATATATATATATATATATAGGGCCTAATATAAATATAAAACTATTTGATCAATATATAATATATATATATATATATATATATATATATATATATATATATATATATATATATATATATATATACATATATATATATATATATATATATACATATATATATATATATATATATATATATATATATATATATATATATATATATATATATATATATATATATACATATATATATATATATATATATATATATATATATATATATATGTATATATATATATATATATATATATATATATATATATATATATATATATATATATATATATATATATATATATATATATATATATATATATATATATATAGGGCCTAATATAAATATAAAACTATTTGATCAATATATTTGAAAATCGTTTATTTTACGAATTATCAAACAAGTAGTACGCAAGTATTTAGATTATTTATAGACTTGACGTAATATTTTCTATTCAAAGCACGAGTTCAATTAACGAGTAAGTTTTCTAAAAAATGTATATATATAAATAGCAATACAGAGCCGTGCTAATAAAACCTTTATTGATGTTTTCGTTTGAAAAACTGAAAGAAACGAATCAAAATATATGGTCTTAACAAATTTATTGTTCAAAAGGTTTAGTTCATAAACATTGATTGCAACTTTGAGTTAGTCTAGCCTGTCAATCAATACAACGTATTGATTGACTGGCTAGTTTAACTCAAAGTTTACAGAATCTTTAATTAAACTTTAAAGTAGAAACAATTTAACCGAATATGACTGGGAATAAAGATGAATATTATGATGAAGAACTGAATATAACAGATGATCCTGTAACTTGGCCCGTGATAACAAATAAGAGACTATTTAGTTAAGAAAAGACCATTAAAAATTTTTCCATATGATTTTCCATGTCAAAACGATAGAAGACATTTTTCAAGACTATTTTTGAAAAGAAAGTTTTCAAATTGAGAAATAACATTTAGTTTGCGGATAATATACTCTGATTATAATATACTATAAATATATATATATATATATATATATATATATATATATATATATATATATATATATATATATATATGTTATCATATAAATAAGAAAAACATATATAATATATATTTTATATTTATATAATATATCAAGTAATCTCTTCTTGTAATCCACTCATGAAATAATACGGTCATAAAGAAATATCCATTCAATATTTACCTAACTAACTGCATCACAAGTTAAGCCATGTATTATTGTTAAATTGTCAAATTCAAAACCTTATAGAAAGGCAACAGATGGCCTAATTTATTAGCATGGGACTTTACTTGTTTTTATTGGGCTAATAAGTAACTTTTTAAGTCTTTACTTGTTATTTGTTATGCAAATAAAAAAAAAATTTTAGTCACGCATGCGTTATTTAGTTCTCATATTGCAATTACGAACGGTCGAACTCGTAATATAAATGTTGAATTAACGTGGAATCAACGTCGATTTTATTTGATAGTTTTAAACAAATTTTTCAACGTTGATACAACGTTGATTTTTGGTTATACGACGTCGTGACTAAAAATCAACTGTAAATCAACGTCGAAATAACATCGTGTGCCCACTGGGTATATACATATATATATATATATATATATATATATATATATATATATATATATATATATATATATATATATATATATATATATATATATATATATATATATATATATATATATATATATATATATATATATATATATATATATATATATATATATATGTATGTATATATATATATATATATATATATATATATATATATATATATATATATATATATATATATATATTTATATATATATATATATATATATATATATTTATAGTCGCGATATACATATATATATATATATATATATATATATATATATATATATATATATATATATATATATATATATATATATATATATATATTATATATATATATATATATATATATATATATATATATATATATATATATTTATAGTCGCGATATACATATATATATATATATATATATATATGTATATATATATATATATATATATATATATATATATATATATATATATATATATATATATATATATATATATGTATATATATATATATTTATAGTCGCGATATACATATATATATATATATATATATATGTATATATATATATATATATATATATATATATATATATATATATATATATATATATATATATATATATATATATGTATATATATATATATATATATATATATATATATATATATATATATATATATATATATATATATATATATATATATCGCGACTATCGTAGACATGTTTTTTTGTTGCCGTTCAGTTTTGTTTGTTGCATATAGCAATCACTTTTACTTATATTCAATTTTTGTTCATTGCAAGTCTTTGTATTATAAATGGTTATATTTATGATATTGTTGAGAAATCTCTTTTCATAATCTCTTTCTAAGAAACGACATTTTCCTGACCAACTAAAACTAGCAAAAATAATTCCGATTTACAAAAGCGGCGACGATTCGATAAAATCTAACTATATACCAATTTCCATACTTTCCTGTTTTTCTAAAATACTAGAACGTATTATACACAACAGTCTGTACATTTATTATGAAACTAATAACATTTTTATTTTTTATAATTTTTTCTATTTTTACGAAGGGGCTTGATGATAAGATATTTTGTCTTCTACTTGCCCCAGTCAGCTTGTAATTGTATAAATTTATATGAACGTATGGTTCACATCACGCGCGCTACGTAGTTAGTCGACGTGTTTTTAACTATTTAAAAAAAATTTTGAAATTTATTAATCGTATTTACTTGGTTAAAAAATTCAATAAATAGTTTTAGTAGCCTTTTCAAAATGGCAAACAAACCTAACGTTCCTGCAGTTAATGTTATTTGTGCAATGACAGTTGAGCAAAATGATATAAAACGTAAAGAAACAAATGTTGTTATATTTGGCATAACGGAGTCAAACAAATTTGATATTAAGGAAAAAGAATTGGATGATAAAAGGGCTGTTTTAAAAGTATTTTAGGAGATTGGTGCTGATAGCCTTAAAATTGCAAGAACACATCGTTTTAGAAAAAACACAAATAATAAAAATCCTTGACCGATATTAGTCGAACTTCAAAGCAAAGAGGATTGCATTGCGGTAATTAAAACAGCAAAGCAATTAAGAAAAAATAATTACTTCAAAAATGTTTACATAAACTATGATTTAACGCCAACTCAACAACATTTTTTCAAACAATTAATAGATGAACGTAATTGACTTCATAACGACTTAGATAATAAAAACATAAAAGATTATAGAAATGGGATTCGGAATAACAACATCATCAAATTTTCAACAAGCAAAAGTTTATAATTATCTTAACTCAAACAATGTAAAACAATTTATTAAGTTTACTAACGATTATCTGTTAGATGAGTTTGTTAAAAGTTTTGAAAATAAAAATCCCTCATTTAAAAACAAAGTGCCGCATAAACTAAAAAATAAATTTAAGCCAGACTTAAAATCTGATCGTTTTTTATACTTATGCCACTTCATTAAATAATAAAATAGATAAATAAGTAGTTAATAATAGTTAATAAAATAGTTGCGTTTCACCATTAAGGCATATTTTCCAGATTTAATCTGCATTGCTGAAACTTGGATAAACGAACTTTCTGATACACTTACAGAAAATAACGTATTATATCGTTGTGATCGTAAAAATGGAAAAATCGGAGGAGGGGTTGCAATTTACGTAAAAAATCAAATAAACTTATTTGAAGTCACACTGCCGACTATAAACTGTATAGATACCGAACAAACTTAGGCTTGTCTAAATCTTGGAATCAAAAAGATTTTAGTAGGTTGCATTTACAAGCCGCCAAATTCAAATGAACTTTTCATGAAACAAACATACAAGACTTAATAATAGTAAATAATGCAAATAGAGTCAAATAGATTCAACATAGAGCTCCTTTAGGTAACAGAAATCAAGGTCATCGCGTAATAACATGGCAATACATTGAAAGTGAAAATTTTTTAAGCAAGAACAACACCTTTTAAAAAAATTTTATATTGGGAAATTATCTTGATATATCAAACTATATACACTCGATAGATTGGAATACTCTTTTCTTGAACAAAAATATATTCGATTGTTGTGAAATTTTCAATTACCATTACCAAACAGCTTGTAAAAAATTTATTCCATTAGTAAAAATTAATTGTAATAACAGAAAAATATTTCTCAACTAAGAGATTATAAATGATATCAAAAAAAAGAACAAACTCTGGTCTATCAATAGACTTTCTTTATGGACGGATAGTTTAAAAAAATTCCAAAATAATAAAGCAAAAAGAGAAGTATATAAACAAGTTAAAAAAGCTACAATAGAGTACAAAAAATACATAGCTAAAAAAGCGAAATCAGATCCAAAACTGCTGCATAATTATATCAACAAAAAACAAAAAATTAAAAATTATTTAACATCAATTGAAGATTCTAATTTGTGTATCATTGCGGACCAAAAGCAAATCGCTTATACTTTGAATGAATATTTTCAATCAATATTTATAGGAGATAAAGATGACATTTTACCAAAATTTGAAAAAAAGTGTTTAAATTCACTTCAGTTTATTAGTATTACCTCAACTGAAGTTTTTAATAGGATAAATGCTATAAACCCAAAAAAACCAGATGGGATTCATCCTTTTGTATTAAAAGAATGTGTAAATTCTTTTTCTAATCCATTAAATTTATTATTTAACTAATCAATTTATGAAGGTGTAGTACCTATTCCATGGATGACAGCAAATATAACGCCGCTGTTTAAAAATGGCAGTAGAAATAAAGTTTCAAATTATAGGCTAGTTTCCTTGACTTTAATTCTTTGTAAAACTTTAGAACGTTTAAAATCTAACTAACTCATACATTATTTAAAGATTAACAATTTATTATTTTCTAATCAACATGGTTTTACAAAAGGCAAAAGTTGCACAACTAATCTTCTAGAGTACATGGATATAGTAACAACAGGTGTTGCAAATGGTAAATCGTTTGATATCCTTTATACTGATTTCAAGAAAGCCTTTTATAAAGTTTTACATAGGAGATTAGCACTAAAACTTGAAGCATATGGCAATATATCTACGTCATTGAAGTGGATAATTTCTTTTTTAACTGATAGGAAGCAAATAGTTGTACTTGGAGAAAGTGTCATCATCATCATGGGTAGACATAGTAAGCGGTGTACCACAAGGTTTTGTGCTTGGTCCAATTTTATTTTTAATATACATCAATGATCTTCCAAGTCAACTTGCAAACCAATTGTTGTTGTATGCAGATGATTGTAAAGCAATAGCTGAAGTTAATAATGAAACGGATGCAGATGCTTTACAAAATGACATTTCTATGTTGAAAAATGGGTAATAAACTGGAAAATGCAATTCAATTTTGGAAAATGTAAAATCATGCATATTGGTAACAAAAATAAAAATTATAAATATTTCATTACTAACAATAATATAAAGCAAGAATTAACTACAATTAAATTGGAAAAAAATTTAGTCTTATTAATCTTGAATGACTTAAAATGGAAACCACAAAAAAAATTGCATCATCTATTGCAAACTATAAATCTGGTATAATATACAAACCATTTAAGTATAAAAATAGTGAACTAATAAAATTGTTGTATTATAGTTATATACAAACGCATTTAGAATTCGAAATACAGGTATGGAGTCCTTATCTTGAAAAAAATAGAAATATATTAAAAAAAATTCAAAAACGAGTAACGAAATCTGTACCTGAGCTTAAATAACATCTTTAAAACAACGAAGAATACGAGGAGATCTCATACAAATTGTCAAATGGTATTATGATATAGAGAAAGTAACTCGAAAAATACCCCCTCAACATTCGTACTCTTTAAATTCTTCTGGTCAAACATTCGAGGTAATAAACATCATTTATTCACCGATAAGAAATATTTAAATCGAAATCATGAAGGTTTTTTTACAAATCGCACAGTCAAGTTTTTGAAACAGTGGAAGTTAAAAAATCTTAACTTACTTAAAGCTAAACGAGACTTAATTGACTATCTTTAACTTTCTTGTTGTGTCTGAAAGAGATTTAACATAACGTTAAATCTTAACAGTATTGTATATTATTATTGTAAAATGTGTCAAATGACGAAATAAAAAATAATAATAATATTAACAATGATTCTGATGATTTATACCCAGCGGGCATTTTGACGTCCTAAGAACGTCCGTAAGACGTCTTAAGTCTCGTCCGTAAGACATCCTTAGTTGGTCTCAAATGAAAGGCTTAAGGACGTCTATTCCAGATGTCCTAAAGACGTCTTTTTAAGTCGTCCTAGAGACGTTTTTTGACGCTCTAGAGACATCTCTGGCTGGTCTAATTTTAAAGACTTAAGGACGTCTTTTTCAGACGTCCAAGAGACGTTTAAATTTTACCAAGACATTCTTTTAAAAAATATATAAAAATGCAATGATTTACAACACAAACCTTAGATTTGCCTTAATCTAGGCAAGGGAAGTTATAAAAAGAAATCAATGTAAATAAAGTGTAATTTGATATATTTAAAATAAATTAATAACTTTACAAAAAATAAGAATAATTTTTCAAACAAAGTTACATTTTCAAATTAAAAACTAATAGGTACAGTAGAATATAATCGATAGTGCATTATAAATAGAAGAAAATTGCTTAAAAATGGAAAAAAATAAATAAAATACAACAGTTAAGCCATCATTGATCAAAATCCGTATTAGTGGATGTTCTCTTTATTCGGTCAGAAGAATGCCGAATTACTTTTCCAATAAGTTCGATGGTATCTATTTTGATTAAGTTTTTATTTGACTTTAAAGCAGCTTCTAATAAAAACAACAAAACATGTTTTTAAAAGATCATTAAAAAAAAATGTCATGTATACATACACTTGAATACATGTCATATTCCATAGCCAAAGAAATTAAATTTTTTAGCTTACTAATGTGTTTGATTAATTAAAAATTAAAAAACATCATTTTTAATTTTTAATTAGTCAAACACATTATTAAGCTAATAAGAATACCAGTGACAGCGTAACATAGACTTGTCAACTCTTTAAACTTTTTTTTCTTCTTTAGACAATTCATGCTGTATTCTGACAAAATAGTGTCTGTTAGCAGTCTACATAATAAAAAAGAAGATAAATGCTGTACGGTCAATCATAAATGTTAAAATTCAAACTTTTGCTAATTACTTACAAGAGCAAAATATTTTTAATTGTATCAGCTAGATTTTTACCCCCAATTAATGATAAATGTTTTACCTAAAAAGAAACAATGTATTAAAAACATTGAAAATGTTTATAACAATTTAAAATAAATGTTGTAATAATATGTAACATATAAAATATAAAGTTGAAACTCATGTATACAAAAGTGATGTATTGGATATCTCGATTTGCGAAATTTTTTTTCAAAACATTAAATTTATCTGAACTTTTATGTTGTTTAAAACCTTCATCTGGATTATTAGAGAACAGTGCAGTTCTATCTACTAAAATTTTTTTCATTTCAGCAAGTTGGAATATAATTTTTTTCTAAAACTCTGAAAAGTAAAATATATAAGTGAAGCCATATAAATAGTATATAAAATAGTAAATAGTACTTCCTATATATGGTTGAAAAGAGGTAGATTTAAACTGAATCATGCAAAAAATCTCAAGTTTTATGCTTAACCTTAAAAAAATATAGAAACAAGTAAAGTTCAAGAAAATTATAGGGTTTTTGTCTAACGCCAAAAACTGTAAATAATTGCTTCCTATACACAAACGCACACACACACACTCATATATATATATATATATATATATATATATATATATATATATATATATATATATATATATATATATATATATATATATATATATATATATATATATATATATATATATATATATATATATATATATATATATATATATATATATATATATATATATATATATATATATATATATATATATATATATATATATATATATATATATATATATATATATATATATATATATATATATATATATATATATATATATATAAATATATATATGAGTGTGTGTGTGTGTGCGTTTGTGTATAGGAAGCAATTATTTACAGTTTTTGGCGTTAGACAAAAACCCTATAATTTTCTTGAACTTTACTTGTTTCTATATTTTTTTAAGGTTAAGCATAAAACTTGAGATTTTTTGCATGATTCAGTTTAAATCTACCTCTTTTCAACCATATATAGGAAGTACTATTTACTATTTTATATACTATTTATATGGCTTCACTTATATATTTTACTTTTCAGAGTTTTAGAAAAAAATTATACTCCAACTTGCTGAAATGAAAAAAATTTTAGTAGATAGAACTGCACTGTTCTCTAATAATCCAGATGAAGGTTTTAAACAACATAAAAGTTCAGATAAATTTAATGTTTTGAAAAAAAATTTCGGACCCCTTAAAATATTTTCTATTCAAAAAAAACACTAGGTTTAAGTTTTTTTTGAATAGAAAATATTTTAAGGGGTCCGTCAAGACCCTCGAATATTTAATGGGTCCCTAATATTTTTGAAAAAAAAGTTTTTAAAAAATATGTCAACCTGACACTCAAATGAAGCAAAATTATATAAAAATTTTAAAAATAATATTCATTTCGAAACATATTAAGATATATATATATATATATCTTAATATGTATATATATCTATATACATATAATATATATATATATATATATATATATATATATATATATATATATATATATGTATATATATATATTGTATATATATATATATATACATATATATATATAATATATATATATATATATATATATATATTGTATATATATATATATATATATATATATATATATATATATATTATAAATATATAATATATACATATATATATATATATATATATATATATATATATATATATATATATATATATATATATATATATATATATATATATATATATATATATATATATATATATATATATATATTGGAGAATACACAACATAATTTATATATATATATATATATATATATAAATTATGTTGAAATTTCAAAAATTTCAAAAGTTGTTGGTGTGTTATAGAATAAACAGTATAGACACTAATCATCGAAATCAAGTCGTCTATTTTTTATAGAAAATCTATTGATAACATTATCAATACAAGGAACAATTTCTTGATGGATATACATTAATGCCAAACCGTTAAGTCGATCTTCTGACATTGTTGTTCTCATATAGACTTTTAACCGACACATAACAGAAAAACTCCTCTCACACTCACATGAAGTAACAGGAAGTGTCCCAAGTATCCTTAAAGCTATCTTAATATTTTCAAATCCAGGAAATGATATCGATTTAAGAGTTAAAGATATATTGTCAGGAATAGTCCCAGAGAAACTTTCCCAGTATTTTTCCCAAAGAACTAGTTCCCCATTCAAGGCACTGATATTAGGGAAATCATCTATATAAAAATCACAGAATGTTTCAAACTGCTTCCTCCAACACAATTAGGTTTTGGGTCTTTTAAGAAAAGAAATAATATTAAATAGAATAATTGATAACCCTTTATATGCAGCTACAGTTTTTGATTTAAATCTTGTAGATATAGATGTAGATACGTGATCTATAAGAGGGATAGTAACAGCTCTTGAAGTATTCTGAAACAGACTCTGATAGAACATTAGAACGATTTTTTTGAATAGAACAGGTTCTTGGTTTTAAAACAAAAATTTCACCTTTACTTGAAAGCAAACATGCTGCTTCATAGCAGTTATTATGAAAACTATCTATATCGTTTCTGATGGAAATAAATGTACTTTTAAGAACTGTAATAAGGTACAAATCGTCTAAGATATCAATAGTTTTTGATTGCAGTAACCGATAACAGGTAAAGAAAAATCAAAGACACGTGTTGTCACAACTAAAGTAAAGACGAATTGAAAAGTGCCAATGGAATTTAAAAAGTAGAAGATTTGTTTTGTGTGTCTTTGTTAACAGAACTCTCAAGGGAAGCCATGATACATAAAGCATGGAAAATAGATAAATAATGCTCAAGAAAAGTGTTTAAACCATCTATACGCTCAATCCATCTAGTTCTACAGATATCTTTTAATTTTTTTTTATGCGTTTGAGGTTCTCGCTCTAAAATGCTAGCTTCTAAAAACTTTTGTCTATTTTCTGAATAATTAAAAAAATAAGAAAGTTCGCGAACTTTATTAAAAACCTCTGAAATTAATTGGACATTAAACAATTTAATTTAATGGGAGTAAGTGGTGAGATCTCTTGGTTAAAAAATATTTTATACTTTTCAACACCAAAATCTGGGTAACAGGAAACAATATTACAAGAAAGAACCAATGATAAACCTAAAAAACATAAAAAACCAGCCCATTTCTCTGTGCTCTCACAGTTTGCAATTGCTTCAGCTTTAATAATATTATTATTTTCGAAGCCAGAATCTAATGCAGAATGAAATACTGACATACACAACAAACTCAGAAAATATTTTTGAAATTAAAGAATGCTTACAGTAATAATCAGCATGTATTTAAATTCAAGGGATGTTAAAACTCTTAACACATCCATCAGTGTATTGTCAGCAACAAAAAATAATGATGCAGAGCTGTACATACAACTTCCAGATGCTTCAGACCTTAAGAAAAAAAATATATATTTACTTCATGTTTTTAAGAGCTAAACTTCTTTTATCAATAAAATTAAAATTGAGTAAAAAATCTTTGCTTTTTAAACAAATTCATAAATCAAATCAATAGTCAAGAATTCAGACAAACCAACAAACGATTTTGACATGTAGGAGTTTAATACATACATCATGAACATATTATATTCATACATGTCAAAATCACTTGATGGTGTTGACACATTAAATATTGATTAGTCAACGAGATTTTAACAATAAATATTTTTACAATAAATATTTTTACAAAAAAGTATTAACAATAAATACTTTTACAAAAAAGTATTAAATTTTGTAATAAAATACAATAAGATAATTATTTATGAAAAAAAAGTAAATTGACTTACCTTAGAGCAATACAATTCATTTTATTATCTTTTAAGAAAGAAGGGATACAAATTCGGCACATATATTTCTTCTTATTGTGCCATCAATAAAACGACTTAAAAGACCTTCGTTACTAACCATTTTGTTATTGTTGTAAATAAATGTATCCAATAAAGTTTCATAAAAAGTATTTAAATCGACAAGATTATCGGTTTTAAATCTTTTAAGTACATCATCAATTAAGTTGTAAGCCATGCTTATACGTTAAAATTTTAAGGAAATACTTTGTTTTTAGAACGGAATTCTTTGAGTTCCTTGAGTTCTTTTGAGTTGTTTATCGATCTTTGCAACCAATCAAATTACTGCTGCAAATGCTGCAAAGGATAGTTTACACTAAACATCAACTTTTTTTAACGAATTACTACTTTTAATAGTGTAAACCAATGAACTTATCCAATTTTCTCATATCCTGCAAAGTAGAGTTTACATTAGCAAGTTTTATAAAATAATTTTCTCATATCCTGCAAAGTATAGCTTACATTAGCAAGTTTTATAAATGATTTTCTAATACCCTGCAAAGTATAGTTTACATTAGCAATTTTTATAAAACACTTTTTCAAACGTCTGCAAAGCATAGTTTTCACTGTAAACTTTTTCTAATTATATTTTCTAATAAAAATATATAGATCGGCAATTAACTTTAGGCGGGCGTTAGACGTCATAATACTTATATTTATTTTTGTTTTTTTACCCCGTCACTTGCAGCACTTGACGGGGTTTAAGTCCGCCCCTGTATATATAGGTTAGCAATATATAGTAGAAGTCAAAAGTACGCCTCGTTTTCAAAATTGATTCGGTCGCCGTAGTAATAGTTTGTGTAAAACTAGTGACTTCTATTCTAATTTTTTAGATTGAAATCTTGCGTTGTACTTTTGACTTCTAGTGTAAGATTAATACTTATAGTATAAGACTAGCGTTGTACTTTTGGCTTCTAGTGTAAGATTTATAGTTATAGTATAAAACTAGCGATGTACTTTTGACTTCTAGTGTAAGATGACATCTATTGTAAGAACTGACATCTACTGAAAGATTTATACTTTTGGTATAAAACTTGTACTTTTGACTATAATTTAAATTATTATCATTATTTTTATTATAAAAAATTGTAACATAAAATTCCAAAAACTTGACAAAAAGCAATAATTAGTTTTCTAATGTAAAGAAGTAAACACAATTGCTCTTACCGCAATAGAGTTGAGTTCGACTTGTTTTTCTAAACTGTTGGCTAATGATCAATTAAGTAAATTTCAAATCATAAAAATTTACTAAATTAAAACCATATATCAACATTAAAACCATATATCAACATTAAAACCATATATCAACATTAGGCTAAAAAAATCAGTATAATAGTAAAGATTAAAATTTAAAATAATCCAAAAAACTTAATTAAAAATAAAATTTAAAATATTCAATTTTAATTAATGAAAACACATTATTAAAAAGTTAAACTGTTAAAAAACTCAAATGAATATATTATTTTGTTATTATTAATTGTAAGAACTAAAATATGTTGAATAAAGCCGTTGAATAAAAAAAAAAATCTTTTTTAAATAAAGCAAAGAATAGTATAATTTAATAGAGAATAAATAATTATGAAACTGCACTTACACAACAATAACAAAACCATGGTAATCTACGGTTCTTTTTAAAGAAGACAAAATCAGGAATGTTTTCACACATTTTGTGGAACCACTGTTTACACCGAGAACACTGCGCCATTTGATTATTGTTATTTCTATTTTCTATGGGATTCCATGGCATTCTACAACTGCAAAACAGTTCAATAAAAATCTCTTTTTGAAAACACCTTTTGCAACTTGCTAGCGATTGAGGAAAAGAAGAAACTTTATTAACTTTAATACAATTTAACATATGTGACCTTATCTCTGGTATAGAAAATGTTACATTGTCTGGTTTTGATCTTGTACTTACAATATGATAAACAAAAGCAATATAAAAGACACCACAATCTTCACCATTTGATTGTTGTTGCACTGGTAATACACAAACATTAAACTTCTCATATGTGCATTTCATGATGGCACATATCTGTTCTATTGTATGATTTGCAATTTTACTATGAAACAGACTGTCCATCAAAAAAACCTCACCAGGTTTACAACCATATGTTGAAATTGCTACCCAGTGATTACAACCATTATGCAAAACTTGAACAAATTGTTTATTTATATGCGTACTAAAAGCAAGATTTTGTCCAAGCACACTGTCTTGAAGGCCACTTACTTTTTTGAATTGGTCTTTTATCATGTTTTGAAATATATTTATAACATTGTCAGAAAGCCATTCATTGTTTAATATATCTGAAAAGTCACTCTCACTGAGATTTTTTTACATATACAGTTTTTTTCATCTGAATCATTTTTTTTATCTGTATCATTTTCATCATCACTGAAAATGACTATGTTGTTATCTACAAACTCTAATATGTTTTCATAGTCAATCAAATTATTATTTATAACTTCAGTTTCTACATTTTTTTTTTCTGGGTTCAACGTTATTTCAATTTTGGAAGCTGCCAATAATTTCTCCTTTTTTTCCCCAACACGTTTAAATTTCATACTCTTTTTTTTTAGGTGCTGGCAGCTTATGATACTTAATGGAGCATTTTGGTTTAGATATTTTTTTAATTTTATTGGGTAGTAGAGGCAAACAACTCTCTTTAGGTACAGCACTTTTCAGACTTGTGATGAGATTGTTCAACTCTTTAAATGTATTTTCAAGAAGCTCAGTATCATGATCAATTAAAAAACTCAGACTTCGTAAGTCACACAAGAGGCTTCTAATGGATTCACCTGTTATAGATTTCCTTCCTGTGTTGCTTACATTTTGAGTATGAGCCTTAACCAATGCTTCACTCACTTTATATGACTTGCTTACGTTTTGAGTATCAGCCTTTATCGATGCTTCACTCACTTTATTTGACTCTTTAGTAGTTACACTGGAATATGTTGTTATACTGAGTTTATCATTACATCCTTTAACTTTTGCGTTATCAAGATCAAAATCAATATCAATATTTAGATATGGAGACATTCGGTATAAAGGTTATATTGATTCCCAATTCCAACAAGGATAGTGTTTGAAAATGACAAAGAAATGCTTACAAGGATAACAAGAGTTTTTCCAATTCATGCAGGTACAACTAGGCATGCTGTCTTCATTTCTAAAAGTTACTACATAATTTTGTTCTTTATTGTCTTTATAATATCGCAATGAGAATTTTCCAGATTCTTCAACTTTAAGTGCTGTTATTTCTAAATTCTCAGCAAGTGATTTCTTTAACAGACAATGCTTCACCATTAATCGAGGCCAATCTATCATCCAATCATCAATATCATCCGAATAACTCATGTATTTAGAGCTCATTAATCTATTGTTGTCTATATAGCTATAAAAACAAATAAATTGCAAAGTATGTATATTAGAAAATAGTTTAATTGCTGCATAATTAAACTAATTTTTATAAAACTGAAAATTGTGCAAAATAGCTACCTTTAACAAACCTCTCATACTTATCAGAAAGAAAATCGTCAATCACTACAGATAACATTCCACTAAGGGAACTATTTCTGTGATTTAGAAGATACTTATGCTTTAATGTGTTGTGTTGTCGCTCTACACCATTATTTGTATTACAATTTACCAATAAACGAGTCTGACGATATGCTTTCACCCAACGCTAATTATAAAGAGTAATTAAAGTATTTAATATCTGCCTTAATTGTAGTGGCCCATATACCTTATAGAGATAAAAAAGCAAACAAAAATTATACAGTTTTCCATTTGCAGGTTTCATTCAGCTCTAAAATCTCAACAAATAAAAACTTACATGCTTTATTGGTAACCAATATCTTGATAAATATCCTCTTAGAGCTTTGTTATTCAAATTATTTAGTTCTGCTTCACATATCTCAACTGTGTCTGCACGTGCTATCATTCTAAGTAAGCATAAGCATAACCTATCTTGTGTTAAGCCATTAGATTTTGTTTTCAGCCAACGGTCCCACGCTTGTTCTCTGTGAAAATCACATATGAATACAACACAACCTATAATGGATATTAGTATAAAATAAATAAGTAATTCTCAGACAATTCAATACAAAAAACATGTATCAAATTTTTTTCTTCTAAAAATAATATAAATTATTGCTTTTCATATTTATTATATATTATTATGACAAACTGTACTTGTTTTCACACACTCGTTAGTTCTTGTAAATAAGGTAATATTAAAGAGATGCACAGAGGTTTAGTGATGTTCATGGTAAAACAGCACTTTTTTTTGCCATTAATGTGGTTTAAAGAAAATGTATTAATTCTATAGTTTGATAAATAGGAAAAGTAAAACTTAAAGTTACTTACCGACAAAAACCTTCTCTAAACTATTAATCTCTTCAACACAATAGTCTGACATTCCATACTTTGGATTTAAGTCATTATTCCAAGACTTAATATACAAAAGAGCCTCACTGATTGAATCCTCAGTTTCGTTTTCACATACAAATAATCCAACCACTTGATAATCAATATTGGTTTTTACCACAAAAAAGAAAAGCGGCAATGCATAACGTGTGGTACGATATGTTGCATCCAATAAAACTAGTTCATTACCATATTTAGCTAACAGCCTCTTCTGCCATTTATTTTGATAGACAAAGAGCAAAGAGGTTTCACTTGCACCTGTTAGTTTCACATTATCATCTTCATGGTCACTGTCTACAGTAAGGTCTTTTTCAAAATGCCCTAAAATCAAAAAAAAAATTGTTTTACTAAAAGCAAAGCAGAAACTATTTTTAAGAAAACTGTAGTAATAACAATAATTGATCAGCTGTGGTGCAGTGGTAGCGCACTTGCCTTAGAAACAAAGGATCCATGGTTCAAACCCCATCTCTGGGCAAGTTTTGCAACATCGGTTAGAAAGGAGGCGCGAATAAATGCTCATCCGCCATGCTCTGTGATAAGACAATAAGGACTTCTTGTGGCACCTAAATAAATATAAAAAAACAAAACAACAAACCTTTAGGTCTAAAGAATATACTTATAGTAGGATCTAATGCTCTCCATTCCTTAATTTTTGACTGAAGACCATCTTGATCAATAAGAGATTTACTTAATTTTCGTCTAGAAATTGTTATGTGATTGTGGATAGTGGAATTACGGGGATAAAATCTTTTATTTGAGAATTCTGGTAGAACATGACCGGCTTTACTGAAACTGTTTTTCACTTGGATTTTTAATAAGCGCTTCATTTCTTTTGTGCTCAATACACCTTCCTCAACATACATGTCAATAGCAGATACCAGTTCAGGGTCAATTCTCTGAGTTATACCAGCATCCTTATAGAAATTTGTAAGTATAAATGTATTTTCATATAATATACACACAAAAGAATATAAACATGGATAAGATCTAAACAAATTAATAGATTAAACTTAAAATACCTTGGTAATTATATGACCATTGTGTGCTGAAATATCTGGTACTGCAACACAAAATTTTCTGATTTGATAGATTTTTTTCTTAGATACCATTATCGCATATCGTAGCTCTTTTGATTTTGCTTTTCTATTTCTGACAGTTATTTAAGCTAAAAATAACAGAGTAGCATAAACAAAAGACATACATAATGTCTACATACACATATAAATAGATTTATTAATACATTGATTATAATCTTTTTTTAAACAGTTATAGCAAGTATAAACATGCCTATACTATTTTGAAAAAATAATAAAAGTTGCAATGAAATAAAATCTGACCTGACCAGAAACATTTTTTTAAAAGATTACTTTAACATCTTAATCAGGAGGTAGGTTTACAAACATTAAAACCTCCTACTTACTTTATATTCTGGAAATTCTAAGTATTCTGTTATGATAAGTTGAGCTGGGCAATCAAATTTCTTACAATTCTGTATTCTAGCATATTTTCTTCTGCAATCATGATCAATGTTCTATAAAAAGATTTTTTAAACTCAAATTTAGAAAAAAAAAAATTTTTTTTGTTAATTTTAAAATGAAATTTTTGTATTTTATAAAAAAAAATTATTTATTGCTTTAAATACAATTAACTCACCAATGCTTTTCTGTTTTGTTTGTTGTATTCTTTCCTACTTAAGTTTCTATCATATCCATGATGGCAATCAAAAACTTTTGTGCCAATCATCATGAATGGTATACCAGAAAACTCAATGGAATCAGTAGACCAATAAATTTTGTGGGGTTTTTTCTTTAAATCTATTTAAAAAAAGTCTAATTTTCAGAACTTTTTAAATAATAGTGGAATATTGTTTAATTTATCGACATAATAAAATACACATATACATAATTTAATGTTTATTATAACAGTTTTTTATTATTATAATAAATAATGATTATGAGGGTATCAATATCCCCTTGAAATTATTGTAAAAATAAATATATTTTAACAAATAGGAGTAAATCTATAAAAAAAAATTTATTAAAAAATATCTCAATATTGGTTTCTTTGATTTTGAGATAAGTATGCAGTATTGTTATATTTCATTAGATTTTCTATTTGGTCAAACTACGATTGATGCAGTTTATACAGAAATATCTATAGTTAATACAAAATTAATTTTTATTATTACCCAATGTATGGCAACAAATCAAATATTCAATTTTTTCTCCAGCAAACTGTCATATTGGCACTTATCATAAATTGACCAATAGCCACAGCTATCTTTCTATCTATCTATCTATGTCTCTCTCTCTCTCTCTCTCTCTCTCTCTCTTAATATCTTTATATATATATATATATATATATATATATATATATATATATATATATATATATATATATATATATATATATATATATATATATATATATATATATATATATATATATATATAAAGAGGTTTATAATATATATATATATATATATATATATATATATATATATATACATATATATATATATATATATATATATTATAAACCCTTGGAAATTTTTACGCAATAAAAGAATTTTTTTATTGGGTAAAAACATGCAGGGGCAGGGAGCCAAAGCTATATATATATATATATATATAAATACATACATATATATATATATATATATATATATATATATATATATATATATATATATATATATATATATATATATATATATATACACACAAACAAACACACACATATATATATAAATATATTGATATGCAATATACCAGTATTTCCAAAGTCTTTGGTAGAAAAGGATGTACTAAATCGAACAGTATACTCAAGTTCATGGTCTTTAATAAGTGTGTGTGCTTCATCCAAATTTGATGCAGTTTTATAAAAGCGGCATAATTAACTAATTAGCATTACTAAAAAAAACAGTGGTATATATATATATATATATATATATATATATATATATATATATATATATATATATATATATATATATATATATATATATATATATATATATATATATATATATATATATATATATATATATATATATATATATATATATATATATATATATATATATATATATATATAAATACACATATATCTTATTATACTGCCACTTATTGGGACAAGTTTAAATAAAAAATGAATACTTAAAGTGGAAATAGTAAAGAAATTTTTGTTTAAC
Organism: Hydra vulgaris; assembly: GCF_022113875.1. NCBI lineage: Eukaryota > Metazoa > Cnidaria > Hydrozoa > Anthoathecata > Hydridae > Hydra > Hydra vulgaris. The sequence goes on along the minus strand of NC_061167.1, from coordinate 44,815,759 downwards.
TTCAGCTTTTTAATGTCATTTGTATCGCTATATTTGCAAGTTTTTATATATCTACCATCACCTTTGAGATACAAGAAATCTCTTGCGAATTGAGAGATTTAAGAGACTAAAGTTTAGTACCCCAGACTTTGGGTACTAAACTGAAATTTAGTTTTAAGATAGATATGGTTTTAGAATGTCACTTCAGTGCAGAGTTGTTAGTACTTGGCCTTAGCCAAGTACTAACAACTCTTAATTTAGGCTTTGGCCTTGAAACTGTTGGCCTTGGTCTTGAAAATATTAAATACAAGTTACAGTTTTGTGAAGAATTCGCCTTAACGCTAAGCAAAAATTGAAGTCCTAAAAAACCTTGGGTACGTCTCGGCCTTGAAATTCCTGATCTTGGCCTTGACCTCAAAAATTTTGGCGTTGGCCTTATCCTTGGTCTTGTAAATTGTGGCCTTGGCCTTGCTACTTTTGGCCTTGTGACAACTCTGTGATAACTCTGTGATAACTACTTTTGGCCTTGTGACAACCTTGTGATAACTCTGCCTAAGTGACATTCTGAAAACCACATCCATCGTTTCCTCGCTAAGAAAAAAAAATATGCAATGCATATTTTATTTACACAGTAAAATTTAAATTTTAAGTGTGTGTTTTTTCCAGATTTATAAGTACTTCTATTAAAAATTGCGCATTTAATTACATTAAAGGATAAAAAAAGTAATTGTAGTCGATTCTTTATAATAATATGTAACAACTCCGGGAGGGTAAACGATAATTTACGGCATCCGTTTCAATTTTGAAAACGAGGCGTACTTTTGACTTCTACTATATATTGCTAAATATATATATATATATATATATATATATATATATATATATATATATATATACATATATATATATATATATATATATATATATATATATATATATATATATATATATATATATATATATTATATATACGCGGATATTTAGTTTTAGTACGCGGTATACGCGATATTTAGTTTTAATACGCGGATAACGCGGATTTACGGAACCGATTTTTGTGCTAAAATTTTGGTTCTCGTTTTTTTCACTCTTTTATAAGGCAGCGTGAGGCAGACGTAGTTTTGTGGAATTTCTTTTTAGAAACAGATATACACATAGATACTTTTTGGAAAGAAGAAAAGCTAATCTTGCTTTATTTAAGAAATTTATGCATAGTTATTACACTTTTTTATCGATTATTTTGCTTCTGAATATTTGGTTGGTGTTCTCACATGAATTTGTAGTAGAAGAAATGTTGATCCGGCTTTTTTTTTTATTCAGACATATTTCTACATGCATTTACATGCTAAGAAATATATATACATACATTGCATACTACATGCATTTACATGCTAAAAAATATATATAATATATATATATTTATATATATATATATATATATATATATATATATATATATATATATATATATATATATATATATATATATATATATACATATATATATAAATATATATATATATATATATATATATATATATATATATATATATATATATATATATATATATATATATATATATATATATAAATATATATATATATATATATATATAAATTAATATGTATATATTAATTTATATATAACACAGACACACAAAATATCAATACTATTCTATAAAGTGAAAAGTCTTGGTGAAATTTTGATGTCTTTTGTTAAAATCCCCTTATTATACTTGTAACTTAGTTACTCTTTTATTTGAATATTGTATCGATTATAGTTTATAGATCATAGAGTATAGAATATAGAAAATTAAAAAATATTTTTAAACGATAAATAACTAAACAAAATAATAGTCTTAAAATAATCAACCAAAACAAGTAGACATATTTAAATAACCGAGTTTGCGCATAATATTGTATGCGCCAAGTTGATAGTATTAATTTTTTTACTTATTTTTAAGGTAATTAGGACGTCTAATGTAGGTCTTAGCGACGTTAAAAGGACGTCTAAATATTGAAGTCCTGATATCGTCTTTATATTAACGTCACAAGGACGTCCTAACAAAGACGTCTTTACCAGACGTCTTTAGAACGTCCTAATTTGGTCTGAGACGTCGCGACCTAGTTAAGACGTCCGTAAGACGTTTGATTGACGTCTGTGCCCGCTGAGTATGATTTTAAAAAGTAAGTTAAAGAAGATTCCAAAGAAGAAAATTTTTTTTTAGGAGAATAAGAATTGAAAAAGATAAATTAAATTGAAGTTTGAAAAATATATAATTCATTTTTAAAATTTTTTGTTCCATATTTACTCTAATCTATGAGTACAAACCTCTAATATTCTTTATTAAAAAGATTAGATGTGGTGTAATAAATAGTAAACACTTTTTTGTTTTTTTTGTTTATGATTACCATTTATTGATTTTTTGCTTTTTCTAATCCATTGACTTTATTATTTAACAAATTAAGCAAAAAATGGTAAACATGTTCCACAAATGTTAAGCATGTTTACCATTTATTGCACCGAGACAATGAGGAATATTCTATCCTTTAAAGTATTCTACAAATTTTTTAACCATTGTTGTTTCAAAGATGGTGCTAATAAACATCTTTTTTTACACAAAACTAAATAACTTTACATGTTTCTTTAATAAATATTTCTACTGTTATAGGATTCATTTCAAAACTTAATGCTATTTTTATCAGAGCATCACCAGTAGCAACATAGCCAACCAGTAGCAAGCTATCTTAATGTTATCAGAGCATCACCAGTAGCAAACTATTTTAATGTTATATATAACCTTTATTTGAAAGTTTGCAACTACACACCTTAGAGTAGATTATTTTCTTTTGTTTTATCTTAAATTTTAAATCTTTAACTAATACTCGCCTTTGCATAAATTCGAACACACCATATTTAGAAAAAGTCGAAAACATCTTTTTTATGATGTTTTCTACTTTTTCCAAAAATTTCAAATTTTCTTCAAGTTATGTACATGTCAAAATGTGTAGTCATGTCAATATCAAAAAAGTAAAAGTAGATAAAAAAGGAGATCTATAGCAAGTGTATAAAATCATGAATAGTATTTGCCAACAAGAAAAATTAGATTTCTAGTTTTTCGTTTATAATTTTTCTTTTTAATTATTTGCAATCAGATCAAAAAATGACTGTTTTAATAATTATGCAGGGAAATGACATAGGAAAAACACAGAGGAATCTTCTATTTCAATAGATTAGTAATTTATGGAACACTCTGTCAAATGATCACTTGATATTTTTAATTGATTCATGTCAAATGATCATTTAACAATTTTCAAAAGGATATTTTTCTAATGATCATTGACACTCTGTGAAATAATCATTTGACAATTTGAATTGATTTATGTCAATCAATTCAATCACCTTTAGTTAACAACTTCAGAGTAGCAATCATTTGCTGGATAAGTAGCGATTGATCAGTTTGGCTAATCTTAAAAGCTGCATAAATAATTTATTTATTAAATGAAATAGTTTCTATGTTAAATCTCCGAATAAAAATAATGAATGCTTATGAACTGTTTGTATAATATATGTAAATATATGTTAAATCTCCTAATAAAAATAATGAATCTTATAAACTCTATAAATAATTTATTTATTAATTGAAACTATGTTAAATCTCTAAATAAAAATAATGAATAAATTTTCTATATATTCTTAAAAATGAAAAAACGCGGAAAAAAGTAACAAATGCTAAAATATTGGTTTTGGATTAAGTAAATGGGTTCTTCTTGCGATTCACAAAACCATTAAAAGTAATGTTAATACAATAAATGTAAATGAAATTATACTTAAGTATTCAAATGTAAACGCAGCGCTCGAAAACGCTATTAGAGTTCCTGCCGCAAACATTGAATTGCGTATGCCATCCACAAAAGCTTGATTATTTGAACTAACATATCTAGCTAACGTGTTTGCAATAAAAATCTCTGGTATTATACCTGCCCCAGCAAAATTAATCATGAATGCGATGCCAAAAATTAGTTGAAGTGGTTTAGAATTAAAGTATTTCAAAACAATATAACTCACGTTAATTATGCAAGTACCAAATAGTCCAATCAAGACCACAATAAACATTTTTTCTACGGATATAGGTTTAACTATATAAAAGAATAGAATTAAAACAGAACTTACTCCTGTACCAAAAATACAAATGTTAAGTTCTAAAAGAGACAATTTTAAAGTGTCTATAACAAACAACGGAATCCAATGTCAAAAGTAACGAGAAAAAGTAGAATAAAAAACGTACTAAACAATAACAACGGCGTATCAAATGATGCAAGCAAAAAAAGCAATTTAAAAATCTTAGCAAAAAAAGCAATTTAAAAATCTTAAAAATGTTTAAATGAGGTAATGAGCCAGCTGTTTCATTACTAATCTGAAGTTTTGTAGAATTGAGTAGCGGTAACATTTCAATAGATTCTTTGTTTAAATCGAAGATCACATCAGAATTGTTTAAGGATAATATTGACTCTTCTAATAATTTGATATTAGTAATATCAAAGCTTTTAGCTTTTTTTTCTTCAAGTCCTTTTAAATCAAATGCATTCGATAAATTGTGAACCATTAAAAACGAAAGAAAACTCATTATTAAACAAACTATGGTCATAAATATTCCAATAAAATTGAAGTTTTTTAAATGCCAATATCCAATATAAAAATCGATTTTTAAAAAGAAAATGTTAATACAAGGTCCTATTATAAATCCAGAGTTAAAAGCTAATGATTGTATTGATAACTGAAAAATTGTTTCACTAGATGGATAACTTCTAATGATCTCGGCACAAATAACAGAACTCAAATCACAGCAACCTGATAAAAATCTGCCAATCACTAAAAACCAAGGTGAAAATTAAAGACTATAAAATAAATTTCCAACAATTAAAAAGCAATTGCAGATAAAAAACCAAACTCGAACCTGACGAGTGCGATCGACTATTCTTCCAATAATCGGAGTACTTAAGAAGAATGACAGTATGTACATAACAGATACTAATGTGTAAAATAATTTTGGTGATTCGGTGTCTACTAGTTCTTTTATATATAACCAAAGAGTTGAAAGTGTTACACTGTATTCTATGCCTAAAATCAAACTTTGAATTGCAAATGCAATAGCCGTGTATTTTCTTTTTTTTAACCATTTTTTATGTTGCGGGAAATGTGAATAACCCTAAAAAATAAAGTTTAAAGTTTGTGATACTATTATTTATAAAAATTAAAATGCAAAATATATAAAATATAAAAAAATAATGTTGTTAAAACAAAAAGCAGTTTACATGGTAATTCTAATAGTACAAGATCTAAAACACCTTTTTTAATACAGATAAAAAAGATAATGTTTTAATAACTATATTATGGTTTTTTATAGTTTTAAAAAACAATCAATTTTAACAATTCAGAAAATTTACATTCAGAAAAAAGAAATTTTAACTTACCTTAAATTACTATATGCTATTTTTAGCTTTTGTGCACATTTGTATGTACATAGTAGATATATACTTTTATGTATGCGTATGTATATTTTTTTTTTTTTTTTTAAGTTGATTAAGGTGCCCCAAGAAGTCCTTACGGTCTTATCACAGAGCACCGCGGAAGAGCATTTAATAGGAAGTTCACGCCTCCTTCCCAACCGATGTCGCAAAACTTGCCCAGAGGTGGGGTTTGAACCACGGATCTTACGTTTCTGAAGCAAGTGCGTTACCACTGCGCCACGGCTGCTCGTATATATATATACGTAGAGATATTTGTAAGTGCAGGGGTGGGATACAGCATTTTATATTTGAAATACTTTTAGACATGAAACAAACTCCAAACATTTATGTTTTTGTACTTATATTAAATAAAGACACTTTGCAAAAAATTGCGATGTTTGGAGCCTGGTAACAAAAAAACTCTAAAATTTTAGCCACAACTGCCCTAAACGAGAGCAGCATGTTGATAATAAATTTTTGTTACTATTTTCAGATAAATTTAAAATCATCAATAAATTTTAAATATTATGCAGTAATTTCTTAGCGTTTAAAAATTATGATCTTATAAAATTTGAAACCTCTTTCATTGAAAGAGTTTCAAAATTGAAATTTTTAAATGTTTTTAGATTATTGGATAAAATTTAGAACTTTTCGATGAATAAAAATTTATTTGAAACTAGTATAAGAAATATTTTATTATACTAATAATAATAATTTTAGGGCTGCCAAAATTTTAGGGTTTTTTGTTCTAATCATCACAATTTTTTGCAAAGTGTCCTTATTTGACATAAGTATAAATATGTAATGTTTAGAGTTTATTCCATGTTTGGAATTCAGCAATCTCAAATATCAAAAAATGATCCATCATGCATGTATTGATATATGTATTGATAGCCATCATGCATGTATTGATATATGTTTATTGCTACCCTAAGTGCTTCTCATCATAACCTTACATGATCTATTGAAGATAGAATTTGAGAAAATAGATTGAGGTCCACTTATGTTGCAATATAGAGTAAGATAACGTTAATTGCAGTCGATTAAAACTTGTTGTAGAACACACCCTGATTACTAGTGTGAGTGCAGGTTGCAGGCTCCTCGAAACGTCATTGGTGAGTAGTTGCTTTCTTTATAATGGTTGATAACAGTACATATGCAATATAGTTAACAATATAGTTAACATATACAATATAGTTAACAATATAGTTAAAATGTAACAATATAGTAAATATGTAACAATATAGTTAAATATCCAATATAGTTAACAATATAGTTAAAATGATAACAGTACATATGCATATAGTTCTGATTAGCTTTAACAGTGTTAACAATTTTCAACTCTACTAACTCCCATTTTCAGCTATTCGTTATACTTTTGTTATATTTATAGATACTTTGTAGTATTTTATTTAGTCATATATATATATATATATATATATATATATATATATATATATATATATATATATATATATATATATATATATATATACATATATATATATATATATATATATATATATATATATATATATATATATATATATATATATATATATATATATATATATATATATATGTATATATATATATATATATATATATATATATATATATATATATATATATATATATATATATATATATATATCTGTACTTAGTAAAGCTAACTCGTTAAAGCTGGCAATATTTTATATCATTTACTCACCATCAGCACCACTATTATATATAGATTAGTTTTCCATTTACCAAAAGTCTCACTACTTCACTGAATATCTATTTTACAGTGTCTGATACTTATAAAAAGCAGCATAAATGAAAACAGATAAGAGTAAGCATGTCCAAAAAACATTAATTTAATTTTTAAAAAGTGTTTTATGAGTGTATGTTTTAGATTTGTTGCTATCATTGTATTCTATTTATCTTTGAAGAAAATAATATTAAATGTAAAAAGACTTAAAGTATATCAAAAACAGATAATGACATGAAACTAGCAGTATATTTAGTTAAAAAAAATAAATTAATAAGTATCACAAATGGTTGATCTATTGGAAAATGGTAGCAACTAAAAAAAGGCGTTGTTGTTGTATTGACCAGAACTTATTGTCAAAACAACAACAGTGAAACACTGTTGTTGTATTGACCAGCAGCTAGAGCCTCTGTGCTAAATATTTGTATCGATAGGAAAACTTCATATTACACAACTTTGTAAGGTCTGGTGCAAACAATTATTTAGTGTAAGGTCTAATACAAACAACTATTTCTTGGACAAACCAGAGCATATTTGGAACATAGTTGAACCCAAGATACAACTAGAGCATAAATCAAGACGTATTGTTGCGAACGCAAAAATCGACTCGTAATTTAGACTTAAATAAGTGGCAACAAAGAAAAAATTACAGTAATTACTCTAAGTTGTAAAAATGCAGTCAGACAAGCTATAACGTCACTTATAAAAGTGGAAAAATATACACGCACTCTTTTTGGCTTTAAAGATAAAGCTACAAAAAAAGTAACATAAATTGTTACTGAAAAGAGTCTAAACAAGGTATTATTGAGTTATAGTAATTAGGCTGGTTATTTTGAACCAATTTGAAATCATAACAAATTGTACATTATGCAGGTTTGTTACAGATTAGTTTTAAAGTCACCGAAAAATGTGTACTCTGATAACAGTCAAAAAAAAATTTTAAGTATAAGGGTGCTCCAAGCAAACCTTTTGGTCTTTCAATCACGGAGCATCACAGAGAAGCATTTTACCATAAAAATTACGCCTCCTTTCTTACCAATGTCGATTATTTGACTAGAGCCGGTGTCGAACCATGAACTCTTGGTTCTGAGCCACTCTAACCACTGCACCACGGGTGGTTAAATTTTTTACTTAAATTGCTAAGTAAGAGTAATAGTGTTACATTCTTGCTTTCTTCCATTCTTCCTTCATCTTGCTTTATTTTCAAATGAACTCTGGTTTCAAACTGATCAAACTCTGGATTCAGACTAATTCAAAGGAGTTTTCTCAGAACCCTAATTTATGGTATTTATTTGTTCAATTGATGCTTCTCCAAATAAAATATAAATCTCAAATAATCTTTATTGCAGCATTTCAGAAATTGCATTAGCGCAAAAATATAATTGACGTGCTATTAATAATCATTTTATTGTTGCTTGATCTACTAGAGCACAACTAAAGATCTATATAAAGCCAACCCAGCAAACACTGTAAAACGGATCATAATTTTTACCAGAGATTTCGTTTCTTCTAGAGTTCATTTGTTTTCTGTAAGCTCAATCTCCAATATTTTTGTCAAAAACGTACCGCAAAAGCTCAATGAGATTAAAGTCAGGAGATAATTCAGGGCAAACAATTCTTTCACATTAATATCATTCTTTCAAAAATGTTCCTTTCTTGCTAAGACAGTATGTGTAGTGTTATTGTCCTGTTGAAACACAAAGTTATTTCCAAATCAAAGTAACGAGCGGGCTTCAAATTTTGCTTTAAAATATCTTTATAAAAATTGACTTTCATAGTTGATTCAATGAAAGTCAATTTACCAGCTCCTCGGGTCTTTGTCTTTAATTAGAGCTTTAAATCTGTTTTGCTTTGTAAAATAATAAAATAATGTAGTAAAGTAATGTTGAAAAATAATAGCAGCAGATATTTTACGATATCTTCCTGCAATATCAGATGTAGCTCCATTCAAATTATGCTTTTTCATAATGATAAAATGATCGAAAAAGGATTCCAGTCTGCTTATTAACCCTTAAATCGTTTTGACCATAAAAAATTTACAATCTCTTCATTTAGAAGAAAATATAGAAACTTTACATGGTTATTCGGAATCCCTCAATCAATCAATCAACAAACAACTTTTGGAATCTAAAAGACTGTTAGATGAAATTTAAACTTTAGCTATATATTTGAATTTAGAGTTAGGTAAAATAAATTATCTTATTAACTTGTTGTCCTTACCATAGGAGTAAGGGAGCTGACAATTTTTTTTTTTTTTATGCGTTCTTGGCTCTAGTCAGCGCAATTTTTTGCAAAAAATTTGACCTTATCATAAAAATACTTAAATTTAGAGTTTGCACATTGCCAGAAAGTATTGAAAAATCCAATGTGTCACTGGATACCCAGTGGGCACCCGACGTCAATCCGACGTCGGATTTACGTACGATTTTCATCAGCGATGTCAAAAGACCTATTCCGACGTTGTTCCGATGTCAGTAAAATGACGTCGGGCGATGTCTTTATCTCAACATCCCCTGACGTCGTTTCGATGTATTTTGACGTTGTTCCGCCATCTTATAAAAGACGTCCAAAAAACGTCGCAGTACTGACATCGATCCAACGTCGATAAAAAGACGTCGGGCAACGTCATAGTATTAACGTACTCCGATGTCTTTTGACGTCTTTCGACGTCAATCCAACGTCCTTAAAACGACGTCGGAACAACGTCGTAAGACATCGCTGATGAAAATTTAATCCAAACCCAACACGATGTGCAATATGTGTGCAATTGCGCTCTTCAATAATTATGTGAGCTAAGCGTGTTTTTTTATTAATGGAAAAAAGTTTGAATAATGGTTGATAAAACATTATGAGGTTTTGTATGATGCACTAGCATAGTTTTTTAACTATTAACATTTTCGAGTATACATTTTTTATAATATATAACTATTCGTTTTAATATTTATATAACATTTAAACAAAATTATTTCTTATCAAAGTAATAATTCCCAAATAGCTACAAGTATACATTACTATATAAACACAATAATTAATATGTCCCTGTGGTGTAGTGGTAAGCGCGTAGGATTTATTATCTAATAGACCGAGGTTCGATTCCTGCCTAAGGCAACGTTTTTTTAGTTTTCAAAAAATACGTTGGATTTACATCGGAATGCCGACGTCGCGCGATGTCAGTTTATCCGACGTCAAATAACATTTCCATTTCCAACGTAAACCCAACGTCGATCCGACGTCGAGATCCGACATCGCTCGACGCTCGTTCGACGTCGAAATGCCCACTGGGTAACGCCAATAAGAAATGGCTCTTGACCCCGAAAACAAAAGATTAGATGTGTAAAGTGCACTATATGTAGGTGTTTTTTTATTTTTGCTATCTTTCGGTATACTCTGGCCCACTTTGCGCTGCAATAAATTACTTGTGATTCTACTTTCTATTTTTGACTAAACTTTTAGGAATTTTTTATTATATAAATACGCTAAAAATAATACATATTAGGTAACCGATTTAAAAAAAGTAGTTGTCGGTACTGTGTTTTTTTGTGGCTTTTTTTAGGCGTTAAATTGATTTCCTTAGGAAATCATGAAGAAACTGTTAAATTATTTGTTTTTTGGCAGGTTCGGTGCAATCATCTGTTTAAAAAAATTCAATGATCAAAATGAAAAAAAAAAAATATTTTTTTAAGTTTTTATTTTATTTTATTTGCCGTACAATATTATTTAAATCCAGATTTATAATATTATACGGACAGGCTTTCAAGAAGATCGTAACGATCTTATCACGAATCCCTTAACAAAATTCTTTTTTCTTCTACAATAAAAACATCTATATATTATATACAATAAATATATACCGAGAATATATAATCACTAAATATATCATAAATTTGACACTACATACTTCAGAAGTGAAACTCAAAATAAAACATAACAAATCATTATGCAGTATAGCAACTGAAATTTTTTTTTTTTTTTTCTCAAATCAAAAAAAATCAAAAATATTTTTTGTTGAAAAAATGTATTTTTAATAGATTGTTTGAAAAAAGAATAAGTCAATTTAGATTAAAAAATAAAATTAGGCCGTACTATTTCATTCCAGAGAAAAAGTCCACGATAAGATATACAAAATTGAGATTGTTTATCATTGCAAAAAGGTTTTTCTAAAAAGCTATTATTACGTAGGTTATATTTGTTTTGGGGTTTAATTTTGTAAAGGTTTACAAATACATCGGGGGGACATAAGTTCTTTACATTTGTACATAAAACACGAAACATTAAATACATTTAGTTGATAAACATTTAAAACGTCCATTTCTTTAATAATATAACAAATAAAAAAACTTTTTATAAAACCACGTTTTTGTAATGAACTAAAAAGTAGAAAATAATTTTCTCTTGTGGCTATACATTACATTATCTGTGGCTATACATTACATTATTTCTCTTGTGGCTATACATTACATTGTGGCTATACATGTGGCTATTTGTGGCTGTAGAAATTTTTGAAAACTAATTGAGTCGATAGTAAGTGACATGAAAACTTTTGATTATGAACTCTTAATAATTACAATAATATTTATAAAATTTTAAACGAAAAACGTGGTGCGCATTTAACGAAAAAAAAGAACAGAAGAAGGAAGCAATAGTTAAAGTAATTAAGGACGATGATGATCATTTAAAGTGACAAGATGCGCACCACGTTTTTCGTTTAAAATTTTACAAATATTATCGTAATTATTAAGAGTTAATAATCAAAAGTTTTCATGTCACTTACTATCGACTCAATTAATTTTCAAAAATTTCTATATCCACAAGAGAAAATTATTTTCTACTTTTTAGTTCATTACAAAAACGTGGTTTTATAAAAAGTTTTTTTATTTGTTATATTATTTTCTTCTTTTTAGTTTTTGATGGGTGGAATTTTATATTTTGTAACCAACTGATTTTGTTTTTATGCTGCGGTTCATTTAAAATCACAGCGACAGTTAAATTTGGTTTTTTTGTTTGAAAATTTTTTATTTAAAGCGACGCGTCAAATTGCGGCGACGCCTCCAAAAGTTTCGCCAAAATAAATTTTATTTTGCTGAAATTGTTCAAGAAACTCTGCAAATCATGGTAAAAGTAGTATAATATTGCATTGTCATCGGGTTCTGAGCTATAGTAAAAGTTTCAGAGCTCTAGCTAATCGAAAAGTGGGTTAAAATTTAGTTGCGAAATTCCACCCGGACAAACAAACAAACACGAAAGCGAGCTAATAAAAACGTGGTAAAAAGCGGTTCAGAGTTCAAAAAACGATTTTTAAAAGTTATTATGCGAGCTGCGTGTTTCTGATGCCAATAAAGAGATTTAAGTTTAGTTTTATGTGTACTAATATTGGTTTACTAATTATTAATAATGGCTTCAGTCCGAATTTGTTGATCAAAATTGTATTTTTTAACTGTATTTTACACATGATATACTGTATATTATTAAAAAATCAATAAATATGATTACATTTTTAAAGTTTTAGTTTAATTAGTATTGGACCAACTGATTGAATTGAATTGCCAATCAAAATGCAAAACATTATAAACTGAACGAAGTAGCTTTTTGTTTTATTGCAAAAAAATGGCTTTTTGTTGATGACATATTTTAAATGAAATAATAATATATTCATATCATTATACTTATATTGCTTATGCGATTCAGTGATTACTAACTATTTCGTATGCACCACTGTTTTCCACTTCCACAAAATTTAATTTATTATATGTTATAAAACTAAAATTAAAAAAAAAAATATTCCTACCGTCATTTTATTTTCTCTTCCGCTTTTTTTAGTACTTTGTTATGATTTTCGAAAAAAAACTGCAAGCTGTTATAGTCTTTGAATCAAAATGTTTTTAATATTTTGTATCATTTGGTCACTAAAATCGTGTAAAACATTTATTTAAGTTCTTTAAGATTTTAAAAAACCTTTTTCTGAAAATCAAATATAAAGAGTAAGACCTAAAATATCTAATAAAAAAATTTTTAATTGTACAAACATTTTAGTTAATTCATTCATAGTCAATAGAAATAAACCCTGGTCTGGAAAAGCTATTGTCGTATGTTATTGTTCGCTTTTTTTAAGTCACGTGATCAAATCTAGTGCAAAACAAACAAAACTTTTATAATGAAAGTTACGAATTAATAAAGATTTTGATGTTTATTTTAAATTAATATATTAAAATTATTATTTTTCTTTATTATTAAAATAATATTGGTTCCTTTCTATTGTCTATGGTTTAAAAACTTTATTCAATTTAAAATGTTTCTTTATATTCTATATTTAAAAAAAGTCTAAAAGATAAATCCAAAATGCCAGGTTCAAATTGTTGTCTACCAGGATGTACAGTTTCAAGATCTATTAAGCACAAAGATATCACCTTATTCAGAATTCCTATGAGGACAGGAGACTTTTATAAAAAATGGAGACAGAGATTGTTAGCTATTATCACTCAGTATAGAGACTTTGACAAAGATTTGAAAGAAAGACTCTCAAAGGGCAATATTTATATATGTGAGAATCATTTTTTAGCAGAAGATATTGAATTGACAAGTAAGGATACTTTTATATATTTAGTTGTTTAAATTTGCTTTTACACTCTGTGTTATTTAATTTTAAAAGCTTTAATTTTGGGCAACTCTGATAAGTTTAAGTACAATAAACAAATAAATTTCATAAAGCTTAAAGTATTTGTGGCTTTATATAAATTTGTGGATAACATATTCTCTTTTTTTCTCAGTATTGTTCTTATTTTTGTGTGATAATTTATATTTACTTTATTGAAATATGTTGAATTTCAGAAACTGGAAGGAAATCATTACGCTTAGAGGCTTTACCAACTGTTAACCTACCCATAAAATCACATGAAAAAGAAAAAAAGGTACCTAGAAGACACATAAGTATTGTAAAAGATATTGTCCCACAGAAGCGAATAAATTATTCAAACTTAATTGATTTACAGAAAAAAACCCAAAAGTTAAAACTTAGTGGATGGGAGATGACATGTAATGAAAACAATATCAAATTTAAAAAGTTATTGCCTTTGTATTTGTTACCTAAGTATGAAGTTGTAGTAGATGACAGTTTAGCGTTCACCATTATTGTATTTGGGTGGCTCTTGCCAGATACTCACTTAATCTATAAATTATACTCACGATCAATGCTGAACACTACAGTTACCGAACTTTTATGCAAAATATGTACATTAAGATTTTGTTCTGGTATTATAGAAAACATCAGAAATATAAATAATGATGATTTTGTTGATCATATTGTTCCAATGGAATTTGATTTAGAAAGTGCAAGTACAGATGGTATGCGTGTATCAAATGAAAGGTTTAAAAGAGCAAAATCATGTATTATATTACATACTAGTGAGTCTGATAATATAAATTCTGTTTGTTCATTTTGTACCCACACACTAAAAAAGAACAAAATGATTAAAATAAAAAAACAACATCAGTTAGCCACACCTGCTCTTCGAAAAGCTCCACTTAGTAAAACAAATCCTGTTCGCGTTCTATTAGCATTAAAACAAGAACGTCTAAGATGTGCCCAGCTAACAAGTGATTTAGAAAAAATAAATTTTCAAATAGACTCTAAAGGTATTACTATTGATGATGGGTTTGTTGATGATTTAAATCAAATAATGAGTAGTAACTACGAAAAAGCTACTCCCTTTATGAAATTATTTTGGGACCAGCAAAAGAAAATGTGTAATAAAAATTTTGGCTCAATAAAGTATCACCCTATGTTAATACGGTTTTGCCTCTCACTTGCCTCAAAGTCGTCCTCAGCTTATGATGAGTTGCGCTCATCAAATGTACTAACATTACCAAGTCGCAGAACTCTAAGAGATTATAAGAATTTCATTCGACCGAAAGCTGGATTAAATCCTCCCGTAATTGAAGAATTGAATAAAATTAGTATTAACCTAGTTGGCTACCAACGATATGTAACGTTATCTTTTGATGAAGTAAAAATACAAGAAAAACTTGTTTTTAATAAACACACAGGTGACATTATAGGTTTTGTAGATTTAGGTGAACCTGATTTATATTCTACTTTTCAAAAGGAAGATTCTTTAGCAAGCCATGTTCTAGTCTACTTCATTCGAGGTATTGCTTCTGACTTAAAGTTTGCTTTATGTCACTTTGCTACTAAAGGTCTCACCTCGTTTCAACTAATGCCAACTTTCTGGGAAGCAGTTGGAGTTTTAGAACTGACATGTAAATTATATGTTATAGCTGCAGTATCGGATGGTGCAGCACCAAACAGAAAGTTCTATCGAATGCATAGTATGTTTGATGACAAATTAGATTGTAATGTTGTTCATCGATGCATTAATATTTATGCCCCTGAACGGTACTTATGGTTTTTTGCTGATGATCCCCATCTCATCAAAACAGCAAGGAACTGTTTATATCACTCAGGTATGTAAATTATATTTAAAGTGTATTGGTTTACAGGCCTTTCCAGTAGAAAATTATCAGGTTATGGTTATTTCTTGCTGGAAAGTAATAATAAAATAACAGATTTTTATATTAAAAAGTATGAAATGCTTACTTATTTAGCTAAGATTAGAAGGGCTATGCAATGTTTTAAACCTCCCTAGATTGAGAGTTGAATTGTAGGCATTAATTTTGTGTTATATTAAGATTCAATCTTTTTTTATTTCAGGGGATGGAAGGGGTACACGAAGTCTTTGGAATGATGGACAACAATTGATTTGGTACCATATCACAAGAATAGTCAATGACGAAATGAAAAATGGGTTAAAAATTATACCAAAGTTAACACAGGATCATATTAAACTTAGTGCTTATTCTGTTATGAATGTAAGACTTGCAGCCCAGGTTTTAAGTAGTAGTGTCAGTAACATTTTAAAAAATTATTACCCTGATGATACAAATGGAACTGCAAAATTTTGTGAAATGTTAGATAGTTTTTTTGATTGCTTAAATGTGCGAAACAGCAGTGAAGGGATAATGAAACGCAAACCATTTTTATTACCATACACGGATGTTAATGACGAGCGTTTGACATGGCTACAGAATACATTTTTATGCTATCTAGAAAAATGGAAAGAGTGTATTATTAATCGTCCTGGTAACTTTTCCAACAATGCAAAAGGAAGAATGTTTATCTCTTGGCAAACGTACGAAGGACTTCAAATAACTGTAATGTCTGTTATCGAATTGGTAAAATTTTTATTAAAAAGTGGTATGCCGTTTGTTTTGACTGAAAAATTCAATCAAGACGTTTTGGAGGAATACTTTGGTAGACAACGGAGTTTAGGTCGAAGAAATGACAACCCTACACTATATCAATTTGGTTACCAGTCAAATACCTTGCGATTGCAAAGATCAATCACGTGGTGAAATTTCTTCAACTTCAACATTCTTTGAAGGAGAGCTTTGAAAATGCTGAAATAATTTATTGCATAACTTTGTTGTAAATACTGTTGATGCAGGTTTCTTTAGATTAAAATATGTGTCTGAAAAGAGAACAATATTGCTATAAAAGTTGGAATAATACTTTTCAGCATTTCCAGATGATTTTAATATTTTTGACATTTTTCTTATTTCATCAAAAAAGTTTTCTGTTATTTTTATTTCAAAGTCTTTTATTTCTGAAATAACTTCTTGAGGATAACATTTATTTGTTGACAAATCAGCTTTAGTTTCTGCAACAATTTTTTTTATATCTGTGACAAAATCATTATAATGCATATCTGTAAGACTCTTTATGGTATGTTTGTTTTTATTGTGTCGTGCTAAGCCTCCTTTTGTTTTATACGTTTTGGATTTGCAAATTTTGCACTTGAAGTCTCCAATATCGGTTACCTAATATATATTAAAAATAGCATTTATTATATATATATTATTTTAGTACGATTATCAACAGTAAATATTAGGATACAATAACTTTTAAAAATGTTTTTTTAATTTAACTTAATCATTTGCGTTAACCTTTACACCAAAATAAACCATTCTAAATAAAATTTAAAAATTATTATTACCTCTAATAATGCATTATCAAAATATTCTTGCAAATCTGGATTTAATTCATCATCAGCATTAATATTTATTATATAATCAAGCGTTTCGCCTGTAAAAAGTTCTTCAGAAAACGCCATTTAAAAATTTGTTTTGCACTAGATTTGATCACGTGACTACTTTTTACGCACTTTTCAAGATACGGTTTTAAAATAAGATTGAAACAATAGCTTTTCCAGACCAGGATTTCTATTGACTATGATTCATTTTAACAAAAATTTTAGAAAAAAAAATCATTAAAATGTTTTTAAATTAAAAAAAATGTTTACATAAGAATGACCGATTCGGAATAAATTTTTTTCTAATGTTAAAAAGAAATTCTTTCAGATTTAAAGCTGCTTTACAACAATTAATTTAAAGAAATTTGAAAGATTGTTAAAATTTAAGAACATTTTAAGAAGTTTTTTTTTAAGAAGTTTTTAAAATTTTTTAATAAGTTTTTAAGTTGTTGTTTTTTTTTAAAGTTTTTAAGAACAATTTTAAAATAACTTTTTTTACAGATTTATTTTTTAAAATAAAAATTTGTCAACAAAATCTGATTACAAGGATGTTATGAATGAAAAAATATTTTTTCTTTACTCCAAATTTTTTATCAAATTTTTTAAAAGTTATTAAATTATCAAAAATAATATTTGGTAACCTTGCCTAACTTGTTTTGTTTATTTATTGCTCCGTATCATCTCGTTCATGAAGACTTTTATAAAGAAATATTTATTGGCATCAGTTATAAATATAAAGAATATTTATTGGCATCAGTTCATTCATCAACTATCTTATAGCCTGTTGCCGCACGGGAGTGACTCTGAGGTTTTGTCAAGGGGATCTTAAATTGTCTCCACTGGCGAAGGAGCAATAAGCAAAAAAGAAAAAAAATTTAAACCGCTTAACTGTAGACCAATAATGTATATAGTTTGGGAAACAAAAACTTTTGCAAAGAATAATAAAAATATTTTATTTTATTAACTTTTCAGAATTGTAAGAGCTTTGCCACGGCAATTATAGCATTGTTAGAACTTTTTCACGATTGTCACAGCAATTATAGCATTATGGAATTATTCCACGGTTGTCACAGTTTTTTCTTAAGCCTTTTATATTAAATTATATGTTTTATATTAAAAAGAAACAAAAGGCTGATTTTTGGTATTTAGTGAGCTCATAACAGGTATAGGAAAAAAGCAATAAAATAAAAATAACTTATGTGAGTGTATTAGTTTCTAATTCACGCAAGAATAATAAAAAAGGGTTTTTACACTTTAATGACTTATACGTAGCAATAACAACAACAACAACAACAAGCTATTTATTTTGCCTAAATAATTTTTACAATACATTTGATAACAATAATAATAATAATAATAATAATAATAATAATAATAATAACAATAATAGTAATAATAATAATAATAGTAATAATAATAAAAATGGCAATAATATTAATAATAACAATAACATTAATAAAAACAATAATAATAATAACAGTAATAATAATAACACGAAGAATTTATTATGATAAATGAGTAATAAACCTCTTTTTAAATCATTCAAAATAAAAATAAAATAAAAATGGACCCTGTGCTTTATCTGGTATTTATACTGTAACTGACTACAATCTCCTAATGTAATTTATAGAAGAAATATCTTTGATAACTCTACGAAACCTTTACACAAATAGGCAATTACGTCCTCAACTGCAAATGAATCCAAAATGTCCTTCTCGGTCGACATCAGCATAAATGTTTCAAGCTTGTCACTACATAATGAGGAACGCACCCTAGTTTTGACAATTTTTAATTTACTAAATGCCCGTTCACAGCTCACTCGTGAGAATGAAAGTGTTAATAGATATTCGTAAGTCAGAAACAGATTTGAATAAGCAGTTGCATTCAACGATTATTTGTATAGAATACTGTAGCAACATTTTAAACATTTTTTACAAAACCCTACACAACGCTTAAAGTTCTGAAAATCTCTATCATTCTCATTTTCAGTTGCTTTTGTTGAAGTATTCAACTCTGAGACTGAATTCGATTCTTCTGAATCTTCGTCGTTAGGGCTCACTGTAAATTCATCCCTCAGTTTTTTTGAGAGCCTATCAAAGTTTATAGCAAAACTATGCAATTCAGATCTCAATCTTTCAGAACAAAGTTTAGTTGAGAAATTTTTGCAAGACTGTTTTCTGGAATACCATTTTCAACAATTTCTTTAAAACGTCTGGGATCAAAACACTTAGTGTGTCTAATGATGTCCCTGTTAACTGAGAAATGTTCATCTATGCTAGTGATAATTTGATCAATTACTCTACAGAAAACATCCATTCTGAAACGATCAAGAGGGTTCTCTGGTATGTCATCAAAGGCGAGTTCCCCTGCCATACGTTTCTTTTGATGAACTCGTTCTACACGCAATTCTGTTTCAACATCTGAATCAAGTTCACTAGCATCTAGGAGGGTGTTGATTTCTTTAACAAATGCAATTGTCTTGGAATGGACATCTTCGAACGATATTGTCTGCAGTTCTTGTTTTGCTGACTCTACCATATTCCAAGCACTTATTTAATCCAGACTTTTTGTTTGCAAATATTCGGATGTTTGTTGCAAAGCGGTGTACACACGCAGAAGAAGAAAAGCTGCAAGAAGCACATCGAATCGACACCATTTGTCATGCAGTGCTGTGGCTTCGAATGTTGATTTTTTATCGAATCTTGAAGACATCCTAATACAATTAAGAAGTTGCAAAAGAACATAGAAAGATTCCACTTGTGGAGCATCATAAGTTCCAAAATTTGTTCAAGCGCCATCTGCAAGTCTTTTTTGCAGTCTTTTAAGTTTTGCAGATCCAACTCCTTGTCCAATGTGAATATCCGTCTGTGTGAATCCGTGAATGTGAATGGCGATTCTTACAAACGAATAAGCGTTTATTCGTTTGTAAGAATCGCCAAAGTAAATTGCTGTACTCTGCAAGAGACCAATTAAATTTTTGACAGCTAACATATTTTCCACAATATCTGTTGCAGACAAATTTAGAACGTGCGCGTAGCACCAGATGTATACAGTATTTGGTGAAACGTCGTTAATGTAACGTTGAACTCCATGATATTCACCACGCATGTTTGCTGCTTCATTAAAGGATTCACCCACAATTTTTTCCATTTTTAAACCATTGTGTTTAAGCACTGATTTCAATAGTTGGTATAGTCCTGCACCTGTTGCATCAGTAATTTTTTACCGTAAATAATCGCTCTTTCACGTCCTCTCCAAGTACATATCGTAAGATTATTGTCTCCTGATCAATCACCGACGTATCTTGACTACCATCCATTTGAACACTGAATTTCTGATTACCAATTTCCTTAATTATACAATTCTTCATCAAGTTTAAAATAGCAGCTAGAATACTGTTAACTGTAGTTTATGACAACATTGTTACCAAGCCTCCACGTCTACGTGAGCTTCCTTTTCCTTTACGTATCAAACAACCTTTCCTTTTTTGACTTGCCTAAATAGCTTTTTTTATATGATTATTAAGAGGAACGTCAAACTCTGCTATCAGCAATATTAGTTTCAAAAAGTTTTTATAATCAATAGATTTATCGTGTAAACTGTAGAGAGATTTACCCCGATTACCTCTGTATAGAAGAGCTTGCTTTCCAATAAAAATAACTGCTCCATAACTTTGTTTAAATACTTTGATGTTTTTCAATACTTGCGCTTTCTGCTTTTCCACTATACCTTTTTTGATTAAAAAGCTTATATCTTTCTCTGTTGTACAACTTAATAGTGCAATTACGGCAGCGTTATGTGATTTAGATTCTTCATGGTCTTTGAATCTTTGGTATATATGGGAGAACTTTTTAAATCCAAGAGTAAATCTATAATCTTCTTTCGAAAATGCCATGCATGCATTGCGGTAAAGTGCCACGATTTGATTGTCTTTAACTCTTGTGGTTATCCAACGTATTTGTACATACTTATTATCTGATATTAATCTTTGGTACACTCTTCTTGGATCATACGGTAAATGCTTTACATCTGTATGGTTCAGCTGAATCATGTTATTATTTACTAATGTTATTCTTTGGTTACGCTGTGCACTGTCAGGAAACCGTTTATAAATTAGTTTTGTTGTTTCGGTACACTGATATTTATGGTTGAGAATACTTGAGTTAGCATCATCTTTTGTTATTTCTATATACACATTATATATACTTTCTTCGGTAACAACTGTACCGAGTTCTGACGTACAGTCTGTTACAGTTTTTACGGGCAATTTGCTAATGGTAAAATCTGATTGCTTGTCTTGTTGAGGATTGGAGGACACTGTATTTGACACGGTATTTGCTTCAATGATTAAGTTAGGCATTATATTCCACAAAAAAGCATTTTTCTTAACACTGGGTTTGACGCGGGAACAGATGCTTCTTCAACAACATTGATAAAATGTTCATTATTAAATAGCAGCTTGCGTTGTTTAGGATCACGGCCTGATTGAAGCAAATCACGCTTCTTCTTTTCTTGTTTTCTTTTGGCACCGCTAGACTTTCTCCTAGATTTACATAATGATGAGTTCTTTTAAGTCTAGTTTAAACTATCATTTAGTAAAGTAAACAGCATGAGAATAACTAATTCACGTGAGTATTTTTGTCACAATTGGCGTGACTTGCGTGAAGTGAACAGACGTTCTTTTGTAGCGTAGATTAAGCATTTATATATATAAAAAAATCACAAATGAAAAACATTGAAAAAATAATTTTAAGTAAACTTGAGGAGCACAAAAAAAGTATCCTAAAAGAAACGGAAAGATTATTTATAGATTAATTTATAGATTTATAGATTTATAGATTTATAGATATATATATTATTTACAGAATTTATAGATTTATAGATTATTTATAGATTAAGACCAGGATAAATCATTTACCTCAATTATCAGTGCAAATCTCAAAATTATTACAGATAGATTGGACATGCTAGAGAAAGACATTAATAACAACAAATGTAAAATATCAAATATAGAAAAAGACTTATGCGACATAAATTTTCAAGAAAATGATATCTCGGAAAAAATATCACAAATTAAGAAATACTGTGACAAAGAAATCAATTCGTTATATAAAAAATCTATAGATCTAGAAAATAGATCAAGAAGGAACAACTTAAGAATTGATGGGCAACAAGAACTATCAAGCGAAAGTTATGAAGATTGCGAAAAAGCTGCTAAAGACATTTTCAAAACACTATTAAAAATACCTAGTGAAGTGGTGGTCGAGCGAGCTCATCGAATCGGACAATTTAAAGAAAACAAACCAAGAACATTAGTCTTAAAACTTTTGAACTACCAAGACAAAAACAAAATTCTCAAAGCAGGAAAACAACTTAAAGGAACTGGACTATACATAAATGAAGATTTCGCTCAAGAAACAATATATCATCGAAGAAAGTTATGGGAAGTCAAAAAACTAAGAAGCGAAGGTAAATACGCCATTTTAAAATATGATAAAATATTTACACGAGATTTTAAAAAATAGCGCTACACTTTTTTTAAATAAGTAAACGCGTTTTCAATTTTAAATTTTGAAACAATGATCAACAAAACAATAGATTTTGAATCAATGCGCTTTAATGTTTTCAAAACTGCTAATAATATACTTATTGACGCTGATACGCATATTTTTCAAATAAATAATTTTGATTCTCGATATGTTAAAACTGAAACTTTTAAAACTGAACTTGAAACTATTAAAAATAATTTTACAGTAATTCACATAAATATAAAAAGTATAAATAAAAGTTTTGACAAACTTAAGGTGGTACACCACCAAATATTCTAAAATGTTCAAACTAAAAAAAAAAAAAAGATACATTTTATATCAATAAAAATAACATTAACTTAGAATGCTATTTTATACTTCATTTTACTTTGCCTCGATTACTTTGCCTCGAATTTATCAAAAAACATTCATTTTAAGGGGTCCATTCAAAACACGATTACTAAATTAACATAACATCCATGAAACTTTTTACATATGTTCTAGACATGTAAGGTAAGGTATTGGCATATGCATTTTTAAATTTTCAAAGTACATAAAAAATTATATCAATTCTTTTACATCAAGTAAAAAAAACCTTTTTTAGACCTTAAAATTAAAAGAAAAAAAAGATTGGAGCAGAATTTTAAATTTTTGAAATACCATTCCTTAGAATATAGTATTTTAAACATTTCCTGAAAATTTGAAGTGATTTTCACTTTTGCTTCTCAAGATATCATGTTTACAATCAGACCATGTTTCGCAAAATTTGAAAACGGAGAACAACGTAAAAGAATATTAAATATTCTTGTCATTTCTATATAAACTTTTTTTAGTTAGTTAATTTATCAAAAGAAATTAAAAGATATGTTGGAAATAAGGTTTTTATATTATTAATCTACATTAAATTGTCTATCAAATGAACGAAATATCAAAAAATCACTTTTTTTTGAATTTTCAAAAAATATTTAGTGTTGTACCACCTTAAGCACTTCCTAATTGATTGTAATTACTTATTCAGTATGATTTGTTTAACAGAAACTTGGTATTCTGACGAATCAATCCAAAATAACACTAACTTTCAAATTCCTAATTATAAATTAATATCTTCTGAAAGAAAAACATGCAAAAAAGGAGGAAGGATTGCAACTTATGTTCGGAATGATCAAGTAACAAAAGTAAGAAAAGGCCACTCCATTTCTAATGCCGATAGTGAGGTCTTTACAATAAAAATCATAAACTCCAAGTTTAAAAATATTATTGTTTCTACCTGTTATAGACCACCTGAAGGTAATATTAAAACTTTTTCTAATTGTCTAGAAGAAATTTTTCTCAAAATTAATAAAGAACAAAAAAAGTTATTCTGTATTGGGGACCTCAACATAGATTGTTTAAAATACAATGAGTTTCCGACTAATAAATTATTTTTTGAGAACATGTTTCAACATAGTATTTTACCAATTATTAATAAACCCACACGGGTAACCTTAAATTCTATTTCTGCCTTAGATAACATACTAACAAACTCATTTCTAGATACCTCCTTAAAAGCAGAAATAGTAAAAATTGATATAACAGATTATTTTCCAATTTACTTTACAATAAAAAATGATACAAGAGTAAATAATAATTTGAAAAAAATAACTTATAAAAGAAAAATAAATAAATATTCAATTCAAAATTTTAAAGACACACTATCGGCAGTAGATTGGGTTAAAGTGTATCAAGAGTGTAACCTTGGGAACACAAACTCTGCATATAATACTTTTATAGATATTTTTCTAAGACACTATAATAATCATTTTCCAATCAAAGAAAAAGAATTCAAAGTAAAATATTTGAGCTGTCCATGGATCACCAGCGGTATTAAAAAATCTTCAAAAACAAAACAAAAACTATATGTTAAATATTTGAAAAACAGAAATGAGATGAACCTATCTACTTATAAACAATACAAAAATCTTTTCAAAAAAATCAAAAAACATTCTAAAAAAATTTTCTTCTCTAAATTACTTAAAAAAACAAATGGAGACATGAAAAAAACATGGAACATCATAAAAGAAATAATCGGGAAAAAAAGCAAAAAAACAAATAGTTTACCAGATAGAATCATTATAAATGAAACTGAACACGATGATAAGAACTCAATTGACGAACACTTCAACAATTTCTTTGCAAACGTAGGCCCAAACATGGCGTCTAAAATTTTAACTACAAATGACTCCTTTGAAAATTACCTTACAGATCTAAATAGCGAACTAAATTTCAATGGATTAAGCTATGAAGAACTTGAAAATGCAAAAAACTCTTTAAAAATTAACAAAGCACCAGGAATTGATGAAATTTGTAGCAATGTAGTAATAAATATCTTTTCAATAATAAAAAAAACCCTCTTCGAAATATTTAAATCTTCAATTATAACAGGAACCGTTCCAGAGAAATTAAAAATTGCTAAAATTGTACCTATATATAAAACTGGAGAACCATATTTACTAAACAAGTATAGACCAATCTCAATCCTTCCTGTATTCTCAAAACTTTTCGAACGAATAATTTATAATTAACTGCACATATATTTAACAAACAATAACATCTTAAATAAAAACAGTTTGGATTTCAAAAACAACATGCAACCGAACATGCAATCATAGATCTTGTAAATAGCATCAACTACTCATTTGATAATAATGAATTTGTTCTAGGAATCTTTATAGATCTATTAAAAGCATTCGATACTGTTGGCGTAAAAAATGTTGCATTACTCTGGATTAAAAACTTTTTGCTAAACAGACAACAATGTGTAAATACTGATGAAAATATCTGTTCAAAAATGCTAAAGATCAAACGTGGCGTTCCCCAAGATTCTATTCTACCTCCCTTACTGTTTTTAATATACATTAATAATCTTCCGAAAGCCTCAAACAAACTTGATGTCATAATGTTTGCAGATGACACTAATTTATTTTATTCATCCCCGTCAATTACAGAACTTTTTGAAACAACAAATATTGAACTCGAAAAACTTAATATTTGGCTAAAATCTAATAAACTATCTTTAAACACAGAAAAAAACTAATTACATCTTATTCCATCCAAATCAAAAAAGAAAAAAACTACCAAATATATTGCCATTGCTAAGAATAAAAAACAAAAATATCGAAAGAACCACAACAACTAAATTCCTAGGTTTACTTATTGATCAAAATATTTCATGGAAAGCCCATATTGACTATTTAAATACTAAAATAACCAAAAACATTGGCGTGCTATACAAAGCTAGACCAATGTTATCCCAAGAAAATCTAAAACATCTTTATTTTTCATTTATACATACCTATTATACATATGGTAATATAGCATGGGCCAGTACCCATAAATCGAATTTAAAATCACTTTATCAACATCAAAAACATGCCATTAGAATTGTCTGTAAAAAAGATAAACTCACTCATGCTGAACCTTTGTTTAAACTCCTAAATGCACTAAACGTCTATAGAATTAACATTTACCAAAACTTACACTTCATGCTTAAAATTAAACTAGGGCTTGTCCCACCGCAATTCTTAAATGAATTTTTTGAAAGCAATAAAAATAGATATAACACTAGAGAAGTAGGAAACTTTAATGTACCGTTCAGAAAAACAAAACTGTCGCGTTTCACAATTTCATATCGCGGTCCCTATCTCTATAATAAACTGATATCCAAAAATGCCATTATTACAAAATTAGATAACATAAATTGTTTGAAAATCTTACTAAAAACTCGTTTTAAATATCAGCAATTTTTTGAACTTACACTAAACTAAAACTGAAAGTAAAACCAAAATTATAATTGAAAACAAAATCCAAAAAAACTTCAATAATATATATTAATATAAAAAATCAATATAAGTCAATAATAATTATATTTATGCTTAATAATATATTTATGTGTATTATGTGTACTACAAACAGTATTTACCGACTTTTTTATTTCTACATTTTATTATATGTGAACCTTATATAAAATGAAGTATTTTGTGAAACTAGATACAATGTAAAACGAAAATACAGAAAATATCACAAGTACAAGCGATTTTTTGATGACAAGACCATCTGGTCTTCTGCAAGTTTCCCGCGTTCTTTTAATATTAATGATACCCTACAATCATTTTTTTTGTATTCTATAAAATTGTGATATATTTTTAGTATTATAAATTTTAAAAACATTATAATTTTGTACCAATTATGTAGAATCACAACATTATAAAGATAAAAGAACAAAAAAATAAATAAATAATAAAAAAAAAAGCATTTGATAAAAAGTCAAAAAATATTTTTCTGTCCTCCCCTAAAATATTTCTGAATTCGCCCCTGATATAAATGATGCTTCAATTGTATTGTGAAAAAGTGAAGGATCATGAATATGCACTTGAAGCAATAATACTATATATATATCTATATATATATCTATATATATATCTATATATATATATATATATATATATATATATATATATATATATATATATATATATATATATATATATATATATATATATATATATATATATATATATATATATATATATATATATATATATATATATATATATATATATATATTATATCTATATATATATATATATATATATATATATATATATATATATATATATATATATATATATATATATATATATATATATATATATATATATATATATATATATATATATATATATATATGTATATATATATATATATATATATATATATATATATATAGATCTATATATATATATATATATATATATATATATATATATATATATATATATATATATATATATATATATATATATATATATATATATATATATATATATATATATGTATTATATATATATATATATATATATATATAGATATATATATATATATATATATATATATATATATATATATATATATATATATATATATATATATATATATATATATATATATATATATATATATATATATATATATATATATATTTAGGCGATGTGGCGTCTGATATCAAACAAGAAAGCTTTGTACTTTGCCCTAATATATTTTTTTATCTATCGAAACGAATGCACTCTTTGATCCTAGTATAAAAATATTATTATTCGCGTTTTAGGGGGGTTTGTATTTATTGTTCAGCTGTTTATTGCTTAACCAAATAAAAATATTTAGTTCATTGAATTTATGAACTTAACGTAAAAGAGTGAGACAAGATATTGTTTAAGTAAATATAGAAATGATGGGTTAAAGGAGGGGAAAGTGTGGAAGATAAAATAAATTTTTATTTATTGTGGAATACATTTTTTTATGTGTTTTGTATAAAGGAAGGTATACATAGTAATTTTTTTTTGTTTTTAGCACATTATATAGATGTTTAACTAAATTGAATATGTTTATGGAAATAACAACTTTAATTTATGATCTCCAAAAATGCGTTAAATAACATTTCTCGAATATAAATGCTAAAACTTCTTGCATAGTTTGCTGAACTTTTTGAACTCTGTTGCTCAATTATTTTATTTCAACTTTCTCTTTTCCTGAGCAGGTTAAACATTTAATGATAATATGTAAAACTTCCCTCCGCATTTCATCTTTGCATTAGTGTAATGTTTATTACGTAGCATCTTAAGAATTGTTATTTTGCTCTTACCGCTGACACCGTGTTACAATATATATTTTTAAAATTTTTTTCAAGAGTATAAAGTAGGTAGACCGGGGCGATTTTGTCATTTTTGCTGCTTTAATACTTTCTGTTCAATATGACACGCTTTTACCTTAAACCATTAACTAAATAATATTTAACAAATTATATTTAATTTACCGTATTTGAAAAATATACATATTTATACTCAAGGACAATAATATGTACTACACATTTATATAGGACGATTTCGCCGTTTTTAAGACGATTTTGCAAATGTAAAAAGAGTTAATGGTTTTATCAAATTAAGCACATTCGGCGCACATGTCAATGCAAAAGCAGACTTCACATGACCATCCATAAAACGAAACGCATAAGAGCCAGTCTTCTAATGAATCCACCCATGCCACACCACACAATAAAATGTTTTTTTGCTACAAGCTTTTGATGTAATCGTTCGCATTTGATTTAATAATGACTTTAAACTATGTTATTTCCACTTCTTTACGCCATTAGCTTTTATTTAATTGGGCGGAAACTTCTATGTCTTTAAGCCACTTTTATTATTGAATAGAGAACTTCTTCTTTTTTGACTCACTTAGATGGAAAAACACATCCAGAGATTTTCTATTTTTTATTTTCTTTCTTTTCTCTTTTTTTTCAACATTTAAATGTTTTCATCGCATGTAATGTATACAAAATAAGGTTTTGTGTGAGTTGGGTTTGAAATCTTATTTCGAAGAAGGAACGAATGTTCTTTGTAACAGAAAACTTGTATTTCCTTGCTGACTCATTGTAAGTTATATTGCTAATAGCCTAAAAGTTATTGCCATAACTTTTAGGCATTTAGCAGTATAAAATTATTTTCAGGATTATAAATTAAAATAAATAAAATACAAAACGAATAGCCCCACTAAAAACCATATGAATGAAGTTAGAACAAATATAAACTAAATGTAAATCAAAGAACTTTATTAAACCATATAAATTAAGTTAAATATAAAAGTAACAGCAGCACTAAGTTGTTGTTTTAAATCAAGTTAAATATAAAACAAATGATAGCACAAAATAAAGGACTTAATTCCATTATATTCAAACTAAGTATAAAATTTAGGCTAAAGGTGGTTTCTTGATAATAATACTACTCGTATTAGCAAATGCTGAAGCATTTGCTAAGACGAGTATTTTTTCAACTAACCAATTTCCATTCTAGAAATCTAAAGCCTTTGCCTCTATGCATTTAAGCAATTTAAAGAACTTGCATCTAAGCACAGGCTAAATATGGTGTCTCGATAAAAAATACTCATCTTAGGCAGACGCTATATTATTATTGTATACATTTTTTTATAAACATCTTTGCTTCCAACAAAGCTGCAAGCAACCACTAATTAGAGTTGGAAGTTACTGGAAGAGAAAAGATGAAGATTGCAGGGTAAGGTAACGATTGACAGACAACTTAAAAGATTGTAAATTATATGAATCAGGAAAGCCAAATGAAGAAAGCGAATTCCAAAGAACTGCTGTTCGAGGAAAAAAAACAAGATAAATAAGAGATTTTGAAGCACTTCACAGTCACAGTAAAAGAATGAGTCTTAATTGAATGACGAGTAATACGAGAATGAATATTAGTAGATGGCGCAAGAGACGCTAGCTCTTACAAGCAATGCTCATTATAGTAAGCAAGAGCAAAACCTACTATGTTTACAATGCGTTTTTGCACCTTGTCTAAATAAGAAAGAGCATCAATAGAAGATCCGCCTCAGATATAGCAACAGTATTTCATACAAAGCCGGATTCAAGATTCATAGAGATAGAGAATAGAATCCAAAGTAAGAAAGTGTCAAGCTCGATAAAAAGATGCATTTTTAGCAGATGCTAGTTTTGCAATGGATTTGATATATGGTCTCCAAGAAAGATCGAAAGTAAGAATTAATCCTAGATGATGAATGGTAGATGACTCATCGAGTACATTACCGTTTATAAATATAGGAAGGTCTAAATTATTGCTATAATGACTGGCTGAAAAATTGACTTTTATCTGAATTAAAAATCACCAGCTACTGTGAGCCGCATGCTGTAGCAGAAGTGAGATTCTTTTCAAGCTCAAATACCTCCTTTAACCAATCAGAGTGTTGGCTTCTTATCATGACAAGAATAAATGGTAGTATCATCAGCGAACAATGCCACCTTAGATGTGGGAATATTTGGAAGATCGTTAATGTAAATTAAAAAAAGTTTAGGGCCAAGGATTGAACCTTGAGGATCCCCTGAGGTTACCAAATAAAAAAAAAATGTTGTCTATCGAGGAAAACTTTTATACTACGATTGGAAAGAAAGGACTCAATAATCTTATAGATGTTTCCAGATACACCGTATGAAAATAGCTTATAGAGAAGACCAGCATGCCAAACTTTATCAAAAGCTTTAGAAATGTCAAGAGCGATGGCCTTAACCTCTCCACCATTAGTTAATGCACGATAAAACCTATCAGTTATTACTGTTAGCAAATTAGCTGTAGAACAAGAAGATCAAAATTTATATTGATGATCAGAAAGTTATTAGATTCAAGATGAGAGATTAATAGTTTGTTAATTAAAGATTCAAAAACCTTGCTTCTGATTGGAAGAAGACTATTGGGAAGGTAGTTAGACGAGTCAGATCGATCTTCAGAACTTTTTAAAATAGGGATAACAGATGCCGTTTTCCAGCATGCTGGAAAACAAGACTCTAATAAACACTTGTTGAATAATTTTGAAAGTATAGACAAAAGCTCTAAAGAACACTTCCGCAAAACTATAAAAGCTATGTTGTCTGGGCCATAAGTTGTAGAAGAATTTAAGCAGGAAATCACTTAAGATACAGAAGCAGGAGTAATAAAAATGTCAATTGATCAACCTGTTTGACGTTTATATCAGGCAGAATGCAACTAGTGGAATCAAGAGATGATTTTGATGAAAAGTTTTTAGCAAATAATTCAACTTTATTTTTAGGTGAGGTGACATAGTCTGAACCATACAAGAGAGATGAAATTACTGATTTGCCCTTATTATTGATACTATTAAAAGTTCTCCAGAAGTCACGAGAACCTAATTTTTGTGATGAAATACAAGATTTTATGACCTGATAATAGTGGGCTTCGGAGTTAAACAAAACCTTTTTACAATGGTTCCTAGCAGTAATAAACAGACGTCTGTTTTCTAGATGAGTTGTTATGCTGATAGATATGGAAGAAACGGTTTTGATTGGCAAACGCAGCAGCATTAAGTGAGAAAAACCATGGAGAAGAGTAAGGCTTGACCTGGAATCATCAAGCGGGAATAAAAGATTCTAAACCAGCCTGAATCCACAAAGTTGTAAGAAGCACATTTGTCAACAGGAAAACGAAAGATTTCTACCGAAGGACCATCACGAAGAAAATTACGGAAAGAGTCCCAGTCAGCTTTGAGATAGTTGTAACAGGAACAATGATACGGGAATTCAGATGATGAGGAAGAATGAGATAACAGTTATACAGAGATCAAACTGTGATCCGAAGCACTTAAGGGTGAATGTTGAGAAATTGAGCACTGACTAGGATCAAAAACAAGACAAGAGTCGAGTAGAGAGGTTAATGATTCGGATTGTCTAGGAAGCGAGTTGGAAAGTTGACTATTTGAGTTAAAGATTGAGAAAGGCAAAAGTTGCGAGCAATGCCTGCAAAGTCATTGACCCTAGGCCAAGCTATTCAGTGGGATGAGCCTTAAAGTCACCGACATCAACAATGTTAGCTGATGGATAAAGTGGGAGGGCTTGATCAAAATGATCAGAAATAACCAAAGGAAGAGTGCAGTTTTAAGATGAAGGAGAGCAATTTAGAATAAAGAGAAGTGGTGCTAAACGAGTGAAGTGGTGCTAAACAAAGTGGTGCTAAACGTAAGAGTGAAGTGTTGCTAAACAAAAGTACATAAAAGAATAATTTATATATCCATCTCGAAGCATTGATAATACTCAGAACACTGTTTAATAGCCCAAGCAATTACCTCATTTCTATTAATAAACCTTAAGCCGTTATATAGGGCTCTAATGTGACCTTGGCAACGCACACCAAAAGTACAAACAGGGACACCATCTCTGCGCAACATGGCATTGTTAATACTTTGATATTTTTCAGCTGTTGATAGATTCAGCCTCTCTGAGAGCTACCACACAGTTCAAGAAACCTGACTACTAGCCAACCTCAGAGTCATAAAACTGAGTTTTAGAGCTGTACTCTCATTAGGAGAGAATAGAATGAGTTACCTAATCATAAAAGCAGAGACACAAGCAAAACCCATGTACCAGTCAAGACGATCCAGCGTCCAATATCCTAAACTGGAGAGAATTAATTAAAAAAACATCTGCACCAGCCTAATAGATGAAGAAGGGGTGCAAAGCTGGTCAACAGATAGAATCTGTTTACTACTTAAATGTGCTTTAATATACCTCCAGCATTTGTCTTGTAAAAGGCCTTGTAGACAAAGATTCAAGGGATAAACAGGTTCTATCTGTTGACCATCTTTACATCCCTTCCTTATCCATTAGAATAGTGTAGATATATTTATAACACACTGTTTTCAGTTTAATGTGTTAACTTGCTGGTGTCTTTGTTTTTATGACAAAGCAACTCATTCTGTCATCTCCTAAAAAGGATACAGCTATAAAACTTTAGAGCTTTATACGTTTTTTATGGTTTGGGGCCGGCTGGTAATCAGGTTTCCTGAATTCTGTGGTAGCTCTCAGAGAGGCTGATTTAATTAACAGCTACAAAATGTTAGTGAACTAACAGTACCATGTTGTGCATAGGTAGTGTCTCTGTTCGTACTTTTTGTGTGCATTGTTGAGGCTACACTTTGAGCTTTTTGTTACGGCTTAGGGCTTATTAGTAGTAATGAGGCAATTGCTTGAACTTTTAGGTAGTGTAATAAGTACTATTTGTGTTTTGATTCAAATTCTTTAACTAATTTCAAAAATGACTAAAGTATCAACAGCACAAAAAAACTATCGTCATCACCAAGTTCCTAAAATCACTAACACTCATGGTTTTTAAAATAACTTTTCTTCTGTTGAGTCTTATATATCTTGAAAAGTTCATCGGACCTGCTTGCTCTTGGTAAGACTAACTTGAGGTCGGCTGTCTCAACTTTTGATCTTAGTATTGATGGTTATTTTATTTTTAAAGACTCCAAAAGTCACATGCTTGGTCTGGGCATTTACATTCGTGAATCCATAGACTCTTCCTTTATATGTTTTTGTTTAGCACCACTTCTTCACTCTATCAACTTTCTCTTTGTTCTATATTGCTATCCTTTATATCAAGATTGCACTTTTTTTTAAAGTTGTTTCTGGTCAAATTGATCAAGCTCTTTTTTTTTTATCCTTTACCTAATATCTTTGCTGTTGGTAACTTTACTGCTAATTACGTTGAATGGCTTGGTTCTTGTATCAGCGACTCTTCAGGTTTTAAGGCTCATAATTTTTGCTTTTCTTAATCTCAAACACAAATAGTCAACTTTCTAAATTGCTTTTCAGATAATCAAAATAATTTCTTTCTTGACATATCAAATCATTTTTCCTCAACTTATGTCTTTTTTCTGATCCTAGTCAGTGTTTAGTACTCCACATTCTCACTTAGGTGTTGATCACGGTTTAGTCTCTCTTAAACTATCATCTGATTCTTTTTTATTATCTCCCTATTATTGTACCTCTAAAAACTACCTTTAAATTGACTGGAACTCTTCGTGATGAGCAGAAATTTTTCTTCTTCCTGCTGATAACTTTGCTTCTCATGTAACTTTTTGGATTCAGACTGGCTTGGAACTTTGTATTCCCTTTTGAAGATTTCAAGTCAAGCCTCACTCTTCTCCATAGTTTTCCACTTATTTTGGAGGTAAATCTGTTGTTCCACCTCTCTTGCATGGTTTAGATTTTGTTACCTTAGTTAAAGACAAGCTGAATTGTTTGCTAAGAACGTCTCATCAATCTCATCTCTTGATTCCACTAATCACATCCTACTTGATATAGTCGTCAAACAGGTTGATCCATTGCTTGACATTCGTATCTCACCAGCTTCTGTATCTTAAGTGATTTTCTGCTTAGAACCTTTTACAGCTTGTGGCTTTTAATGATCAATTATTATCTGTATCAAGAAAAAAATTACAATCCTTATTTGAAGAGGTATTTGATTGGAAATCAAAATGTTTTCTTTGTACTAAAAAAGTAAACAACAAACATTCACCGATTACTCAAGTTGAGACCAAAATGATTAACAAAGTCATTGAACGTTCTTTGAATAGAGGAGACGATTGGGGAAATCATGTACATTCTCCTTTGATATCTTGTTATGATCTTGTAGCGGAAGAAGCCTTCTATCATATTTCGTGTTCATACACAAAATATGATAAAACTTAAAGCAATAACCAACACGGACGCTCATTATTAAGCGATAACCAAATCAGGCGATAACCAAATTGGACGCTCCAATTTTGGAAATCGGAAAGCATATCAATTGATAACCAAAACGGGCGCTCAAATTTTGAAAAACTCTGTCTCTGGTTAGAGAAAGGAACTGACTGCGAACTTTATACCCTTTCCGATTTACACATTAAGATGAAAGAACTTAGTAATAGTTATCTGTATTACTCAAAAAAATCTTTAAAATGAAAATTAATTGAACATTATGGGGATCATAATTTTTTTGGAGAACTCTCTGGTCAATCTAATTTAGTTTGTAAAAATGCATCATCGAAAAGATGAATTAAATGAGGGTATTTTTTTTTTTTATCATGAAAGCAAGAAAAAAACTCTGGAGTATAAAATATGCTCAACCTCAAGTGGATTTCAAGTAATGGATTTTAGAGAACATCTGAAAATTGATCATGCATGATGAGGATTCGATTGGGGAAAAGTAAAACCTACTTTTTTAAAATTACTGAAAAAATTGAATATTATACAATCAGTATCTGAAATTATTTCGGATTAATGGGCAACCAAAAAAGAAAGTTAGTGAATCTGCAGTAAAGGCTTTCATTTAACTTTTTGGTGGAAATACAGAATCTTCGTTTAGGAAAATGCGGTTGGTATCTGAAGCTTTAATTTTAGTTTTTTGTCATTTATTTTGATTGAGAAAATTTAAATTTAGATTGAGAAAATAATTTATTAAATTGTATTATTTCCTAGATATTTGAAATATAAACAAATAGTTTGTAAAAGAATTGTTAAACCAGAAAAGTTACCACCCACAGATTGTGTTGCTTATTATTATTATTATTTTTGTTATTTAGGTGCCCTAACAAGACCAAAGGTGTGGCACCACCTAATATGTTAAAAGTGATTTGCTGTGATTCTAAAACTTTTTCAAGAAATATGTGTTCTTGCAGAAAAAAAGGATTAAATGTATGTCTGCATGCGGTATCTGTCACGGGCAAGACAGCAGTAATAAAACAGTAAATTTTATTTTTTCAATATATTATATGCACATAATCTTCTTAATATATATTAGTTGTTTTTGTGATACGATAGGATTTTAAAATTAAAGAAGATTCAAGTGATAAAATTGAAAACGAGAGAAATTTATTCTTTTGAAACAAGTAAATTATCGGACATCGACATTTTAAATAAATTTACATCAAAGTCTCAAATTTATTTTAAATAAATATATTTCTTCTCACATTTTTTCCCATTTAAATTTACGCACAGACAAAAGTTATTATATTTTGAAAACAAAAAAATATAGTATTTAAAAGTCTTTTACATTGGTGCCGTACAACCTGTTTTTTTTTTTGTTTGTTTTTTTATTAACAATAAGTAGAAAACATTTTAATGGTTGACAATGTAAAATCTGCTTAATTTTTGTAATTAAAATTGAAACTTTTATAATTGGAATAAAAATGCACAAAATTATAATTTTAATTCTTTTATTATAATTAATTTATAAACTATTGAGGAACAAAATAGGGTTTAGTTGTTGTTGAATTAGACAGAACCAGGCGTATTTTGTTAGCCCATGAACAGTTACCCACGCTAGCTCGTGCTTGATAAATTAAAAGAAATTAAAGTTAAGAGAAATTAAACGAACGAGATACTAATTGACAATTTCACGATAAAAAGCGCTACTTTTTCAAGTAGTATTTAACTGTAGAAGCAAAGTGAAAATTGAGGGTCGCATTTTTTAAGAAAATAAGCCGTTTTGTCTTTGCCAGAACCCCAGTCTTCACGGTCTTATTTCAAAGCACCATGGAAGTGCATTTGAAAAAAGGATCGCACGCCTTTTCTTACCGACGTTATAAAACTTGCTCAGAGGCGGGAGAACTCTAGTTTCTGAGGCAAACGTGCTAACCACAGCGCTACGACAGCTCAAGTTAATAGACTTTTTGCATCAGGTTTAGAGTAGATGAAATGCAAATTTTGAACGCAATTGAATCAATTTTTTTTTTGCTCAAATTGTTGGTGGATCTGCTGAAATTTTAATTCGATGCGTTAGTAAAATTTGCTGAAGTGAGGCTTCTGGTTTACGGTTAAGAAAATTGTTGATGTTGGTTAAATAAGTATTTGGTTATTAACCCGTTAACATTCCATGCCGTATTATTACGCAAACTTTAAGTGGTTTCTAAATGTTCATTATGACTACATAATCACAGAGCTTTTGTTTTAACAATTCACTTTTACACGTGTTCACAATTTGACAAAGAAGAAAGTTCTTTTAGTACAAAAATAATTATCAAAAAGTAAATATTTACTCACGGAAATATAAAAAATTATACATTTGATGGATCAATAATAAAAAGATATATTTAATGAATGATTATTGAAAATGATAAAAGATTAATGCTCAAAGAAGGTGTGAAAAAAGATTTAAAAATGTGAATGTGTAGAATGGGATGAAGGATTTTGTGCAGCTCCTTACTTTTACAATTGAAGAGCATTTTTCTAAGCCACATTTTTATTGTTTCAAGAAAAACACAATATATATATATATATATATATATATATATATATATATATATATATATATATATATATATATATATATATATATATATATATATATATATATATATATATATATATATATATATATATATATATATTTAAAACTATCACATAGACCAAAAAGAACGCTTCTTCTTCAAAAACTCAATTAAGCTCTTCAGTAAATTAAATATTTTTTGTATCTTTTTTTTTTCCTGGTATTATAATCTTTGTTGTTAATACTAACTTTTTTTTTAGAGATCCCTTTTATAATGACCAAGAATCCCAGTCAGTCTATGAGTACCAAAAGGAACCAATGACCTCTCCTCCTTTTTCAAGATCACCTGCTGCATTCAAAATGTGTGATTCGAAAAACTGTGAATAAGTGGGGGCCTCAAACAATTCACCTGAAGATGAGTTAAATGAGCTTCAAAGTGACTCATCAGAGAAGAAACTTCATCCAACGGAGGAGGATGTGATACTGAACTTGACATGGTAAAAATTTATGCTGACTCTTCTTTGTGGCCGATTCTTTGTGGTTTTGTGTCAAAAAGATCAAGATGTAATCGTTTTTAAGGTACCTTCGTTAAATTCTTTTGAAACAACAAGTCTATTCCCGTGATTCTAAGAAAAGAACCTTTCCTTTAAATGTGTTTTATCAATCTTTGCCTAATAAGGAAAAAGTATAATAAGACTTTTTATTTTGGAGTTATACATCTAAGGCTCTCTACTGTTTTCCTTGCTCTTTCTTGGGCACAAAAGCAGTATTCAAAAGCGGAGAATCATCACTTCTTCGTTGGAAAGGAGGAGCTAAGGATCAATGGAGGAAACTCATAGATTGTGTGAAGCAACATCAATCCAGCCCATTGCAATAAAAGTTCTATGTTGATTGGAAAGAGATATACATTTGTCTTACCAGCTCCACTGATTTAGATACAGAGCTTCAGAAGCGAATCAATTCTGAGACAGCTAAATGGAGGACAATTCTTTGTGGAATTTCGGATGTGACTCTTTTCTTGGCTTCTAGGAATTTAGCTTTTCTAGGTACCTTATTATAAGGCTCTCTCAATATCAGTTTTAATTATTCACATATTTATCGTAATAATTTAATTATAATTATTATATACAATTATGTTTCTAGGTAAAACAACAAACGTGAATGGGAAAGAAAATAAAATCTTTCTTGCCGGTATAGAGCTTATTGGTTGCCACAACCCTGTTGTTGCATCCCACTTGTAAGATGTGAGACGCAATCAACAAGAGGGCTCCAAAATGAGTGCCCATCACTTCTCACCATTGTCTCAAAATGAGTTTATCAGAGAATGTGGTGGTGTCATCCGAATTGCAACTGTCAACGAAATCCAGGATGGTATCTACTTCACTATCATAGTCGATAGTACCCCCGATACATCTCACACTAAGCAGATTACCTTGGTTATTCGTTTTTTCACCCTATGATAAAGAAACTAATTGCTGGCAAATTAAAGAACGATTTTTGTGTGTTGAAGTTTTTGAGATGAAGAAAGGACTTGATACAGCCATGCTTATCACTAATGTAATTGCAAGGTTCGGTTTTAGATATTCAAAACTGCCGCGATCAGGGATACCATAATGGATCCAATATGTCAGGTACTTACAAGGGAGCTCAAGCCTTAATAAGGTAAAATTATTCAGAAGGTCTGTACCTTCCCTGTATCGCTCACAGTCTAAATTTGGCCATTTAGACTGTGAGCGCTTGCCAAAAGACCAAGAGAAATACTGGCAGCTCTTAAAAATGCTATGGAAAACCTAGATCTGACAAGTGAGCAGCTTAGGCAAGCAAGAGCATAAAAATGGTCATCATCTTTTTGAATTTATACTGCTATTTATGATTTGATACAAAACCCCAACTGCTGTTAATGACGTTAGTCGTCTTCTACAATCTGAGGCTTTTAACATCGATGATGAGATACTTTTGATTAGGCAGCTCCTGGAAGATCTTAAACAGATTAGGGGCTTTTGGTCTAGACCGCTAGGATTTAAAACTGAATTTGCAGTTAAAAGAAAGAGCAAGATAAAGCGTTTTAACGATAAAGCATCAAACAAAGCTTATTTTTACGACAGCCAAACAAAAGAATTCTAAGCGAAAGTTTTTAATGTTGGTTTAGATAGTCTAATTCAGCAAATGAATTCAAGGTTTGAGGCAAACAGGATGGTTGGCAATATGTTTTCATTCATATGGTTGGATAATGATAATCTTTCCGTTCAAAATAAAGTTTGTGAACTTGAACGATTTTATCCAAGAGATGTAAACAAAGAGGATCTAATTAAAGAAGTTCGACGTTATAAAAATGCTCGCAAAACAGTTTTTAAGCAAGGAAACCCACTGCAGCACTGCTAGTCAATTAAATTTTCGAGAAGAAGCTTGAACGCCTTTTTCCGTACATTTGCATATTGCTTCGGTTTCAACACTATACCTGTGTCAGTTGCTCAGGGTGAACAATCCTTTTTTTTTTATATATTTATTTTGCCTTCTACAAAATAAACATATTAATATATATATATATATATATATATATATATATATATATATATATATATATATATATATATATATATATATATATATATATATATATATATATATATATATATATAATTTTCATATACATATACAACAAAATAAGTAATGGCTGGAGCAAGAAGAAGATATAATTCTGTCTTATCACCGAGTCCCATTTTTACAAAATCATGATATAACGGGTGACAACTAAAAAATGAGACTGGATTTAAAGACACATATCTCTTTAAAGAAATAAGATAAAACAAAAAGGAAAAATGTTCTAGAAAGTATTTTTATTCTAGTTTTTAAATATATAATTAGTTTTTCTCAGTTAAACTATTTCTTCTGACTTTATCAACTAGGCCTGGTATAGACTGAGCTAGTCTCCGTATTAGCTCAATATCAATTTTATTAAGACAATACCTGATTCTAGAACGTAATTTTTTAAGATTTTCTGCATGCCAATTATTCTTGTAGACAAAGCCTTTCAAAATACTCCACAAATTTTTGATAGGGCGACATTCTGGCAAGTTTGCAGGGTTATCCGCTTTCTCAACATAATGCACGTTTTTCTTATTTAGGTACAAAATTATTGTTTTTGCATAGTGAGATGATGCTAAATCTAGCCAGAATACATATGCACCATCTAAATGATACCTATTGATGAATCGAAAAAGACTCTTCTTAATAAATTTGTTTAAATAGATTTTTTGGTTTACAGCCAGTCCACATGGTACAAAATAAGGTTGAGAAATTCCATTTTCAGAAAAAGCAATCCATAGAAGTAAATTCTTTTAAAACTTTTGTTTTGTTTTGCATTTAACTGTAGATGGAGTAGATTTTACATCACTAGTATAAAATATATCATTTCCATTGATACTGGAGTGATTTAACGTGAAATAAGACTAATCGTCAATGATTGGTTTACGATTTTTGAATTTCTGACACAATCGACTGCACTTAGTTCTAGCTACTGCTTTTTGCTGGTCATAGCGCTTTGGAATCGTTTTTTTTTTCTTGATTTAATATTCACTCTTTTTTTTTAATGTTTTACTAATGT
Organism: Hydra vulgaris; assembly: GCF_022113875.1. Lineage (NCBI taxonomy): Eukaryota > Metazoa > Cnidaria > Hydrozoa > Anthoathecata > Hydridae > Hydra > Hydra vulgaris. Next base: position 44,774,654 of record NC_061167.1, on the reverse strand, counting down.
GTTGCTCAGTACAGTTTAACTTTTTAGGTGCCTGTTGTTGAGAAACACTGTCTTCATGGTCAAACATGAGTTTGAGCCTTTCAATATTTGTCCTGGTCATTTTTTTATCTTTTACTCTACTTCCTTGAATTCTTTGGTACCCAGATTCACTTTCAGCACGTTTAATTACCTTGTAAATAGTAATTTTAGGTATATTCTCAACTTTAAAGTGGTCATAAATGAACTTTTTACCAGCTTTTTTGTAATTTAAATAAAATTCATACACATGTTTTCTAATCTCTTCTTGTTTTGAATTTATTTTTTTATTTATTTTTCCATAAAAAATAAAAACACATAAAATATTTAAAAACTAGAATAAAATAACCTTCTAAAAGGGTTTTCCTATTTTTAAAATCTTATTCCTTTAAGGAGATATGTGCCTTTAAATCCAGTCTCGTTTTTTAGTTGTCACCCGTTATAAATATTATATTATATTGGCCTATTAATTGCTAAAATGCTTACATCATCTGCAGTTGCAAAAAGAAAAAGAATGCAGCTGCAGTTGCAAAAAAAACGATTATATACTTGTAATAAAATAAAATAAGATAATAACAAAAATAAAAAAAAAATAAAACAAAGAAAAGAGATACATATGACATATATTTATATTAAGAGAATAATATCATTAATAAACTTTGTTATTGTGGATTGTGATAATAACATTCTTTTAAAAGAATTTTTTTTTTTAAGTTACCTTGATTTTTTATTAGAGCTTTACTTTATTTAAAAAAAAAAAATTAAAATCTAGCATAGTGAGATCATAGTGAAATCTAGCATAGTGAGATCCATAAATAAATCTAGCATAGCGAGATCCATAAATAAATCTAGCATAGTGAGATCCATGAATAAATCTAGCATAGTGAGATCCATAAATAAGAAAAACGATTTAAAGAAGAATCTAAAGTTTAGATTCTTTTTTAAATCGATCAAGAGTGTTTTTTTTTTTTTTTTATTTGTAATATCTGAAAATAAATTCCTTAAAAATGTCCCACGATACTTATTGAGTATCAACTCAATTTTAGACTTTATCTTGGGACAGCAAAGTTGTTTAATGAGAATCTTGTGCTATATTTATAGCAAATTTCACTAAAATAGGATTGAAATATGGCGACATTCCTAGCTTAGTTCTATACATAAAAACTAAAGTTTTATGTAAATTTATTTCATAAATATTTAAAGCTAGTAAGTAAACACAATAATTACAATCTTTAGTAAACTAAAGATTGTAAAAAACTCTCTTCGTTCGACCATGGACCAGGATCGCGTAACTGATCTTTTGATTATTTCGATTGAAGAAGATATGGCTAAGATGAGCTACGGCGATGTCATCAATATTTGGGCGGCTAGAAAAGTTCGAAAAATTTATTTTTAGCGCTTTATTTAACTTTGCAGAAGATTTTTTCGATTGACTTCTTATTTATTGTTTTTTAAAACTAATATTTTAGTTCATAAGTCAGTTTTGAATAATGAACCGTTTCTCAATTCGGAGAATTAATAGTAACGCAGAATTACAATGGGCTGTATTAAAAATAGATAATTCTTGCTTTTACAAAACTTTAAATTTTGTAATTTCTTGGTTTGAAATAGGGGCGCCATTCTCCATTTTTAACCCTGGCGCCAATGGCCCTCTCGAAGGCCCTGACTTTTACTCCATGTAACAATTATCGTTTAACTTGTAAGTTTTACATTTCAATACGAAGCAAACTTTTTTTTGTTACAAAACTGAATTACTCCATACGAAAATGTTTCATTGAAAATAATTGTCATGAAAACAAAAGAAATGATTAAGTTTTTTGCAGTAAAAAATTATCTTTTGAAAACAAAAATTTAATGAAGTTTTGTGCGGCTCAAACTTTTGACAGTTTTACACTTTTTAAACACGAATAACTTTGAAAATATTTGTTTTCAAGTCATAGTTTTTATAAAAATATTGATCAGCATAAAATTTTCTATCCAACAATACACAGTTTATGATATTTTAGTGCTGTCAAAATTGACCTATTTTTTGCCCCAAAAGGGATATTCCCATTGCGCAATCAACGGGGCTTTTTTTTACGCTCATCCAGAGGCTGTCTACTCCCTCTATGCAAAACTTCAGCTTTATACTGTTTTTGTTCGGGTCAACTCGTAATTTTCTCCGAATAAGAGTGATCCGACTCGTCTATCTACCATCCCATTAGTCTTCTTCCTATCATAAGCAAGGCTTTCTTTAATTAACACATATTTAATCTCTCATCTTAAATCTAATAATTTTCTAATTACTCAATCATTATTAAAGATTTCGATTTTCTTGCTCTACTGCTGATTTGTAAACAGTAATAACTGACATTTTTAAAGCCCTCGATAAAGTTTAGCATAATGGTAAGAAAAGAGCTTATGGAGAACTAAAGCTCTTTTCTTACGGTGTATCAGGTATCATCTTTAAGACTATTTAATCCTTCCTTACCAATCGTAGTATATTGTCATCGATGGACAGCACTCTTTTTTATTTCCTGTAAATTTAGGGATTCCTCAATGTACTATCTTTGGCCCCATACTTTTTTTAATTTAGATTAACGATCTTCCACAAATTCTCTCATTCTCTCAATTAACGATCTTCCACAAATTCTCTCATTTATTCCACAAATTCTCTCATTTAATTTATCTTCCACATATTCTCTAATTTAATATTGGTCGCTGATGATACCACCAATTAGTCTTGATAAGAAGCCCACCCTCTCTGATTACTTGAAGGGGGTATTTGAGCTTGCAAAGGATCTCACTTTTGCATCAGCATGGACTCTCAATGGCTGGTGAACTTTAACTCAGATAAAACTCATTTTTTTAAAGCTATTTGTTATCCCAGTAGATTTTCCTATATTCATGAACGGTGATGTACCTGATAAGTTATCTTTTACTTCTAGGATTTACACTTACTTCCGATCTTTTTTAGAAGCCATATATCAAATCAATTGCAAAATTAGCATCTGCTAAGGTTGCATCTCTTTATCGTACTCGCTGCGTTTTTACTCCGGATTCTATTTTTTACTTTTATAAATCTCAAGTCCATCCTTGTCGAATACAAGGACGGATATGAGATTTATAGAATTAACTATATTTAGTGTTGATCTTTCAATGATGTCCTTTCTCTTTTAGACAAGGTGCAAAAAAGCATAGTAAACATGTTTGGACCTGCTTTTGCAACCAACCTCCAACCATTACCACATCGTCGTAATGTACTAAAAATAATTTATGTTACTCGTCATACAATTAGGTCAAACGTCTAAATTTTTCATCTAAGATTAAATATTTACCTAAAAATTCTCATAGTTTTAACTAAATCTTTTATACTGTTTATTTAAGCGAGAAATAGAGTGAGATGAAAATATGTATTTATTATTATGTATGTCTATATAATATATTATATGGATATACATTTTTTTGCGTTAACTACATGAAAATACGGAAATTAAAATTTTATGACACAAAATTTTAATATTTACATTTTTAATTTTCAAGACAAAACCAAATGTTTAAATTTCACATTAAAAATTTTCCACACGTAAATTCAAAATTTTGCACAACTTTCTATTTGATCTTTCTATTTGACAACTTTCTATTTGATCTGATTTGAAAACAAATATTTCGTAGCATTCGCATTATTCCCATCTAAAGTTAATTAGAAAATAAATTAATACGTGATTTAGTTATTTTATGATAATTTATTTATGTTTATTTAATTTCAAAATAAATAATCATAAACAAAATATACCTCTTGAAATTGATTCTGATATTTGATCATGAGATGATCTAACAGGCAGTGTCACGTGATTGTTATTTAATCTAACACCAAATATATCTTCATGGTAACGCCTGTTCTTCTAAAATAACAAGTCTAAATAACTTTAACCTTAAAACCAACTTTATACATACACAAACACAAGAACCGTCCATAGACGCAAATTGCAGGTATTCCTTAACCTATCCGTTATTTTGTCACTTTCTAAATAAACTTATTAATCAAACTCTTATAATAAACTATTCATCCAATTAACAAAAAAAAAATCGATTCTTCAGCTATATAAGTATTGCAAAACTCATATTTACAAACTAAAAAATGATGTTATATAAATAAATTATTTAGATTGTCTCTCAATAGTTTAATTTAGATCTCAAATAATTTAAATAAAAGTAAAAATCATATACTATATATTTATCTTAAAATAAGTTTTAATCAAATTCTTAATAACTGCTTTTAATTCGTTAATTGCATTTTTAAATGCCATATTATAAGAGAAATTTTTTTTTATCGAAAAACTTGCACTTTTTACCTGACGATTACAATACAAACGAGGTACTTAAAAAATTAAAGATTTTGTTCTACGGACATAGACATTTTATGGTTAAAATTAAATATAATAAAAATTAAATAATAAAAACAGTAAAAAAATTCTAAATTAAAAAAACTATAAACAGTCAAACAGGTATCTGAAATCGGAGTGTTGTGTCAAGTGCTATTCCAAAGAAACTGTGAAAAGGGGGTGGTAGTCTAAACTAAAATGGTTTAATTACGTCCGAAAGAGAAAAATGTGTTTTTATTTTTAACTTTGCAGTGAACTAAGAGATGACAGGACTTTGCACTTTTACAGCATGGGTAGTACAAATTTTATTAATACCATGCAAAAAAAAAAAATTTAGATTGAAAATATATATTTTTTCTTACTTCTAATACAACATTAGGATCTCAGTGGCTGGTGAGCTTTAACTCAGATAAATTTCAATTTTTTTCAGATAATAAATTTTTCATAAACTACTAAATTTATGAAAATTTATTAGTTGAAACTAAACATTACTGTTTAATTTTCATAAATTAAACAGCCATTCAATTAAGTCACACCCTTTTCTTGTGACTGTTTCAGTCAAATTAAAAGGATGAGACTTAATAAACTTAATGTGCTCCAGAAATTCTTATTTATCTAGTTTTTTTTTCTCAAACATCAATTCTTTGGAATTCGTTCCGTTCTTTTTGTTTTCCTGATTCATATAAATTGCAATCTTTTAAGTCGCCTGTTAACCGTTATTTTGCTTTATAAACTTCATGATTTCTCTTCCAGTAACTTCTGACTTAGTGGTTGCTTGCAGTTTTGTTGGAAGTGAGAATATCATTTTATCTATACATTTATATATAAATATACGAATATATATATATATATATATATATATATATATATATATATATATATATATTCGTATACTTAAATATAAATGTATATATTTATACATTTTTTTTCTTCGCATATTTAAATATTCGTTTATTTAAATTAAAACGTGTATATATATATATATATTTATATATATATATATATATATATATATATATATATATATATATATATATATATATATATATATATATATATATATATATATATATATATATATATAAATATATATATATGTATATATATGTATATATATGTATATATATGTATATATATATATATATATATATATATATATACTATATATATATATATATATATATATATGTATATATATATATATATGTATATATATATATATATATATATATATATATGTGTATATATATATATGTATGTATGTATGTATATATATATATATATATATATATATATATATATGTATATATATATATATATATATATATATATATATATATATATATATATATATATATATATATATATATGTGTATATATATATATATATATATATATATATATATATATATATATATATATATATATATATATATATATATGTATGTATATATATATATATATATATATATATATATATATATATATATATATATATATATATATATATGTATGTATGTATGTATGTATGTATGTATGTATGTATATATATATATATATATATATATATATATATATATATATATATATATATATATATATATATAATAAACCTTTAAGTAACTAACCTTCAAATTATGAATCAAATCTTTGCAATCTTGCTCACTATATTTTAAATTGTCCATCATGATATTTATTATGGTTTTTTGAACATCTGATGCCATATTAACATTACCGCACACATATATATGACCTTCTTTTTTAATAAAATATTTCAAGATTACCTCTGAATTAGCTTTTATTAAGTCTTGCACGTAAGTCTAATGAAAAATAAACATATTCATTTATTATTTTTGAAATTCTAATTTCTAAGAAATAGTTTTTTCCTAATAAATTAAAAAAATAAACAAAGTTTATAAAAAAAATTTAATAAAAAATATTACAGGAAATTGATAAATAAAAGTGAATTTATCTATGTTTTATAAATTAATAAAAATTTTTTAATTTTTAACTGTTTATGCATAGCAACAACATCAATTTAGATTTTACAGTTTTTTTCAATGCTTTATAGTATACGCATACAAATTCAGTGGGTATATTGGGTACTTCAGCGTGTCCTCAATCAAAAAATTGTCACAAAGAAAAGCTAGACTAACTACAACAAATGGTTTAAAAGTTGATTAATAATGCGGAGAAATGTTCAAAACACTTAAAAAAAAAATTTTTTAATAGACTTTTTTTTGTTGAAACATATACGAAAAACTTAGAATATCCTTATATTTCACATGGAAGAGTCACTAAAAAACTGCCTCCATATTTTTCAAGGAAACCTTTTATGAGATACTATGAGATCTAATGTTGTATTACTAATGTTGTATACTTGACTAATGTTGTATACTTGTGTAATCTGAAGAAAAAAGAAAAGCAGAAAAATTTAGTATTAAAGTCATAAAAGAATCAAATAAGATTCCACTTTTTTAAAATATCTTTTTAAGGCAATATCAATTAAAGTTGAACTTACCAGAAAATAAATAGGATATAGGTGCATGAAATGGTTTATCTAAAAATCTGTCGATTATACAAATTATAAAACCATGAAGACTTGAACACTAATACTTATTGTAACTAGATGAATAATATGTTCCTTTAATGAAGGAACATATTGAATACCTTGTTTCCATAAACATTGGAATTGGCAATCAGCAAAATGGCATCTTGCTAATTGACAATTCACATACATTTAAATTTTGGGGAAGTCAAAAAAGAGATAATAGCACATTTAAGCAGTAACTGCAGCAACCATTGTACTATCTATGATAGCATTTGTATTGTGGCACAAGCAAATTAAAGCTTGCTCATGATTTTTTAATATGCCTAGCTGTTAAACTAAGCTGCTAAAGCAGGTTCAATCATCTTTATTATAGTATTTTCACATACCCAAAAGAAAAAAGTCATTATTAAAAAACCCTGCCCAAATAAGCCCATACAAGGACAAATGAGATATTTATAATGGCATAAAACAAGCTTGGACAGAAATGGTGTGCAATCAAACAATATTGCTGACCATGCAAATGATTTTTTTTATTGACAACTTGACCACAACTGTTTAGATGTATTGATTTTAGAAATGTGCTGATTAAAAAAACACTGAGATAAAGTTGAAGTAGAAAAAAGGAAACAATTCCCTACAAAAAAATATATATATTTATATATATATATATATAAGCTTTAAAATAAAACTTAAATTCGAGGCAAAAATTACACTTTGTTACATTTTTAAATACGTTTGAAATAAATTACTTTAAAACTTATTTATGAAACATTTTATTAAAATTATGTGTTCACATATATATATATATATATATATATATATATATATATATATATATATATATATATATATATATATATATATATATATATATATATATATATATATATATATATATATATATATATATATATATATATATATACAGTAACGGATAAAACAAGTGCAACCAAATAATGCTAATTTAGTTTCTTTATATAAAAATGCTTATTTTTCAATTTAGAGAAATAACTATGTAACTGTTTAGAGACACTGTTCTTCAAGTTTTATTTATCACAAAGTTCAATATTTGTACACGAAAATTAATAAATTAATTATAAGTATTAAAAAAAGTTGATTTCCTTCTGGACAAAACAAGTGCAACTCCACAAAATGTTGAACAAGCTGTATTTCGCTATCAATATTTCGTGGTGAATCCTTTGTTGTCGATCACAGCCTTACATCTTCGAGGCATAGATTCGATCAGTTGATCAATGAAACTTTGTGGAATTGCTGCCCAGGCCTTTTGGATTTTTTCAAACAGCTGATCCTTATTACGAACACCTTTACGATTAAGTCTGCGGTTGACGATCTCCCACAGGTTCTCGATAGGGTTGAGATCGGGAGATTGAGGCGGCCAATCCATCAGCGATAGGTGGTTGTCTTGAAACCACTGCTCGACTACATTTGCAGTGTGTTTCGGATCGTTGTCTTGCTGAAAAACCCATTTTATTGGCATATTGCATTCAACATGAGGCAACATAACATCTTTCAGGATACTTTTATACATGAAACGGTCCATTATTTCATCAATTCGATGTATTGTACCTACGCCGTTAGCAGAAAAACACCCCCAGACTATTACATTACAATAAATCGAGGTGTTTTCTGGCTGGTCAACGTACACGGCAAATGCCATCGCTCCCAATGATGTTGAACTTCGATTCATCACTAAACAGGACAGTTCGCCATTTCTGCACATTCCAGTCAATATGAGATGTAGCAAACAGGAATCTTTTCTTCTGTTTCTTTAGTGAAATCAGCGGTTTCTTTTCAGGTGTTAAGAAAACAGTCCGCCTTCAACAGCACGTCGTCTGATTGTTCGGTCCGATACAGGCAGCTCTAATTGCTTTTGTATCTCGACTGATGATAACCAGGGATCCTTCTTGACGGATCTAACGATCATAGAATCCTCTCTAGAAGTGGTGGAACGCAGTCTTCCACCTTTGTTATCTGCTGCCAACTTCCCCGTAGAACAATATTTGGAACATAGTCTTGATACGGTACATTTTTTCACGCGATATTTATCACAAATATTTATCACATTCCACTTACGATATTTATCACATTCCACTTACATAATCGCCAATAATTTTCTTTCTTAGTTCCAATCCAAGACTGTCGGGAGCCATTTTTGCACTTGAAGTTATAAAAATAATAAAAATAATCACGCTTCTCAAGGCTGACTGTGTTACATTTACCATGATACAATAACGCTCTGTGGAACACAACGTCTTGGTTGGATGTGGACTGTATTGATGTAATATAACACTTGTTGTATTTCACTTCTTGTATTGATGTTGTTCGATAAAATACTTTGATAAAACTCACTTCGATAAACTGTCTTGATAATACTGACTGATTGACTTCCATATACTGACTGAATTACATGCCGGCTTACATGTCTCTTATATAGTAAAATGAACCTGTGTGAACCTGTTCTGGAAGATTCTAGATGCTTCTTTTCGATGTTTCTGGAAGCTTCTGGATGCATCTGGATGCTTCTGAATGTTTCTGATTACTTCTGGAAGCTTCTGCATGCTTCTGGAAACTTCTGGATACTTATTTTAATTATTAAAAAATTTCCATGATGTTGACACAGACCAGACTTAAGAAAATGAAACAAACCAAAAAAGTTGCACTTGTTTTGTCTGCTGCAAAATGGCACTTGTCAACAAAATTGTTTTTATTTTTTTAAATAATTTTATGTATTGAAAGTTTTAACCTTTTTTTTAACTAATACTTTATTTTCTATTTTTCCATTTGAAATTTTTCCAATTGAAGAATGAAAAAAACTTATTTTGTTTCATTCCACCCATCAGGGTTGGACACTGCAGCCTATACATGGGTCAAAGTACCTAAATGTTTTAATTGAGCTTATTTCATTCTGGGGTACTATTTTTTTGTATGAAATATTTCCACTAGGGTGTGTGTTACATAATTTAAAGATACATTAAAAAAATATATTTTATTACACTAATGTTAATTATAATTTGTTTTCGTTTTTTTCAATTTAGATATTTCATTAGATGATATTTTGGTCAAAACATCAGGTAATTCAGAGTTGTATAGTCATTCATGTAGATTGTATGTAAATATATTTTACCCAGTTTTTGCAATGTGGTTTATTGAAGTATACATTGCAGTTTTATTGAAATATCATACAATTCAGAGACTTCTGGAATGACAGGCACTTTTATATAACCTATATTATAAATAAAGACAAAAATAAAATTGAAATGTTTACTTTATTAGGCATCCTATATTTTTCAACAATTTTGAATTTTTTAACTATTTTGAATTTGAGCTAATTTGAAATTTAATTAACATTTAAAATGACACTATTCTCAGAGGTATTTAAAATTTTTGATGAAAAAAAGAAAAAAAAAAGTATTGAGTAAGAGTAAGTAGTAGTTGTTAACAACATTGTTGTCAACAACTAAATCGACTAAAAGTCGACTAGTCGAAAGTCAAAATTAGTCGACTTTGAAAAATCAAATAATTGATTAAATTGACTATGGGCTTCCTACTAATTGACTAAACATTGATTTAGTCAAGTAAAAATCTTAAAACCTTTACATCTTTGCATTTTTTTTATTTTTTCAACCTCTGTTCGCACCTTGTCTAAAAGAGAAAGGACATAATTAGGCAGCAGTATTCCATACAAGGCCGGATTAGAGATTTATAGAGATAGAGAATAGAACCCAAAGTAAAAAAGTGTTGAGCTAGATAAAAAGATGCAACTTTAGCAGATGCTAATTTTGAAATGGATTTGATATATGGTCTCCAAGAAAGATTGGAATTAAAAATTAATTCTAGAAGATGAAGGGTAGATGACTCATCAAGTATATAACCGTTCATAAATATAGGAAGGTCTAAATCATTGCGATAATAATTGGCTGAAAAAATTGAGTTTTATCTGAATTAAAGTTCACCAGCCACTGTGAGCCCCATGCTGAGCAGAAGTGAGATCCTTTTCAAGCTCAAATGCCCCCTGAAAGCAGTCAGAGAGTGTTGGCTTCTTATCAAGACAAGAATAAATGGTAGTGTCATCAGCAAACAATGCCTCCTTAGATGTGAGAATATCTGGAAGATCGTTAATATGAATTAAAAAGAGTATAGGGCAGAGGATTAAACCTTGAGTAACCCCAGAGGTTACAGAATAAGAAGAAGAGTGCTGTCCATTGAGGACTACTTTGATACTACTATTGGAAAGGAAGGGTTCAATAATCTTAAAGATGTTACCAGATACACCGTAAGAAGAAAGCTTATGGAGAAGACCAGCATGCCAAACTTAATGAAACTATTAGAAATGTTAAGAGCGATGGCCTTAACCTTTATCTAATATATTACAACTATTAACTTTTACCTTAACTATCAACCTTTATTTATACAAGTTATCTATACTATTACAACTTTCTTAAAACCTTTACATCTTTGCATTCTATTTAATTTTTCAACCTTCGTTTGTTCATTTAATAACAATATTTTTAGTTTTGCTTTTCTTAAGGCTATACAAACACTATAGACGTAAAAAAAATCACTTTTATAAGTATTTCAATGACAAAAAAGAAAACACTTATTTGATAATAATAATTACTATATTTAATGTACTTAGTACCTAGTTTTTTTAATTAATATAATTGTTAGCTTTACTTATACCTAATTAAACTTTAAATTATGTATTTTAATAATTTTTTTTCTTTTCTTTACTCCATGCTTGTGGTTTTCATAAATACATTCATACAGAGCAGCTCCAAGCTGGTTCAGGGCCCCGGGGGAAAATTAAGTTGTGAAGCTCTAATATCTAAATGTCATTAATCTACACAATCACATTGTAAATGTGATTTACAATGTGATTTTGTATTGTAATGACTTTTTTAACATATAACAAGTATTTAAGGCGGTCCCTAAATTATTGGGGTCTGGGAACAGATTGTCCCTTTGTTGGTGCAGCTCTTTTCTCATATTGTTTTGCTCCATTATTTTTTAATGACGAGATAGTAAAAATAGATATGAATAGATAGTGAATATAAATTTTATTATTTTTATTAAATTTAATTTAAAAAAAATAAATTATTCCATTCAACTAAATCATCTTTTAGTCAATTTTAAGTCTTATTTTAAACGATTGAAAAATTCAATTCAATTTAGTTGACTTTAGAAAATATTAATCAATATAGTTGACAGTCAAATTATTTAATAGTCGTAACAACACTAAAAAAGAGCTAGTTTGTTGCCCAAAACTGGAGAGTAACACAATATTCAATTTTTTTTTTAAACATGGTCAATTACAAAAATATATTAGTCAATTTTAGTTGACTTTAGAAAATGTATTAGTCAATTTAGTTGACAGTAGAATTATTTAATAGTCCTAACAACACTAAAAAAGAGCTAGTTTGTTGCCTAAAACTGGAGAATAGCACAATATTCCTGAACTTATAGAAATCCTAACATAATTGATTTTAACCAATAAAATCAAATTGTGTTAATTTAGAAATTTGTATTTTTTACTTAGGTTTACCTTTAGTTCTTCATTGCCATATAAGACAAAGATATTTTGATTTAATTTACACAGTCTGTGTCACATGCCTTAAAAAATAAAGGTAAATAAAATACAATAATTCAGGCTGGCATTCCATCCTGAATTACAGTATTTCCAGCTAGAACAAGAATGAATGAAAAATCACAAATTCAAGCTGGAATTTTGGCCAGAACATCCGTTCTAACATTCCAGTACATCCCTAGTCAAGAGTAGAATCTGGTAAACCTTAGATCGTCTTAATTGGTAAACATTTCTATAATTAGAATCACTATAAAAATACTCAACCCTGATTTGATAATTTCTGTATGCTTAGCTTTTGTTATGGACCCAATAAAACAAAATTGCATTAAAAAAAAATTTTAAGAATTGTTCAAAAAAGATACCTTTGGCTTTCCAGATAATCTGGAATATCCTACAAACACTTTGGTTAAAGCTCCTTGACATTTTGCATCTTCTAGTTCTCTGCCATAAATATTATCAAAGTTGTTTCGACAACCAAAGAATAAAAACATTTTACCAAACTTTACCTTGCTCTGATGTAACATATTAAATAATCTTTGTTGCCAGAAAGATCGAAACGGTGCAATACCTGACCCGGTTCCCACCATTATTATGGAAGCAGATGAGGATAATGGAAAATTAAAAGCAGGAGCCCTGAAATAAAAAAACAGCGGTTTAGAGATGATTAGATGGATGGAGTGGGAAGTTATTTAACAATTATTTTAACTTGAACATATTTAAAAATTTGATAAACACACCCTGGTAAATTTAAGATCAACCTCACCTAAATGGACCAAAATAATTCTTCTTTGGAAACATTGTATATACCTTATTATATATTGTATATAATAAGGTCTATACAATGCTTATTTATTATTTTTCTGATTAAATTTTTGCAATTTAAAAAAACCCTTCCACAATTGAGGCGGTAGTAAATTTACATAGTCAACTTTACAAATCACCAAAATGATTTTTTGAAACCTAATATAACCTAATATAACCCTAGATAACCTAAAAGTTTAATATGAGGAGGAATATAAAGTCATGTCTCATACCCACTAGAAGTTTAATATGAGGAGGAATATAAAGTCATGCCTCATACCCACTAGAAGTTTAATATGAGGAGGAATATAAAGTCATGTCTCATACCCACTAGAAGTTTAATATGAGGACGAATATAAAGTCATGCCTCATACCCACTAGAAGTTTAATATGAGGAGGAATATAAAGTCATGTCTCATACCCACTAGAAGTTTAATATGAGGACGAATATAAAGTCGTGCCTCATACCCACTAGAAGTTTAATATGAGGACGAATATAAAGTCATGTCTCATACCCGTTCTACAGCTAGGAGGAATATAAAGTCATGTCTCATACTCGTTCTATGGCTGATTTGCTATCAGTAATAACCAATAGGTTTTATCGCGCATTAGATAAAGGTGGAGAGGTTAAGGCCATTGCTCTTGACATTTCTAAAGCTTTTGATAAAGTTTGGCATTCTGGTCTTCTCCACAAGCTTTCTTCTTACGGTGTATCTGGAAACATCTTTAAGATAATTGAATCCTTTCTTTCCAATCGTAGTATAAAAGTTGTTCTTGATGGACAGCACTGATCTTCTTATTCTGTAACCTCAGGGGTTCCCCAAGGCTCAATCCTTAGCCCTATACTCTTTTTAATTTACATTAACGATATTCCAGATATTCTCACATCAAAGGTGGCATTGTTCGCTGATGATACTATCATTTATTCAAGTCACAATAAGAAGCCAACTCCTTCTGATTGCTTGCAGGGGGCATCTGAGCTTTAAAAGGATCTCACTTCTGCTACAGCATGGGGCTCACAGTGGCTGGTGAACTTTAATTCAGATAAAACTCAATTTTTTTCGGCCAATCGTTATCGCAATAGTTTAGACCTTCCTATATTTATGAACGGTAATATTCTTGATGAGTCTCCTACCCTTCATCTTCTAGGATTAACTCTTACTTCTGATCTTTCTCGGAAACCTAATATCAAATCCGTTGCAAAATTAGCATCTGCTAAAGTTGCTTCTCTTTATCGAGCTCGTCACTTTCTTTCTTACTCTGGATTCTATTCTCTATCTCTATAAATCTCAAACCCGGCCTTGTATGGAATACTGTTGCCATATCTGGGGCGGATCTTCTAATGATGCCCTTTCTCATTTAGACAAGGTGCAAAAATGCATTATAAACATAGTCTTGCAGCCAACCTTTAACCTCTGTCACATCGTCGTAATGTTGCTTCCCTTTCTCTTTTCTACAAATACTATAATGGGCACTGCTCGAAAGAGCTAGCGTCTCTTGTGCCATCTACTAAAATTCATTCTCGTGTTACTTGTCATTCAATTAAGTCTCGTCCTTTTTCTGTTACTGTTCCTAAGTGCTCCAAAAACTCTTATTCGTCTAGTTTTTTTCCTCGAACATCAGTTCTTTGGAATTCGCTTCCCTCATCTTGCTTTCCTGATTCATATAATTTGCAATCTTTAAAGTGGTCTGTCAATCGTTATCTTGCTCTACAATCTTCATCTTTTCTCTTCCAGTAACTTCCAACACTAATTAGTGGTTCCTTGCAGCCTTGTTGGAAGCGAAGATAATTTAAAAAAAAAAAATACCCACTAGAAGTTTAATAAGAGTAATGTAAAGTTATGTCTCATACCCACTAGAAGTTTAATATTTTTCAACGGTTAAAGAAATATTTGATAGAGATGGATCAGTTTATTATATTTCAATTAATTCTCTGATTTCACTTATTTTCACATATACTAAAAAGTATACTATAAAACTGATGCTTTTGTAGAATTATTTAAAAACATTTCAATTGCTAAATTGTTAAAACAAATATTTTGTTTTGAGAATTTATTTATAATTAGGCATTAGGCTTTTATACAATATTAATTATTATTATTAGGCTTTTATACAATTATTATAGAAGTTTTATATATTATTATAGAAGTTATTTCAATATCATTGCATTAAGTTATTATGAACATTTAATAAATAGTTAATCACAGTTTTACTTAAAAACTTTTTTTAACTTGTTGAATCTAATATTTTTATTTTGATGTTTTCATTTTTTTTTTAAAGATAAAAATTGAAAGAAAATAAAATTCAATTTTAATGATAAATAAAATAGAAAATTATTACTTCCTGACAAAGCAGTAAATTTTGTCTTCAGATTTTCTTGAATGCAGCCATGATGAGCACACACCATTATGAACAGCATCTAATAATATATTTATCACAATGAAAATCAAGCTAAGAAGACTGTGGAAGACAGACGAAGATGAATGAAGATGGATGGATAAAGATGGATGGGGGGCTATTAAATTCAACGAATGAATGTATGAATGAAGTAAAATATATAAATTGTGTTGTAAATTAATGAAAGTATTCAACAAAAATGAAAGAAAGAATTATGAAATACAAATAAAAAAACTAAATGAAAGTATGAAACTAAAATGAAGTAAATAAAAAAATTCTTGTAAAAGAGCACCAAGCAATATTTATAATATAAAATAAAAAAGATACATACTGTTAAAAAGAAAAAATTGAGTATATATATATTTTGTATTATATATATATATATATATATATATATATATATATATATATATATATATATATATATATATATATATATATATATATATATATATATATATATATATATATATATATATATATATATATATATATATATATATATATATGTATATATATATATATATATACATATGTATTGTATATTTGTATATATGTATATATATATATATATATATATATATATATATATATATATATATATATATATATATATATATATATATATATATATATATATATATATATATATATATATATATATATATATATATATATATTGAGTATTATAAAGCTCTTGTCAGTATATTAAACTGGTTTATATTAGAAAAATTCAAAACCAATTTTTTTTTTTTTTTTCTAAATTGTCAAAACTTAATTATCTCATATCTTATTCAAAATTAAAAATTCAATTGCATCACAACAATGAAGACATTGTTTACACATTTAAGACATGTCACAATGGCTCAATAAATCAGGTGATGATGACAAGCAACAAAAAAGAAATTTAATTAACAGACAATGATTTTTTTATCAACTGATATATAACCCAAGATTGCTTTTAGTACAGCTGCAAAGAAATGAATAGATAATATTGCATTAGAAGCAAAAAAGATTGTAACTGTGGCAAATATAAATTTCAATGTTTCATAATAAATTTTTAAAAATTAGATTTTTTAGATTTAACAACAAATATTGTCTTACTATTCATAGAATAAGTCACCAGTGCAACTGTTAAATGAATTTCATCGGGATAAAGGTCTGGTGATGAAGATACAGAATAATATCTCTAAATTTTGAAACAAATATTGGTAATAATATATGAATATACTTATATAAGTTATATATGAATAATTTGTAAACAAAATAATAAAAACAGAAAGTAAAATTACAGGCTTTAGAATTGGTAACTCTGTTGCTAATAGTATAAAATCAATTTCAACTGATAAAAACTCCTCCAGAACATCTACAATGGTGCAATATGAAGATTGCTTCCAAGTTTCATATTCGTTACAAACCTAAAGGTACAAAAACAATTAACCTAAAGGTAAATAAACAATTAACCTAAAGGTAAACAAACAATTAAACCACCGAATTTGAAATAAAATAGAAATTATAAAGAAACCAATATACCGTAGCAAGTTTCATTAGCATCTCTTTTTCATTTACATTTTTACATTTACTAGCAAAAATACCAAGTAGCTTCATAGAAGGTGGAGTTGTTATATCAAGATACCACCCAAAAATTCTACCTAGGGTGTTTGGAAAAGGCAATCTTGTTTGCAGTTGATTCTTGACTTCTTTATCTGATAAGTTTATATAAACAATGAAAATGTTTTGTCATTCAAAATAATAAAAACATTAATATAAACTTAAAAACTTAATAAAATAAATAAATAAGTAATATTAAATACCATATGAAATTTCTTTGTCCAAGACTATGTCTACTACTGTTGATAATGTAAGTTTATTGTTAGTTACACGACTAATTAATCTCTCAACCATTTCTATGTTGTTACATGCATAAACTCCTATGTGATCGCCTGAGTTGTATAACAATTTCTTTGTAGATAACTTATCAATACACACCAAATTTGTAACATCACTGTTTAAATTAATTAATTTAATATTAATTTTGTATACTATATATACAGTATTAAACTTTATACTATTTTATTTCAGTCAGACAAAAACATTTTGAGTTTATTGCAGAAATTAAAACACTACATCAAAGCATTAGGTTTAAAAAGAATATAAACATACATAAAGCATCTTACAAGTGATACCAAGATTCAGAGAGAATACTAGCATAAATATATAACAATTTACAAGTGAGTTGACACCATGCCAAAGGTTTAATTCAAACACAAACATTATACAATCAAAAAACAAAACACAAATTCAGTTAATGTTTTTCTATTAACTTTACAACTTAACAAATTAAATAAAAAATTATTAAATAAATACATAAAAAATTACTTTGATTCTTCAGTTTGCAAATTTCTGACAGAAACTATTCGACATTCTTCAATGGCTTTTTGATGGAAAAGTTTAAGCTCTAAATAATATTTAAAATTAAACTATTTGATTTAAACAAATGAAAAATATAATATGTGGTAAAAGGGGCAACACCCCCACCACCTATTTAATGAATTTTTATATCATTAATCCAAAAATTGGGACCTTTATGTACCTTCAGTTGGAAAATTAAAACCTTTTTATAGATTCATCTTACAAAACTTGGACTATTTATTTTTAATCAGTAAAATGGGGAATTATAGGACTTTTTTTTTTTCAAGTCAGCAAAAAACTTTTCTTAATACATTTCAAAAATATCTTGCTGAATGTTTTAATGTACTGCTTCAGAGGGTAACTTCTTTTAATTACTTCAATTCAGGTCAGATTCAGAATCTGCTTTTTTTGCTTTTTTAGACAAAGGTTAGAAGAAACAAATGCTAGAGATTGTGTCTTAATAAAAACACTCATCTTGAGTAGATGTTAAGTGCATCCAACTACTATTTTGTAGAAGACACCTTTGGCAAAGACTTTAGGGGTAAGCAGAATAATTCTCTTGACCAGCCTTGTACCCCTTTCTTCATGTAATAGGCTGGCATAGATGTAAACCTGTTAAATTGTTTCCTGCTAGGATGATGAAAGCTGGATCTCTTTGACTCTACTCATAGGTTTCTGCTTGTGTCTCCTTGATAGTGGCTATGCTACTCTTTCTGTTATCTCCTAATTTAATGATTCAGTTTAATGGTTCTGAGGTAGGCTGATACTAAGGTTTTTCAAATTTTGTGGTAGCTCTAAAAGAGGCTGATTGTACCAATGTAAAAAGGTACTGTCTGATACTAGGTTCCTTTATTCATGGTTTGCTAAAATTATCAAATCATTTTTTTTAACTGCTTTGTTATGGTCATTGCTGAACACTCTTTTTCATTTCCAGTAACTTCTGGGGTACCTCAAGGTTCTATCCATGGTCCTGTTTTGCTTCTTTTTATCATACTCAAAATTATTTTACTCCTGAATCAAATTATTTTACTCCTGAATCCTGTATGGAACACTGTTGTCATATTTAAGCTGCTTCTTCTAATGAATTTCTTTCTCTTCTAAACAAGAAAAACTAAACTAATCTAAAAACGCATTGTAAACCTAGTTGAACCTGCTTTATCTGCCAAGCGTCAACCACTCTCCCATTAATGTAAAGTTGCATTTATCTTTTCTACAGATTCCATCATGGTTGCTGCCCAATAAAGCTATCATATTTGCATCAACCAAAACTGATTCTCGCTTGACCTGTCATTCAGCAAAGTCCATCCCTTGATTGTATTTATCTCGTGTAAACTCTAAAACATTTATTTGTCTAGTTTTTTTCCAAGCACCTCAACCACCAACTTCAACACTTTAGAACTCTTTTCCATCTTCATGTTTTTCAGACACATATAATCTACAACTTTTTAAGCCTTCTGTTAACTGTTTCCTTGATCTTTAACTCTTTTTTTTTTTTCTATTGACTCTCAACTTATTAGTAGTTGGTTGCAGTCTTGTTGGAAGTGAATTAGAATAAAATAAAAGGAAAGTCTGTATTTAAAAACAAAAGGTATTTAAATGGAACATAATTACTGAAGGAAATGCCACAGTTAACAAATCAAATTCTCATTCTGAAATAAACAATAATATGAAATAAGTAACTCTCAGCTTAATAGTGATTGTTTGAAGTCTTGTTGGAAGTAAACAAGAATAAAAAAAAAAAAATTATTTTGTTTTTGTATTTGTGTTGTTATTTATAAAAATTGCGTTTGTATTTGAAAATGAAAGCTAACTAATTTCTATTTATATTAATCAAAAAATGAACCCTGGAAACTGTCAACAAATACTCATTCTAGAATAACCAATAATATGAAATGCATAACCAATAACTTGTTATCAGAATACTTTCCAAGAAATAGTGAAATATCAAAAAGTAGATTGCAGTATATAATATAAACAAATAAAGTGAGTTATAGTATATAATATAAACTAAGCGAATCAAAACATATATCATAATATAAAAGCGAATCATAATTTTTGTTTCTATTTATTATTGTAATTTTAATAATTTTAGTTAAAGAACTTCCATGCTTATTTTAAACAAAAAGTTTGTAACATTTTTAATATTTACTTTTATTTGTATTAAATAAAAATAAATTATAAATAAATGCAAATGATATTTTGAGTGCTTATCACTTGTTTAATAGTTAAGCCTTTGCATAAAGCTAAATAAACAATTTTAATTAATTTAATTAATTATTTTGATTTGTAAAAGAGAAAATTAAAGAAATTAGTTACAAAGCTTTTATATCTGGATAATAAAAAAATAAACTCAATAAACAGATTATTTGTTTACAATATATAATATGTTAGTATGTTTATTAGTTTCATTTTTTTTTAATTATCTTCATGTTATTACTTTAAATCAAACTTTTACAAAAAACAGATTATAATAAACCTTCATGCAGAGACTTCATGACAAACAGATTATAATAAAGCTCACCTTCATGCAGAGACTTCATGACAAACATTTGAGGAAATATGGCACAATAATGTGCACTGCATAATTGTGAAACATTTGTTGGTTGATTTCCAATCTTCACTGAAAATTGTTCACATGCTGCCTATTAATAAACATATAGAAATCAATTTAAAAATAAAATAACTTTACACAAAATAATTCTGTAATAATTT
Source organism: Hydra vulgaris (assembly GCF_022113875.1). NCBI lineage: Eukaryota > Metazoa > Cnidaria > Hydrozoa > Anthoathecata > Hydridae > Hydra > Hydra vulgaris. The sequence goes on along the minus strand of NC_061167.1, from coordinate 44,753,797 downwards.
AAACCAAAGATGAGGAAAAACCTAAATCACAAAATTCAGTATAAACGGTTTTAACTTTTTAATTGCAAAAGTAATAACTATGGTATAACCAGATCAAAGGTCTGGAGCTTTAGAATAGAGCATTTTAAAATCTAAATACAAATCTGTTTTTGTGTTACTCAGCTCCCGATATATTTGAAATTTTTTAAATAAGCTTTTGTATAAGATAATTTACAAAATATATATATATATATATATATATATATATATATATATATATATATATATATATATATATATATATATATATATATATATATATATATATATATATATATATATATATAAGATAATTTACAAAATAAAAAACATAATTTACAAAGCCAATCAAGAAAAAATCAACCAACCAAAGTCTTTGTAACACTTATTTAAATAACAAACCAACCAAGAAAAACCTTGAAAAAGTATCGAAATCGATATTGAAAATAGAAATAAAATGATACCATTTTGATATCAGTTAGAAAAACCAGAAATTATCCCTATAGATAAAATTTGCTATAAAATTGAAGTTTCACAAGCAACAGGAGTATCTATGACAACAAGTGTACATGTCAGTACAATAAAAAGAGCTCCTTAAGTTTTACTTCTTATTAAATAATTCCAGATATTATTGATGAAGCCATTTTCTGGTTCACATACTGATACCAGTATCACAAAAGAACTCAGTATCATTGCAGAGAGATTTTACCAGGATCAGCACACAGAGCAAAATTTATTTTCTTGTCTATGAAAGTGGAGCATTTTTTATTCAGAACAAAGCCAACTTTAATATATAAAATGGATAAAATGTGAATGAAATGTGGTAGTAAATGACTCAAACACAGAGTTTTAGTCATTTACTACCACAGGCTTTTAAGACGTTGCTAAGTCTCAATCAAAAACAACAAAGATACTAGCTGCTACAAGACTAATTGCCATCAATTTTAACCACTCAGATATAGCACAAGAAAAATTAAAATGCACTTCTTAAAAACATAAGCTCTTAGACCACCAAATAATACAAAACATAAGCACATGCTGGAATTTGACATAATATTTAATGAAATGATTGAAACAAAAGTAAGGTATCTATTTTAACATAACTAACCATGATTCTTTAAAGAATTTACCACCTGCTCAATGTGAGTTTATGAAACAATAAATCAAAAATCCAAAACCATTTGGGAAGGTAATAAAAATAACCAGCTAAGGTATTTACAGCATGTTTGAGGTGAGTATTGTTAAAACACCAGGGAAAGCAAAATACTAATATTGCTATTAGTTTGTCTCAAAAAAAAAAAATGAAATTGAGATCTACACTACAAGCTGAACTTTCTTTCTTTAACAAGAACTGTATTACAAGGCTGAATACAACCACTATTTAAGTTGGCAGTTACCAGAAAACAAAAAATACTGTTAAAGAGTAAGAAAAAGGTCTGAAAACTTAAAAAACTGCATATTTATTAAGTTATACATTTCATGAGGAAAACATGGAGACACTAGAGAAAGCATTTACCACCAAAGATGACAAGATAAAATGTCATGCAAAATTGAGTTTTGATTAATGAAATAAGAAATGATAGCTTGTATGAGCAGTGACCATGATAGTATTTGTTGAAAAAAGAAAGAGATACAACCTTACAATGATGGAACAGAGGCTTTCAACAATGAAACAGAGGCTTTCAACAATGAAACAGAGGCTTTCAAAGATAAAATTGATGATAAAATTGATTTGAATTGATTATTCAGTCTCTGATCCCTTAAAAGTAAGTTTTAGATTTAAAGATTGGCAACAAATATTAAACATATATTAAATGATTAGTATACAATCTTGCTATGAGAGAACTTTTAACCTTTTTTTTTTCTTTTAATTTTATATTTGAACTTTTACTAAAACTAAAAACTTTATAAATTTTCAACTTCAATAACTATAATCAATTTTTTATAGGTATTTACCTTGAAACAACCCTGTGACCATGATTTAAATGCATCTTCTTGTCCACAAAGTTCATCACCTTCTACAAATGGATAAATTTCTTCACCACCAAGTGTTTTTAGTAGGCTATTTATAGAATTTGCAAACGCACAAAAATTTGGATAAGCTTTTGAACCAAGACCAAATACAGAGAAACTAAACAGGTTTTAACTATTTAAATTAGCAAAATGATGTTATATTATTCTATATTATATATTTTTTCGACTCTATATGTTATTTCAATATTTTATTTCATATTTTTATTTAAATAAAAGAGAATACAAAATTTTTCAATGTTTTATTTAAATAAAAGAGGAGACAAAAACGCATGCATGCTATGCTTGCCTTACTTATTTCTTCAGCTACTTTACGTATAATGCTGTTGTTCTCATTTCCATAATTAATAAAACTAAATCCAAGATACAAGTTTTTTTAAATTACTTTCTGAATACAGCCTTATTAATCCTCTTAAAATTGATGAACATCTCAATGTTTAAATGCCTCAACACACTCAAATATAAGGTCAGATTAGATTTTCAGGTCATGTCAGGTCAGGTTTTCAGGTTGAGTCAGGTTTTCTTGCTACTGGTAACATGTAACCCAGTACAATCTGCTTCATGTCCTGCTGCCTTGTAGGATAAGCCTTTTTAGGCAAAGGCCAGGAGATGTAAACTCTGACATAAAACACCCCCTGCTTTGGGGCTCTTGCTTGAGTAAAGGCTAGAGATGGTGTCCCAATAAAAATACTTATCTTCGGCAGATGTTAAATGCATCCGACTACTGTCTTGTAGAAGACCTCCTAGGCAAAGACTTAAGGGGTAAACAGTTCTGTTTCTGTTTTTATGACTAGGCAACTCATTCTATTATCTCCTAAAGAGGATACAGCTTTAAAACACAGTTTTAAGGTTCTGAGGCCGGCTATTAGTCAGGTTTCCCGAACTCTGCGGCAGCTCTCAGAGAGGCTAATTCCATCAACAGCTAAAAAAAATAAAAGTATTAACAGTTCATGTTGTCCCTGTTTGTACTTTTGGTTTGTATTGTTAAAGCCACATTTGGAGCCCTTTGTTAGGGCTTAGGGTTTATTAATAGAAAAGAGGCAACTGCTTGGGCTATTAAACAGTGTATTGAGTACTATCTATGCTTCAAGTCAAGTTCTTGAACAAATTTAAAAATGAATAAAGTAACAAAAACTATAAAACACAAAAAACAATTGCTATCACCAAGTTCTCTAAACCTATCATTCACTAATATTCGTGGTCTTTGAAGTAACTTTTCTTCTGTTAAGTCTTATCTCTTGCAGAGTTCACCAGACTTGCTCTTATCTACTTGCTCTTATTGATCTAATTTGATTTCAGCTGTCTCATCTTGTGATCTTAGAGTTAATGGTTATCTTTCTTTAATTTATAAAGATTCCAATAGTCACATGCTTGGCCATTTGTAAGAGTTAACCCATTTGTCAGGAAACTAGGTTTAGATCCACAGATTACCACTTCACTCTATCGCCTTTCTCTTTGTTCTATTTCACTCTCCTTTATCTCAAGACTGCACTCTTCTTAATGTTATTTCTGATCATATTGACCGAGCCCTCTTTCTTTATCCATCAGGCAATATTATTGTCGCCTGTGACTTTAACACTCATCACACTGAATGGCTTGGCTCTAGTGTCAGTGACTCTGCAGGCATTAAAGCTTAAAACTTTTGCTTTTCTTAATCCCTAACTCAAATAGTCAACTTTCTAACTCGCTTTCCAAACAACCCAAATCATTTACCTTCTCTACTCGACTTATGTCATGTTTATGATCCTAGTCAGTGCTCAGTTTCTCCTCATTCATCCTTAGGTGCTTCTGATCAGTTTGATCTCTCTAAAACTATTATCTCATTCTCCTTCATCATCTGAATACCCCTATCATCATACTTATTACAACTACATTAAAGCTGACTGAGACTCTTTCCTGTGATTTTCTTCGTGATGGCCCTTGGGTAGAAAACTTTTGTCTTCCTGTTGACAAATGTGCTTCTTACATAATTTCATGGATTCAGGCTGACATAGAATCTTTTATTCCCTTTTGACAATTCCAGGTCAAGCCTCGCTCTTCTCAACGGTTTTCTTCACTTTGTGCGGCTGCAATTTCCAATTGAAACCATTACTTCCATATCTATCAGCAAAACAATTCTCCCGAAAACAGACGCCTATTTATTACTGCTAGAAACCATTGTAAAAAGGTTTTTTCTATTGCTATTCTCAGGTCATGAAATTTTGTATTTCATCACAAAAAATAGGCTCTCATGACTTCTGAAGAATCTTTAATAGTATCAATAGTTTCACAAATTTTAAAAGACATTTAACAAGAAATTTATCATTAAAATTTAAAGTTTTCATCAACATCCCAAAAAAAAACTAAAATGTTTAGCAATTTTTTTGTACAAAAAAAGTTCCATATTATGAAAATATTAGAAAAAAAAACCTTTTAAAATAAAAAAATATGCATTCAGAATAAAATATACAAAATATAGTATGTAAGCATCTAATTGTGTAATTTATGTTAATAAATTTGATAAGGTGTAAATAAATATAAAAAAAAACAAAATGACTCAAAAAGCAAAATGAAATAATGAAAATATAAAAAAAAACAAAATGCAAAAACAAAGACAAAGTACCTGAATATATATATATATATATATATATATATATATATATATATATATATATATATATATATATATATATATATATATATATATATATATATATATATATATATATATATATATATATATATATATATATATATATATATATAAGGGTGGTTCTAAAAACAATTTATTTTGAAAATGAATGCTTGCACAACCTGAATATGCTGTATATAACAAAAAAATGCTGGACTTAAAAAATTTTTTAGTAAAATATATTTTAAAGGGTTGCTACTGATCTTCGAACATTAAATAGGTCCCTAATATTATAAAAAAAAAAGTTTTTCAAAAGTATGTCATGTTGGGTCTCAAACGAAGCGAAATTATATAAAAATTTCAAAAATATTAATCATTTTATAATTAATTTTTTATTTTAGATTTTAGTGAACAGAAAATTACATTTAACTAAAAACGATTAATAGAGAAATTAACAAGATTTTTTATTATAATTTTTTTTTTTTTTTTTTTTTTTATAAAATGAATATTATTTTTGAAATTTTTATATAATTTTACTATGTTTGAGATCTAACATGACCTATTTTTGAAAAAAAAAAATTTTAATAATGTTAGGTACCTATTTAATGTTTGAAGGTCGGTAGCAACCCCATAAAATAATTTTTATTCAAAAAATTTTTAAATCCAGAATTTTTTTATTATATACAACATATTCAGAGGGTGCCAGCAGTCATTTATAAAAAAAGTTGTTTTAAGAACCAGCCTAATATATATATATATATATATATATATATATATATATATATATATATATATATATATATATATATATATATATATATATATATATATATATATATATATATATATATATATATATAATCAAATTTAATGCAGACAAACTTAAGTAATTCTTTTAACAAACTTCAATTAAATAACATAAAAGTAAATTCTTTTAACAAACTTCAATTAAATAACATACAGAATGTGAAAACTTTCATCAAACAAAGAAATTTGTGAAGTGTGTTGGTGTTGTGATGTTTGTGTTCCACAATCAGTTTTCATACTAAAAAGTATTTTCAAACCATTTCAAAAGGTTGTTTTGTTTCATTTCAAATTAATGCATAATAAAGTATTAAATTGCTGTTGTATATAATTTTTAATTAAACTTTAAATTGTTAAAAAATTGATGATCATGATCAAATCTTGTATTTATCGATTATTATACTAAATGATTTCGACAAAAATATAAAAAATGTGCAATAAAATATGCTACAGCAAAAATTAAATTTTAAATACTTACATATCAGATGGGTAAACTATTTCATACAATTTTCTACCTAAAGCCTAAAGAACAACAGGTATTTAAAAAATAACAAGTAACTATAAACAGGGACAAAACAAAGTTTTGTTATTACATAAAAAAAAACGTTTATAACCACTTTTGTGTGGTGATTTTTTTTTAAGAGTTTTTTTTCTTGGTATGTTATAGCTTGAATGATGAGTGTATATATAAAGATTTACTAATAAAAGTAAACTTTTTTTTTATATATATGCTTTTAAAACTTATGTTACATAGATGTAAAAAAAATTTATTTAAGAATAAAAAAATTCTTTTTCTTTTCAAAAAAACTCTATTTTTAGCAAATATTTGCAAAATATACTAAAATTGTAAATAATAGTAAAAATACTCTATAATAGCAAAAATAAACTTCAAACAAAAAAAGGGATTAATAAGAACATATAATATAGAAACAAAATGTCTTTCACTTTAACTTATAAAAGTATATTTTTCTTAGAAAACATCCAAGATAAAAAGCAAAGATACATAATTTAATAATTGACAAATTTAATAAGTAACATAATTTAATAGTTAACCTAAATTAATAAATAACATAACTTAATAATTAACATAATTTAATAATTATAAAGTCTGATAATTAACTTAAAAATTATCAACTCGAATAATTAGCATAATTAAATATAAATTAATAAATAAGACAGGAATGTGGAGTCGGAGTTGCGGAGTTGCAACATTTTTGTCAGAGTTGGAGTCGCTCAACAAAATTGCGACTCCAACTCCAATAGTAAAACTTTTCAGTATTGCACGTGCATGTATAAAACATTAAATTAACCTTATGCTCATACTAAACCTCAAAGAACGTTTCATAACTTTTTTCAAAAGAATTTTTTTAACTTATCGCATAATATTTTTTAAAGAATTCAAAGTATTTTTCAAAAATTTTGTTTTGGAGTCAGAGTAGGAGTCGAAGATGTACTCAAAAAATTTCAACAACTGGAGTTGGAGTCGTTACTTTTTTTTTACGACTCCACACCCCTGAAATAACATAGTTTCATAATTATCAAATTTAATAATTTAATAATTAACATAACTTAATAACTAACATAACCTAATAATAAACATAATTTAATAGACATTATATAAACCAAAACTTTATATTGCTGCTATCGTCATTTTAATAAATACCAAAAACTATATCAATTAAAAAATAGAAACCTGGCCATTTTCAGGAGCTTCTCCATTTCCGGTTGTACTTGCAACAACAAATATGCATTTTTCATTTTTAAAATCTTCAAAATCGTATTGATCCATACAAATTACTTTTGAATTGAAGCCATTTCGAAATAGCTCTTGTAAGTTATAAGCAAAAGATTCTGCTCTGCCTGTTTCACTTGCATATAAAATTGTGATTTTATGACGTTTAGTTATAGCATTACTCATCATATTTGTAGCCAATTTAACCAAACTAAAATTAATCAAACTAAAGTTTAACCAATCAAAATTTACTCAAATTAAAATTTAATTAAAAAAATAAAGATTTGCAGTAAACACTACACACTTATTTTTATGTTTTAATTTCCATGGAAAACACTTATGTGGTTGCCATAATGTCATATTTTATATAAATACAACATTATGGAACAGTTTAACAGTTTCTTACAACCACATACCCTCAGTGGTATTAGTCTATTTTGCAGGACTGAGTATTTTTACTGTAGCCCTCCGCAGGGAAATTTACCATCCATGGTTTATGAGATCTACCTATTATTAAATTACAGTTTATATACTGAAGTTGCTCTTCTCCGAAGTAACCTAGCTTGAGGCCCTTGCCAGTCCCAATATAAGATTAGTTTAATGTTATGACTAGGATGTACATTAAACAAATTTATAAAATAAAGAAACACATACTTTGAAATTTTTTTAAATGTGTGTTTATTTGCACTTGTTTGACTTTTATAATTCACCCATGCAACAGCTTGATACTCGTAGGCTGGTTTTAATTTATAATTGAGCATTTCCTGAAAATAAACATACTTGATATTTTTCATAATTTATACTTTATTAAAAACTTTAATATAGATTATTAAAATATATAGTATTAATCTTTTTTTATAAAAATATAAAAAAGATAACAACATATAAACAAAACATAACTTATTAATCATATAACAATATAATATAAAGTATATTATTTTATATAAAACATATTAAAAACACACTTCATGATATAATAGTATTAACAAAAAAAGATTTTCAAAAAATTATTGTATATGTAATAATATTAATAATAATTAAATATAATATACTAATAAAATAATGCCATATTTACAATATAATAACTTTGAAATTAGTTACAATATCATAATTTTGAAACCATAGTTACAATATCATAATTTTGAAACAATAGTTACAATATCAAAACATTGAGTTATATTCAAATTTTGACTAAAATTTTTTAATAAATTAAAAATTACGTTTTACGAAGAAAAAAAAAACTAATTATTTTAAATTTTTTTAATTTATTTCATGTTAAGTCTCTAGCGAGCGAGCATTTATTATTAGCAAACCATTTAAATATATAAATATTGCAAAAAAATATTGTTTGAGGCATTTGTCAGGTGCATTTTTGTCACTATATTTCATATTTTTTTTCAGAAGTTAGGTTGAGAAAACTCACAAAATCTTTAACAATGTCATCAGTAAAAGAAAATATAACATTCAATCTTTCAAACATGAATCTGATTTAATTACCTCTCACAAGGGTAAGGTAGAACTATTTAAAAATACCTTTTTATTTAACTTATCTTTTGAACCTTATGACCATACTCCTAATATGCCAAAGAATCAATTTAATCTAGGCTGACATAATTTTGTTAAATTCTCATCCAGTTCTCACTTTATTACTCTCTTAACAATTTAACATTTAACTTAATCTTGTTTTCCTGCTGCTAGAGATGACATTTTCCATGTTTCCGATATTTAAAAACAATTGGAGATTGCTCTGATAACTCTATGACCCAGTCATCTTACTTTATTATTAACTTCTAAAATTCATGAAGCAGTGAGGCAAGAGATGTTGCTCTAAATATATCAAAGATATATTTAAACTCACTCCATATAATGGAAAAGTTTTTAAAATTACTGAATTCTTCATTTATAACGACACTATTAAAGTTGCCTTAGATGGCCAACACTGTCTTTAGTTCCGGTAACTTCCAGGGTACCACAAGGTTTAACTCTTGGTCCTGCATTATTCCTTATCTTTATTTACCATCTTCCTAAACATCTTACCTACAAAGTGGCTGATGATATAATTGTAAATAAGATTCAAGACAAAAAGTTATCACATTTTTGATTTCTGAGAACAGCTGATCTTAATTTTGATCTCTCTTCTCTCATGGAAACCATTTTATAGACATTGTAAGTTTTTTTCTTTTTTTTTTTTTTTTTCTTTCAGAAAACTATTTAAAAAGAAGAAAAATAACTTAACAGTGTTGTTATTCATTGTTTTTTGTATTTTGATAATATAAAATACAAACTTTTTGTATTTTAAATTATGAAATTCATTATTTCATTAATATATTTTTTTTAATTTTATTAACTTAAAAGTCTTCAACAAAAACAAAGGTGAAAACAATTTTTGTATTTTATATAAATATATATATTATTTTATTCTATGTATTTATCTTTGTATATATGTTTTTATTTTTCTATTATATATATATTATATTTATACATGATGTGTTGGATAGTGAAGAGTAAGTGTATTGTCACACACAATATGACATTATGTTTGATTGCGACTCAACCAGCAATCAAGAGTTGTTTAAAAATAATTAATAGCTAGTGATGTTACAACTTCAATTTGAAGTGAATTCATTGCATTGGCAGTAAAAAATAATAATCTCCTGAAGAATGGTTTGAAAAGTCTTTATGATAATTATAGCAATGACCTATTTAACTGTTTTTAACAAGTGGAAAATATTTCTACTTTTTATCATGTTGATACCATTCATTAGTTTGTATAATTGAATCAAACTGCCTCTTTTTTTTTTTCATTCATAGTTGTCAAGCCTAGAAGTTTCTTTTTTCATTCAGAGTTTTTTAGCCTAAAAGTTTCTTTTTTCAGAGTTAAATCAACCCTAAAGCAATATTCATGTTTAAAACTATTAATGGATGAAACAAGTTGTTCTGTGTTATACTCTTTCAACTGCATTACAGTCTCTTTTCATAATGAGAGACTAAAATGGAACTGCAAATTAAACAAGTGGATGAATAAATGTTAAAAAAAGAGATTTTATAAATTAACAGTCAAAATTTAAAAACAATTTTTTTATTTGTCCTAGCATTTGATTTGATTTACCAATTTTTTTTTTTTTTTGTTAATTCACCTTACCAAGGTCGAAAAGGCCACTACAGACGAGGAGGCTACTTAATTGTGGTTATAACCCTCTCTCAACTCTATAACTCAGAAACACAAATCTTGACAAAAAAGACCGCTGCGTTGAGAAACAAGTTGAGCGCAGTACTACCAGGGATGTGGTGGGATCGAACTCAGAACCTCTTGCTAATGAAGCGAGCGCTCTACCACTACACCACTACCACAATTGCCAAAGTTATTTGACCTTTCTATTTAAGATTAGTAGAAAACAACACCAAGGTCTTCCTCAGACTCAGAATCAATATATTTGACACCTTTAATAAAAAGTGATCATTTTTAAAGCCATAAAACATCACAATGCACCTTGTTCATGTGAATATCAGCAAACAAAAAGTCTATTCATTTACTTAGTGATCATTTTTAGAGCCATAAAACATCACAATGCACCTTCAGAATCAATATATTTTACACCTTTAATATAAAGTGATCATTGGTAGAGCCATAAAACATCACAATGCACCTTGTTCATGTGAATATCAGCAAACAAAAAGTCTATTCATTTACTTTATTTAAGTCATCCTGTACTTCAATGACATGCAAATCTGTATTTAAAACTTATTGTCATCAGCATATACATTTGATACATTTTTAACTATATCAGACAAATCATTAATGCAAATAACAAAAAAGAATGGTTCTTCATGGTTTAGTTAAAAAACCAAACCATGAGGAAGGCCACTATAAACATCAACCAAATCAAAGACAATATCACTCTCTGTCTGCTGTTTCTGGAAGAAAGAAAAAAGCAATCAATTTCAGTTATAATCCATAAATGCCATAAGCTTAAGGTTTTAACAAAAAACTGTTATGATCAATTGTGTGAAATTAACAAAGTTAAGTAGAACAACACCAACTGGATTATTATATATAATTTTATAAAACCAATTGTTTAAAACCAAAAGTTTAGGAAAAAGCTCAACTTCAGTAAGAAATACATGAAAACATCTTATTAAAACATTAGCAACTTCAAGTTGATTTTGTGAAATGTTGCCATCATCTCATTTAATTTGATTTTTTATATATATGTATTTACTTATTATATATACTATTTTTCTATTTATCATTATATTTATTTATCACATTGTGTTTTTCATTATCATGTATTTATCATTTTCATTTGGATTATTTTTATTTGTATTTATTTTTTTATACTTTTATATAAATTTGACTCATTCTGTGAATCAACTGACATGGCACAATTCACAGAATGTGCAACCGCTTGCTCATTACACAAAATGCCCAACTATTATATTGCACAAGTATTATATTGCACAACTCTTGTATTGTACAACTATTATATTGCACAACTATTATATTGCACAACTATTATATTGTACAACTATTATATTGCACAACTATTATATTGCACAACTATTATATTGTACAACTATTATATTGCACAACTATTATATTGTACAACTATTATATTGCATAACTATTATATTGTACAACTATTATATTGCACAACTATTATATTGCACAACTATTATATTGTACAACTTTTATATTGCACATTTCATGAACTGTGTATTGTGCATTTTAAATTGTCTACTTGATGGTTATAACTTTTGAGATTTAAAATAAAAAATATTTTTATTTTTATTTATTTATTTTTTTTGAAGCTTTTATTATTTCATAAAAATAATTAACTATGATTAAAAATAAATAAACTATTATTAAAGAACTTTTCATTTATAAAAATAAAAACTTTAGTTTTTGAAATGAACAAAAGAAGTTTAATTTTTGTTCTTTCACTTTAATTAAAAAAAAAAAAAAAAAACTATACAAAATAAATAAACAAAATTTTGAATAAATTTTTAAACTAAAACTATTAACTTTTTGCATTACCTGATGGAATACAGGACATATTGATCCAGAAAGTGGCGGTACTATCCACACCCAGTCAGATGGGCATCCACCACGCAATTTATTCTAGAATTGATAAAAACATATTTCACATCATTTCAAGAAAACTTTGACAAGTATTACAAAACTTACAAATTTATAAAACTTACAAATTTATATAAATTTACTGTAGTAGAAAATAATCAATTAAATACTAATTAGCTTAAATTAACATAAATTTACTTTATTAAATAAAATTTCAAAATATTTACTTCTTTATGAAGATGTTTCATAAAAGATTCAGCCGTACTGTGATGATCTACCATGGTCACACCTGCTGCCTAAAAAAAAAACAGTGAGTGGAAAATAAGCAGAACAAACATAATTGATGAAGATGTTAATTTAAGCATTTTAGAACAGCCTCTTGTATAAATGTATAAAGTAGCAAATCAAATTTTCTTAATAAATCAAAATACTTGATAGCTATGTAACACAGCAGCTGTAAGTTCCAAGACAACACGATCTTTCCATAAGGACATGTGGGTAGATGTGTTATATCCTAAAATTTCTGCTATTGGCTGAAAAAATTAAACTTTTAAAATTCCAAAATGTTTAGTTTTTTTTATAGTTTATTTATTACGAAAACATAAATATATATAGAATACATTTCTCAGTCATTTGTAGTTTGTTTTAATTTGTAAATAATATTTTTTCTGATATAACAGGAAAAACATCCTGCACATACAAGTAAATAATTCAGAATCTGTAAGACAAATGAATTGAAGTTTATAATAAATGGATATTTAAAAGAAATCATATTAAACATTTGTTGTTTATTTCAATTCAGATTAGTTTTAATTAAGATTATTTTAATTTTTTTTTTATTATTTTTATTATTTAACTTTATATAAAAGTTTTTTATTTTTGTTTCATTCAGGAGTCAGCACAGCTTACATAAACTTGAATAAGTTACAAAAATATTCCTTTCAGGATTTTGTTATCCAGGAGCTCCAAAAATGTAAATAAAAACATGACTTATGGGAAAAAAATTTAGACTTTTCATTTTAGTTATGATTTTGAGGAAGACATCCGAATTTTTTGATTTTGTTGTTATAATAAAAACAGGATTTTTTTAAAGGATTATGGGAATAAAAATTAAAGGATTATGGGAATGAAAAATTATGGAAAACATAATTAGTAATAAGGTAAAGACCACATAAATAAATTCAATACTTGTGGCAAAACTGTACTAATGTAAAAATCTTATATGTGTTAATAATGGTTTTATGTAAATGCAACATAATACACTTGTATTATTAGATTTATATACAAGTATGTATATATATAAATTAGCACAATTATCTATTTATAGTAAGCACTCAACACAATGGAAAAGAAAAAAGGTAAAACCTTAAAAACATAAAAATATTAACCTTTAACAAATTATATCGACTTTCATCACAGAAATTTCTGACACTTACTTCTGTACTCATATACCTAAAAAAAAAAAAAGAAATACTTCAAAGTCACTGAAAATGTAGCCATATTTAAGTCTTCATACTTTAAAGTCATTGAAAATGTAGCCATACATAAGAACAACTAAATCTCTTTTGATTAAATAAAACTCTTTTTTTAAGTTTTTTTTAATAATAAAATTTTAAATTAATTTTTAATAATAAAGTTTAAATAAGGCTTATTATTACTATTTTTTTAACTAATTCTAAAAATTTCAAAAATTAAAAAAAAAAAAACATACAACTAGTTTTATAAGAAAATGTTTAGAAAATCAAAAAAATTTGATTCAAAGATCTTACTATAAAACATAGAAACAAGGTTAGCAGTTCGTTGCAAACCTTAAACACTTTGGTCAGCATTTAGATTGGCATTGCTGAATGCCAACCCTAATTCCAAGGGCTAAATTTATAATTACTATTTTTGAAATTAAATTTTTTAGTTTATGTTTTAGACTAACTCTAAAAAATTTTAAAAATTTAAAAAAAACATACAACAAATTTTAAGAAAAAATGTTCAGATATAAACTCAGATATAACAAATATGTAAACTAAAAAAACAATAGATTACTTAACTAAAAAAATCCTAGGAAGAAGAACACACTCAAAGTGGAATAAGTTCAGGTTAAATAAAAATCTTTATGTGTGTTTAAATATTAAAATCACATTTTATATTATTTTAGAAAACAAAATCAAAACTTTAATTTAATACATACCACCCATTAAAAGGAACAGCTGCAAATGTCAACCCACCACAGCTTAAAGCCATGTTACTTATAATTGGGACAGCATACCATCGTAAACCCAATTGGTCTAACTGGGGGTATCTAAATTAAAGATTTTCATGTTATAATAAGATAAACTCAAGAAAAAATAAGACTAAATTATAACCCCAAAAAAATGTTAGAACAACATAAAACCAGTTTATAAAAATTTAAATAATTAAATAATAAAACTTTGCTAATGACTAAATTTTTTTTTGTTGTTATTTCTTTGTTATTTGGTTGCTTTATTATGCTAGTAGTTTAGGGTTTTTTAATTGAAGTTATTTATCGTTCTTTACCAATTTTTGAAGAGTGTTACGATAAGTTGTTTCAATGTATAATGTTTTAATAATATTTAAAAATTGATTTAACATTTTCTTTTTTTATATTTAATATAAAAAAAGGAAATGTTAAATCAATTTTTAAATATAAATCTGTAAACGTATATTATATGTAAATGTATATCACCAATACTTTTGAATAAATAATAATTATTTATTCAAAAGTATTGGTGATATACATTTACATATAATATACGTTTACAGATATCTAATTTACGTATACCTAATATACATTTAAAATATGGATGTGGTTGAGTTATGGTAATTAGTAATGAAATTTTTTACTGCAGTATGGGACAGGTGCGAATTATGGGGTAAAACAAAAGTGGTGATGGCATTTATCTAAAACAACAAGTTATCATTGCTGAGCTACCTAGATAATTATTAAAAGTCAAAGTTAAAAAAATTTGTCTATTTTAGTCCACTGAACAACGCAAATGTCTTTATATTCTTAAATTATTAGAAATAATAAAATATAATATAGAAATATAGTAAATGAAAGATTTTCTAAATACTTTTTGACATTTTTAAAAAATTTCTATATTATTAAAATGTTAAAAGAATTTTAAAAAAATATTAAATACAAAAAAAGATGTTGCTTAGATAAAAAGATGTTGCTTAGATAGAAAATCTCTTTCTCAGATGGTTAAGACTATTGAAACTATTGCAAAAGATATTGCATATGTAAGTCATAAGTAAGCTTCAAATTCAAAGAAACCAAATAGAATTCCTAACAAAATCACCAGTATTTATTATTATAAAAGACCATAAAGAAAACAACAAATCAAAACCAACAAGCAAAATTAAACTGGTAAAGAGCAAAACTAGATTTTTTACTTTTCAGTAATACTAATTCTAATGCCCAAGATACCAAACAAACTCAACTATTAATGGTTTAAAAATAAAAATATAAGATTTTAAATAGGTATAAAAACAAATCTTAAATAAGTTGATTTCACATTCAATAAAATAAAATAAAAATTAAAAAAACCTAATCTTTAATACATCTATGCAAAAAAATTGTAAACGTATGGTTTATTCCTCCATTTAACAAAATTATTTAGTATTTCCACAAATGCGGCTCAAATTTATGCCACAAATGTTCATAAAATCCACAAATCTTACAAAACCCTTAACAAAAACACTCTAAAAATAGTTGTGTAGAAGATATTTATATTAAAAATATCACAAAAGTTTTTACTAATACAAAATCGTTTTTAACAAAACTTTGTTTAATATACATATTTTTACCATTTCTACCAAAGCATCTCTTTAATGTGATGAAAATTAATACTCACACAACCTTTAAACAAAAAGTTCTTAATCTATAAATCTATATTTTGTAAAATACCTTTAAACAAAAAGTTCTTAATCTATAAACCTATATTTTGTAAAAATGGACCATTTTACTGTGTTAGACAAGCAGATTAACCTAACTGATTACCTAAACACATAACATAAGTATCTCAAATATAGAAGACAATTGGATGACATTTTCCCTCATGTTTTTTTGAATTTAAAGCAATAATAAAATTGCAACCTTCTCACTAAGAATGCAATTGTTTATAAAGTAAAAGAAGACCCAGAAAACAGGTCATAGGAGATACCTATATCAATTAGGTTATTTTTTTCTGACTTTTCTTATAGCAACTTTTCTGCAATAAACTCTCTATAGATAAAACTTTTAATTAAGCTGATTTTATTACCAGTTTTGGCAGATTAACTTATGACATAAATTAGGCAGAACTATCATTGAGGGGGGTAAGGGAGCCATGGCAAACTATTTTCTACCGTTATAAATTTTTCTAAAATAATTTTTTTAATACCTTAAGCTTGGTTTCCAATAGTTGTAGAAATGTTGTGCAACAGTTGTGCGTTTTTGTTGTACAACAGTTGTTGCCGAAATAGGTTTAATTCCATCTCCGCAACCTTTGTTTTACAACATAAATTTTGTTGTACAACCGACGTTAAGTTGTGTAACTTACACAAGAAACTGTTTCCATTATAAAGCATTATTATTGTACAACTGTTGTACGACATTTCTACAACTATTGGAAACCAAGCTTTAGCATGAGCATCAGTAGTTGGGTTATTAGATGTGATTTTCTCTGAGTGGTAAAGTTTTACATTTGCATATTATTACATGCATTTTTTTTGTTTAGAGAAAATATTGGGGTTTTCAAATATTACCTTTTTTATTTTTTTGGAGAAAATATTTTGGTTTTCAAGTATTTTTTTTTTTTTTTTAGAGAAAATATTTCTATGCAATGCTGTAATATAGTTGCACTTATTTTAAGTTTAAATAAAGTATTAAATCATAAGAATCAGTATGAAAATTTTATGGTATATTTTTCCAATATTTTCCAAAATATCTTCAATAATTCCAATATAACATATCTTCAGTAGCTTAGTGGTTAAGTGTGCTGCTCTGTGCCAATTCCGAATAAGCAAATTTATTACACATGTATACATGATCCTTACTCAACTTACACTACTGATATAGTTCTTACTTAACTTAACCTACTGAAATTTACACATACTGATGTTAGTTTGTAATAAATTTTTTCATTTTTTGTGTTTTATTTATTTGTTTTTTATATATTTGGAGGTGTCTTTACGTTGTTTATTTACCCATAAGATACTTTATGTATGTTTGTGTTCTATATGAACCTCTGGCTTGGTGTTGGTTCACTCCTAAGTTACTTTATACCTGTATGTTTGTGTTCTCTCTGAACCTCTGGCGCACAGTTTACTCACCTGTAAGTTACTTTATATATGTTTGTGTTCTGTTTAAATCTTTGATGCAGCTCAGAAGAAACTACTTACTCCAACTATAAAACCTATGCTTACCTTAATCTCTAATATTTTGTGAGATATAGTGTTTATACTAAAGCATTTCCATAATGTTATGCCTGGTGTTTTAACTACTCCAGTTCAGGTCATGTTCAGGATCACCACAATCAACCTGCTATTGGTATCATGTAATCCAGTACTATCTACCCCATGTCCTGCTCTCTTGTAGGGTGTGTTTTTTGAGGCTAAGGTTAGGAGAAACAAACTCTGAAATAAAAATTCTCTGTCTTGGGAATCTTGGATGAGTAAAGGCTAGAGATAGTGCCTCGATAAAAATACTTGTATTGGGCAGATGATAATTGCATTCAGTTACTGTCTTGTAGAAGTTCTCATAGGCAAAGACTTTAAAGTTAAGTAGAAAAAATCCGCTAACCTGTCTCGAACCCCTTCTTTATCTATTAGACTGGCTTTGATGTAAACCTGTGTTACATTTCCTGCATATGATGATGAATGCTAGATCTTCTTTACTCTACTCATAAATTTTTGCTTGTGCCTCCTTGATAGTGACTATGCAACTCTTCTTGTTATCTCCGAATGAGGGTACAGCTCTAAAACTCAGATTAATGGTTCTGAGGCCAGCTGATAGTAAGGTTTCTTGAACTCTGTGGTAGCTTTTAGAGATGCTGATTCCATCAACAACTGCAAATTATCAAAATATTACCTGTGCCATGTTGCATGTGGATGATATCCCTGTTAATGCTTTTAGTGGCGATTGTTGAGACCACATGAGGCGCCCAATGTTAAAACTTGAGGTTATATAACAGGAGACAACCAAAAAGTTCATTGCTTAGGAGGCTGTGCTCTATCTATCTTCCACCAGTTGAATCTTACCTCTTTCTAAATTTACCAGACTTGCTTGCTCTTAGTAGGACTAATTTAAATTCTGCTATTCCTTTTTGAAAACTCAGTGTTGATGGGTACTATATTTTGATGTGCAAAGACTCTAATAGCCACATGCTTGGCTTGGGGATCTACATAAGCCTCAATTCACCTATTTATTGTGAAATTAAGTTCGAATCCTTTGATCATTCTTTCATGCGCTTCTGTTAGCCTATCACCTTTCTCTTCATTTTTTCATGTGCTTGTGTTACTCCATCACCTTTCTCTTTATTATTTAGTGTTCTCCTACTTCCCAACAGTGCAATCTTTTAAATGTAATTTCTGATCAAATTGGCCATGTCCTCTCTCTTGACCCCTCTGACAATATTTTTTTTATTGGTATAATGCTCATCACACTGAATGGCTTGGCTCTAAGGCCACTGGCTCTAAGGCTACTGGCTCTAAGGCTTGGCTCTAAGGCCAGAAGTTATAGGTTTTAGTATGCTGCTGGTACTAAAACCTATAACTTCTGCATTTCTCAATTTCTCGTTCAGATAGTTTACTTTGTGACTTGCTTTCGTGACAACCCTAATCATTTTTTTAGTCTTTGATTTTGTCTCTGACATTAGCTTGTGTTCAGTTTCTCCCTTTTCTTCTTTTTGTGGTTCTGACCATACAATGAACTTTATAAATCTTTTATTTTACACTTCTTTTTCGGACTATACCCTAAAGCTGACTGTGATTCTTTTTGAGATTTTCTTTTTGACAGTCCTTGGGCTAAAGTCTTTTTCTTCTCAGTTGACAAACTTGTCTCCTATGTAACCTCCTGGATTCAGGCAGGAATGGAAGCTTTTATTCCTTCTTGTCGGTAATAAGTCAAACCTTGTTTTACTCCATAGTTTTCACCTTCCTGTGCAGCTACTTTATCTAATCGTAATTATTTTTTTTCATCTTTTTGAAGGGAACAACTCTCTTGAGAACAAAAGGCTATTTACTATTGCAA
Organism: Hydra vulgaris; assembly: GCF_022113875.1. NCBI lineage: Eukaryota > Metazoa > Cnidaria > Hydrozoa > Anthoathecata > Hydridae > Hydra > Hydra vulgaris. Next base: position 44,734,278 of record NC_061167.1, on the reverse strand, counting down.
GAAACTGATATAAAAGATGTTGGTGCTAACCTCCATTAATCTAAGTTCACTAAATCTTTCATCTTATCTCAGAACTCAGAACTTAGGCTCTAGAACTTTTTGGAAAATCTTCAACAACATCATTAAGAAGTGTCAAACATTCCATCTCTAAATCATGGGAATGATCTTATTACCTCTCCCAAGGCTAAAACAGAACTATTTGCTAAGAACTTTTCTTCTAATTCTACTCTTAAATCCAGTAACTTCCAACTCTTATAGTGGTTGCTTGCAGCCTTGTTGGAAGTGAAGATATTTTAAAAAAAAAAAAAAAAAAAAAAAAAAAAAAAAAAAAAAATCTTATAGCCATTCTTTTCTTTTCATTTCAATTAAACAGATAAACCCATTGTTAGAGATTCAAATAAATCCAGCTTTTCTTGCTAAGTCATATCAATTATCATATCAATAAAACTCTTCTAAAGCTTGTGGTCAAGACAACATTCGTGTTACAGTCTTATAAAATTCTGAACCTTCCAATTATTATCTGATCAGTCTTCTTTCTGTTATTAGCAAGATTTTTTAGTCTTTGATAAACAAATTTCTCACATGTCATCTTGAGTCAAAGACAATCAATACGGTTTTCCATCTTCTCGTTTTATTGCTGACTTGCTAACTGCTGTGACTGGAAGATTTAATCGTGCATTAGAGGTGGTGAGGGCTATTGCTTTCAATAAAATTTGAGATCTTTTCCATAAGCTTATTTCATATGGTGTATATGGGAAAGTTTGAGATTATCAAATTGTTTCTTTCTAACGACATTATTAAAGTCATCCTCGAAGGCCAACACTCTTTTATTTTCCATAACTTCTGGGGTAATAATCTTCTTGACAACTTTAAATTTAAAGTTAAACTTTAGCTGATGGCTCAAGGACTCCTATATACTCCTGTCTTGACAAAAAGTCTTCTCTTTTTAATCACTTAGAAAAACAGTGGATCTTAAATCTAATCTCACTTCTGTAGCAGATAAAGGCTCACAGTGGCTTGTAAATTTTAACCCCAACAAAACTCGGTTATTTACTGCAAACAACTATTGCAACAAGGTAGATATTCTTACCTTAATGAATGACAACCCTCTTACTGAGTCCTCTTCTTTACGTCTTCTTGGATTATCGTTTACTACTGACCTACTGACCTTTTATGGAAACCATACATACAATCAAATGCTAAACTAGCATTTGCTAAATTTGCTTCTCTTTATCATGCTTGCTATCTTTTTACTTCTGATTCCATTCTCTATCTCTACAAATCTCTTACTTGCCCCTGTATGGAATACTGTTGTCATATTTTGGCTGGTTCTTTTAATAATGGTCTTTTTCTTCAAGACAAGGCCCAAAAACACATTGGAAACATAGTTGGACCTGCTCTATTTGCTAAGCTTGAGCTTCTTTCCTATTTTTGTAAAGTTGCATCTCTTTTTCTTTGCTACAAATACTATCATGGTTATTGCTTAAAGGAGTTATCATATCTAGTTCCATCAACTAAAACTCAATTTTGTTTGACTTGTCATTCAGCAAAGTCTCATTTGTTTACTGTATCTGTCTCTGCATGCTTTAAAAAACTTTTATTAGCCTAGTTTTTTTTTGTGGCATTTCAACCCTTTGGAACTCTCTCCCATCTTCATGTTTTTCTAACTTACAACTAGAAACTAACTACAACCTAGAACTTTTTAAGTTTTCTGACAACTGTTTCCTTGCTCTATAACTCTATTCTTTTTTTCCAAGTACCTCTCAACTTTATAATAGTTCTTTGCAGCCTTGTTGTGAGTGAATTAGAACTTAAAAAAAGCATATCTTAATATATTTAAATTGATAAGTGATCTTCTGCTAATTTATATATATATATATATATATATATATATATATATATATATATATATATATATATATATATATATATATATATATATATATATATATATATATATGTATATATATATATATATATATATATATATATATATATATATATATATATATATATATATATATATATATATATATATATATATATATATATATATATATATATATGTATATATATGGTTTAATTTTAAAAAGTAACAGTTCCCATTTCGTGTTTACTTAAAAAAATGTTCACTAAATAAACGTATTTATTTGTTTTTATTTATTATTTAAGTAAATAATGTCAAGTGAAAATAAAAGTCTCTGTTTAATTGCTAAAAAAGTAACTAAAAATGTTTGCATACTTCATCAAAAAAAAGATGCTTATAATATTGACAAGCTTCGTAGTTTTACTGAAAAGGCGCTTTTGAAATTGAAGAATGGTTGATCATTTATTAAATGGGCAACCTAATTCATCTCCCTATAAAATTTTTAAAACAATCAGTGAGGTATTGGTAGGGGTAGAGTAGGGTGGGTTGGGGAAGGGGTAGGGATAGGGTTTAGGGTATGCATCCCCCAGCCTTTACTAGAATATGCAAGTCCTTAAATTTTCAAGAATTCAACAACCATTTTTTTAATTTTAGGCAAAAATCCTATTTTTATTAATATTGCACACCCTCTCTCCATAAAAAATTCATTTATCTTGTTATCAAAAACAAAGATTTGGAAAATCCATGCTATTAATTCACTAATAGTATGGATTTGTTAAAAATTTAGTATTTAATTTATATTCGACAAGACTAACTCTTTTAGCTGATACATGCCCAACAATTCTCTTGTTTCATCCAAGATGTTACAATAAATGCAAACATTAAAAACAACAAGCTATATACAGCTAAGCATAGTGTATGTGTGGTCTACCTCTGAGTACAGAATCTCAACTCGGAAAAGAAATAGATTAGGTAAATTAAAATCATCTGGGTGGGAAATACAAAGCAAAACAAGCTAGCCAAAGTTGTACCCTCAGTCACTTTAAGGAATTTGTTTTACAGGTTTCTTAAAATACTGCACATGTTTTTGATGGCATGGCGATTCCACTGTAGCTTGCCAACATAAAGATCAAAACTTTTGAAGATATTTCAGAATTTATTTTAAATCTAATTCTAAAAGGTTTCACAATATATTTTCTGACTGACCAATACCAACCAAAATCAGTAAAATTATTTGAACGTGTTCATAGAAGTTTGACCTAAGCAAGACCTAAGCAATGACAAAAACAAGATGCAGACAACAAAGGTCGAGCTTATTACATTTCCACTAAATGATTAGTCAAATAACATTTCTACTAAATGATTGGTCCAATTGTATTTCTACTAAATGATTACACAAGTGCTTTTTACAATATCAGTCAAAGTTCTTCAAACTGTTGAGAGATTCTGAAGAGTACAAGTCAATTTTTTCCAATACTGGCAACACTTTTACCTTTGATGTAACCGTATATAGAGGAGCTAACGAGTCAATAATATGGGTTGAAATGCAATAATACAAATAAAGAAAAATACACCATCCTTTCCATGTAATCAATCATTTAGTAGAAATGTAATAAGCTCGAACTTGTTGTCTGCATCTTGTTTAATGCCAAGAAAGAAGCTCTGTAACCCCAAAAGCTTCTACCTACTCTAGATGCTCTTATGTGTCATTGCAAGAAAGTTTCATATGAAACAGCAATTGTTAAACGATCGTTGGAAGCAAATCTTAATATTCCAAAACCTAGAAATATACATAGACATAGAAATAAATTTGGCGACTTGAGGTTTAATGGACGCTACTCTAGATGCTCTTATGTGTCATTGCAAGAAAGTTTCATATGAAACAGCAATTGTTAAACGATCGTTGGAAGCAAATCTTAATATTCCAAAACCTAGAAATATACATAGACATAGAAATAAATTTGGCGACTTGAGGTTTAATGGACGCTCATTCTCCATGCTCCAGAAAATGTTTTGCTATTTATTTCCTGCATGTGTAAAAAGTCAAAATGTGAAGCACGGGTTTGTGGGGTTTATATATATATATATATATATATATATATATATATATATATATATATATATATATATAATATATATATATATATATATATATATATATATAAACTTAGTTTTTGTTCAGGAGAAGGTTACCTAACTTTTAACATAAATATCTATTTTTTTAATTTTTTTTTTTTTTTTTAATTTATAGCCTGACATCATCAGTACTAAATAATACCCTAAATATGACTCTTTTCAGAATTTTTTTTTTCTTTATCTTTCAACAATTGTTTTTTATCTTTTAACATTAACAATTTAAATTATTTTTTAACATCGTTTATGTATGTTTGTTCAGAAAATATTAGGTCATAAAAAAAAGCATTTAAGCGCAACTGAGAATTTTTTAAAGAAACTAATTGTTTTGTAAAAAATTTTCATTTTAGAAGACTTAAAATAAAATATGATTTTAAAAATTTAAATTTAGTTTTGAAGGAATGTAAAATAGTAAAATGTTGAATGTAAAAAAGTTTTGTAATTTTTTTTTATTTTTTGCCAACTAATTCATAAGTAATTTTAAGAGAATTCTTTTCATAAATGTATTTTTTGTTTCTTATCAAATCAAAACCATGTAAAGTTTTTTTGATGTAATAAGTTTAAGAACATAAACTACGTTTACAAATATCTTATTAGTAATATTTAGTAACTGATAAAATTTATTAATAAATTGTTTATAATCTTTATCAAAAATATTATATTAAATAATTAAATAAAAAACAAAGGGTTTTAAAGTATTTGTAAATTGTTATTTTATTCTTGTCAATACTTTGTTAAAATTTTTTTGTTCTTTTTTTTCACTGGCCTTAACTTGATATATTTGACATAATTAAAAATCTTTTTACAAAATAAAAAAAATTAAATAATATAAAACTAAGAAAGCTAAAAAAACTAAATATTTATTTACACTGGATGTTGAATGTTCACTTCAAGAATATATTCTTCAGGGATTTCAAACAACTGAGGTTCTTTACTACCTGCTTGAATGATCAAAGGAAGTATGTCAAACATCGTTCTTTTACTAACCCAACCAAGACTCTGCGCAATCTTAAGACAGAAAATAAAAAATATATGCGTTATTATAATTATTATATATATATATATATATATATATATATATATATATATATATATATATATATATATATATTATATATTTATATATATATATATATACATATATATATATATATATATATATATATATATATATATATATATATATATATATTATGTATATATATGTATATATATATATATATATATATATATATATATATATATATATATATATATACAGTGGGCAAAATAATTGTCCGTACATTAATGAAAAGTATCTATATTTGTATATATACATAATATATATATATATATATATATATATATATATATATATATATATATATATATATATATATATATATATACATATATATATATATATTATGTATATATATGTATATATATATATATTTATATAAATATATATATATATATATATATATATATATATATATATATATATATATATATATATATATATATATATATATATATATATATATATATATATATATATATATATATATATATATATATATATATATATATATATATATATATATATATACATACAGTGGGCAAAATAATTGTCCGTACATTAATGAAAAGTATCTATATTTGATCAAAACAACATTTAAAAGTATTTAGATAGTTGTAACTAAGAGTTTTTAAAGAATATTATAATATTAAAGTAATTTTATGTGTATTAGTTAAAAACATAATAATATATGAAAAGTTATATAAGTTTATTTGAAAAGAGTTAAAAGTTTAAACAAAAAAATTGTCCGTACACTATGTTAATTTTTAAATTAAAATTAGTTAAAATTAAGTTAATATCTTGTTGGACCACCATCAGCTTCAATAACTGCTCTACAACGATTTTTCATTGATGAGACGAGTTTATACGTAATTTCTTGATTAATTGATGACCAAACATCTAAAACCAATTCTTTGAGCTTGTTTTTATTCTTTTGAGCTTGATCTTTCATTCTTTTTTCCACCACCGACCATAAATGTTCTATAGGGTTCAAATCGGACGATTGTGCAACCCAATCCAACACGTTAATGCCATTTGCAGCAAGATATCTGGTTACAGATCCAGCTTTGTGCTTTAGATCGTTGTCATGTTGGAATATAAATTCCGTTCCATTTCCTAATTTTCCTGCCGAAGCCACCAAATTCCGTTCTAATATGGATCTATATAAGTGTTGATCCATTTTCTCATCAATAAATTCAATTTTGCCAACACCGGATGCACTAATGCAGCCCCAAACCATAATATTTCCACCACCAAATTTAAATGTTGCTTTTAAACACTTCACATTATATTCTTCTCCGACTCTTCTATAACCTTTTGCACCACCATCAGCTCCATATAAATTAAATTTACCCTCGTCTGACCAAATAATCATATTCCAGAATGTATCATCCTTCATAACATGTTCCTTTGCCCACTGCAACCGTTTTCTCTTGTTCACTATGCTGATGATTTTGTTTTTAAATACTTTTCCCATATATATTGAACAGAGCTTGGTGGTATATTCAACATTTTTGCAACTTTTCTAATTGATAATCCATTTTCCCTATTAAAAATTACTCGTTTACTTAAGTCAATACCATATTCTTTTCTTTTTCCTTCCATCATAGCCATGTAGTTAAGAAAAGGTTTATTTTTATTTATTATAGTATTATTTAACCTAAAAGTACAAGATGGTAATATAAAAATCATTTATAAACAAAATTTTACCTTTTAAATGAAGTGTATGGACAATTTTTTGATTTTAAAATTTTAAAAACTTTTAAATAAGTTAATTATAATTTAAATTGTCGGGAGAAAATTGAAGATGGTGTATCGTTTTTATTTGTTTTCTTGTGCGCTATCTATTGGTTTAATTTTTTTTTTTTTTATCATTTAAAGTTTTAGAGCTTTTTTCAAAAAATCTTATTTTTCATTAATGTACGGACAATTATTTTGCCCACTGTATATATATATATATATATATATATATATATATATATATATATATATATATATATATATATAATTTTTCTTATTTAATATTTTCTTAAAAAAGAACCTTACTTCAGTAATTTCTATACTTGATGGATCTCCAATAACTCCATCATTTTGCTTATATCCTGCATATCTTACTAGCTGCGGATTCCAGATGCGAAATTCCCCATTATTTTGATTTGGAAAAATTGTTATTGCAGACCTTACAGAAATACAGTTTATTATTTAATTAACTGATACTGTAACTGTTTTTATAGATGATCATGATTAAAAATAATGATAAATGGTCACACTTAGTTTATATGATTATGAATGTTTTCATACACATTATCTTATGTATGTGCATATGGTTCACTTTTATTAGGGTAATTTTCAAATAAACAATTGTAGCAACTTTAAAACAATATAGAAAATTGAATTTTTAATGATCAGCAACCTCTGAAAATATTCTTTATAAGATAATTTTTAAAATCCATCATCATTTTCTTATGGAGAAAATATATTAAGGAGGTGGGAGCAGACTTAATTTTGAAATGTTATTTCAAGAACTACCCAAATAAATGACATTTTTTAGTATGTATAATAAATCAATTCTTTACTTAAAAAAGTTTTTTAATAAATAGTGGAAATATGTAGATTACCTTATGTTCCCATTATTGGTTGCAAAGCGAAGATGCTGTAAACAACACTCAAACATTTGTTGTGCTGTAGTTACATGGCGACAGTCAAACACCTGCATGTTTAAACAAATAAAAGATTACATTCTGTATTCCATTGAATTATTGTAAAAAAAGTAACATTTTTGCGTTTATTACTGTAGTTTGTGTGTGTGTGTGTTATGTGTTTATTAAACTGTAGTTTGTGTGTGTGTGTGTGTTTTGTGTTATTTAAACTTTATTAAGTTTTAAACAAATTTTATTATATCTAAATAAAAAATTTTAATAAGGTAGTTTCACACAATTTTATACATGACTACATTAACTTTACCCATACCCACGGTAACCCACTGTACCTCACTCTACCATACTGTACCCCACTGCAAGCCTCGAAAAAATTGTGAGACGAAGTAAAACTTTTGATTATCTTTTTTTGAATTAGTGGATTAGCCCTGAACTTGCAAATATAAATTTAAATAAAATTTACAAATATAAATATAAATAAAATTTACAAATATAAATATAAATAAAATTTACAAATATAAATATAAACAAAAATTTACAAATAAAGGGAATAAAAAAATATACTTAAAAACATTTTTTTAAGAAAATATTCAGTAATAGCAATATTTATTAAAGTTGGATATTTAAAAAAATTTAAAAAAAGAAAAATTAATTTAGCAAATTTAAAATTTTTTAATAGTATTTAAAAACTTTTTGAATGTGTTTAAATAATTGATTTAAATAAACATCTCAATAATTTTAATATCTATTAATAGATATTGTTGGTAATGTAGCGGTGTTGAAGGTTGTTGTGTTGAGATGTCTTTGTGATGTAGTGTTATTTGCTTCATAAGCAAGAAGTTCAAAGTTCAATGCTAACTACATTCCTTGTACTTTAACTAGTAGTACCTCACTAGTTTTTCTGGTCTTGTTTATCAGCTTCTATTTTGGAGTTAGAGGGTTAAAAAACAATCAGAAATAAATATTACCTCATTAATCTGAAATAACTATTACCACCCTGACTTCCCTTAAAGGGGCCACCTTGACAAAGGCCATTTCAGCCTTAAAAAGTTAATTGAAAAAAAATTGTTTTATATATAATCAAGCCTAAGTTAAAGTTAGTAATAACCTTTTATAATAATATTGTTTATCTTTTTTAAAAGAAACAACATTTCTTTTATAAGCTGCAAGTATGCATTACTTACTACTAATACACATTTACTTCATTGTCACTATTCTTTTATAAGCTGCAAATACACATTACTTACTACTAATACACACTTTCTTCATCATCACTATTTAAGCACTCATTACTTCATCGTCATTATTAAATTTGAAACTATTTAATTAGGAAAAGAATTAAAAAGCTTTAAATTATATGAGAAAGGACAAAGTAAAGATGGGAGAGAACTTCTCTAATGATCTCTGATGTTCAATGGAAAAAATTAGACAAATAGTATTTTAAAAATATAAAAGTATGCAGCTTTACAAAAAGAGCCTTACAAGTATAAATTTTAATAGTTGGAATCAGAGATTCTAGTTTACTTGAGCAAAACCACAGCAGTTTTTGTAGGCAACAGACATTAGAAGAGACTTTAGCAATTCTACATTAGTATCCATACAAAAATAATAGAGAACAGAAGAGTGAAATGAAGAGAATAAAAAGAAGCAATATAAACAAATTAGCAGATGCTGATTCGCCCAAATTTTTATACAATTTGAAATTCAAATAGAAATCTTGAATTTCAAATTGTGTAAATATAAAATGAACTGTAAAATTATAAAACTTATATGTTATAAAAGACATTACTATATTAAATAAATAATAAAAACTTCTTGAACAAAATTTTAAAAGCATAAATTCTACTTTTTTTTTTATTTTATTTAAAAAGTAACAATGATGACTTAAAATACTTTTGCAATTGATAATGTTAATAAAATGCCTGGTAAAAATGTTACAAGAGTAGAAGGTGCAAAAGAATGTTAAAAAAGTAGAAGGTGCGCGTCAATGTTACAAAAGTAAAAGGTACGCAAGAATGTTACAAAAGGGGCAGGTGCGCATTAATGTTACAAAAGTAGAAGGTGTGCAAGAATGTTACAAAAGGGGAAGGTGCACAAGAATGTTACAAAAGTGGAAGATGCGCAAAAATGTTACAAAAGTGGAAGGTACACAAGAAACAAAAATTTTTAAGAAAATTATTAACATTGCAAACGTCACACATACACAAAAAAAAAAACATTCAGTACTCAAAATTTAAACTTAAATATAGGCAATTCCTGGTTATATTTGGAAAATATCAAACACATCAAAAATGGCAGAATTAAAGAGAGGGTGACAAGTTCATTAAACAAAAAGAATATCATTAACAAAAACAAAAAATTTTTTAGAATTTCTCCAAAAATTCTATAAACTCTTCAAAAGAGGGACTTTTCTATTAAATTATGGTTTACTGAAAATCATTATCATAGGTTTAAAATTGGAAAGTAAAGAGAGAAACGCAGATATTTATCTGGTATATAACAATATTTTAAAATCAAAAAAAAAATGTAGAACTAATAATATGCTATTCACTGAAGAAACAAATGAATTAAAAGAATTTGCGAGATCACAAATTCTTTTAATTTATGCTGTTCATAGAAATGAATTACAATAACTTTTTTAGTTTTTTAGAACCTTATTTGTTCTGAAAAACAATAGAAACATGTTAACTAAAAATATTAAAAAAAAAAATTTTAAAGAGAGTTCTGGAGAACACTTTTTTAAGAGACAGCAGCAGCAACTTCTGCTGCTTGTGGTCCTTTTTGTAAGGACCACAAGCAGCAGAAGATTTAAAGAAAGAAATATTTTGATCAACAGAATGTTTATATTTAGATATATAAAAATAGATTGATCTGTTTCTCTGAAACTACAGAAAGAGTGTGGCCATTAGATTCAAAAAATGAATTAGTTGAAAAGTTCTTTGCAAATAGTATTTTTTTATTATTTTTATGGGAGAAGAAATAAGATCATTTATTAGTGGTAGAAATTTAGACTTACTATTTGTCTGAAGTAGGTCTTCATCATCTGAATAAAAACAAGGAGAAACTGAAAAAAAGCTGGGTCAGAGACAGGACATAAAATGATAGCAGAGTTTAACCTTAAAAAGAAGTAGAACAATAAAGAACAAAGAGGTGATTGAGAGAAGAGGTGCTTAACATAAGCACAAAATAAAATGGCAGAGGATTCAAACATGATTTTATACAAATAGGTAAACCAATGCAAAAGTATATCCACATGCCAAGCATATTACTATTTGAGTCTTTGCAAATTAGAGAATTTTTTTGCTATCAACACTGACACATAGGGATGTTACAGTCAAAATCAAATTAGTCTCACAAAGAGTAAAAAAATCTTATGAATTTTGCAAAAGGTAAGATTTACTAACTGCTGTGACTGTAATATTTTATCATACATTGTATGGAGGCAGAGGTCTATTGCTCTAGACATATCTAAAGCTTTTGACAAAATATGTTTCATATGGTGTATCAGGAAAACTTTTGAGATTATTAAATTGTTTCTATCACTAGGTCATCCTCAAAGACCAACACTTTACTTCATTTCAAGTAACTTCTAGGGTCCCTCAAGGTTCTACCCTTGGCCCTATTTTTTTTCTTATCTACGTTAATGATCTTCCTGACAACCTTACATTTAAAGTAGTTCTTTTTGCTGATGACTTAACTTTATACTTAGAACATGTAGCCAATCTTGAATCTGATCTCACTTCTGTAACAGATTGGGGCTCACAGTGGCTTGTAAATTTTAGCTCCAATAAAACTAGTTATTTACTGCAAACAACTATCACAATACTTTCAACATTTTTATTTTAATCAATGGCAATCTTCTCACTGAATCCTCTTCTTTACATATTCTCGGATTATCATTTACTACTTACCTTTCACGGAAACCATATATACAATTTATTGCTAAATTAGCATCAGCTAAGGTTGCTTCTCTTTATTGTGCTTGTTATTTTCTTACTTCTTATTCATCCACTTATGGAATAATGTTGTTATATTTGGGCTGGTTCTTCTAATGATGCTCTTTATCTTCAATACAAGGTCCCAAAACGCATTGTAAATGTAATTATATCCACTCTATTTCTTAAGCTTTAGCTTCTTTTCCATTGAAAGTTGTTAGAGTTCTAGGTTGTATACAAAAAGTTCTAGGTTGTATACAACCTAGAACTTTTCAAGTCTTCTGTCAACCGTTTCCTTGCTCTATACTCAATTATTTTTTTTTTCTAGTAACTTCCAACTTAACAGTGGTTGCTTGCAGCCTTGTTGGGAGTGAATATAAGTTTTAAAAAATATGATTAAAAAAAATTTAACTGTAACTTCAAAGGTACTTTGAAGACCATAAATATCTATAAAAGATGATGGAAAAGAATAAGTTAGAAATTATAGTTTTGAAAATAGATTTTTATGCATAATATAAGGCACTTGAGTTATGCTTAAAACTATTAGACAACTTGACTTGATCTATTCATAACTAAGTCAATTTCTCTAATAGCATGCACCCCGAATAATTATAGCTTGCACCCCAAACAATGACCTATGCAGTTCCCTTTTTTTTTTTTTTTGCCCATTAATTAACTTTGCCCATTAATTAACATTGCCCACTAATTAACTCAAAGTTGTAACAAAGGGTTCCTTATGTGACCTTGACAATCTACACCAAAAGCACTAACATGTACACAGCTATACTAATCATGTGCAACATGGCACTGTTAATACTCTGATAATAGTCAAAATATTCAGCTACTGAAGAAAAACTTGTCTATTGTTTTAATATGACATAATAAAATTTAAAAAAAAAATTAAAAAATTAATCTAAACAAACTAATCTAACATGCATGAGAGTATTTATTTAGACAATGTTAATTTTAAAACTACATTTGTTCAGGTATTGGAAGCACATTTAGTAACACTATGTTTTTCTGATTATATTTATATATATTTTTTCTGTTGATGATTTTCTGATTCGATGGTAAAGTGAATGAGTCAAGCCACTCAGTGTGATGAGCATTAAAGTCGCCAATAACAACAATATTGGCTGAGAGATAAAGAAAAAAAAGCTCAGTCTATTTGGTCAGAAATTACATCTAAAAGAGTCTAATATTGAGAAGAAGAACAATAAAGAACAAAGAGAGAAGGGAAAAGGTGCAAACAAAGAGAGAAGGGAAAAGGTGCAAACAAAGAGAGAAGGGAAAAGGTGCAAACAAAGAGAGAAGGGAAAAGGTGCAAACAAAGAGAGAAGGGAAAAGGTGCAAACAAAGATAGAAGGGAAAACTTAAGCACAAAAAAGAATGATCAGAGGATTCAAACCTGATTTCTTGACCAACAGGTGAATGAATCAAAAAGTATATGCCCAAGTGTAGCATGTGACTACTTGAGTCTCTGCAAACCAAGGATAATATACATTAATACTGAGATCTGAAGAAGAAATAGCTCAATTCAAATTAGTCTCACAATGAGTAAGTCCTTTAAAAAAAACTTTCATTTATCTAGTTTTTTTCCCTAAACTTCAATGGTTTGGAACTTTCTCTTACCTTCATGTTTTCCTGACTCAAACAACCTTTAACTTATTAATTCTTCTGCCCAGGGATGCGGAGTCCAAAAAAGACTCTGCATTTAAATGTCACAAAAAAATTACTTCTTCAAAGATTTTGGTATCCAGAAGCTCTAATAACATAAAAAACACTTATGAACTACTATTGGTAAAAAAATTTTACCAATAGTAGTCCATAAAGACTTTTAAGTTAGAGAAACAATCACTTTTTGCACCTGGAGTTCTTAGGTATAATGGCAGCAAGGACTCCAGAACTCTTGGCTTAAAAACAATGTTTCAAGTCATTAAATTTCATGAGTTTTTTTTTTATAGCAGATCATAAGTCAATCAACTTTTTCAGAGCTTCTAGAAACCAGAGACCAGGAAAAAATAGAGATATAAAGCAGGAGTCATTTTTGGACTCCACATCCCTGCTTCCATCAAAAATACCAACAAAGCAACCCTTAATAGTGGTTGCTTTGTTGGGAGTGAATTAGTTTAAAAAAAAAGAAATTTCAGCAAATCAAGAAAAAGGTAAAATTCAACTGATGCAATGTTAAAATGAGATTTAGAGGGTTCAGGTATTCAGGGTTCAGGTATTCAGGATAAAAAAGAAAAATTCTAAACCTATGATAGACACAATATAATGTAAAATATGTTTACATCTATGTAAACATAAAAAGACTTTTACAAGAGTGTAGCCATCTGCTTAAGACGAGTTTTTCATTGATAAGAAAAAAAAATGAAAAAAAGAACCAAATAAAATCTTGTGAACAAATTTTGAACAAGAATATTAAAAATGCGTAACTCTAAAAAATTAAATAAAAATTAAATTTAAAAAAAATATATACATGTAAATTTTTCCAGTGAATCCTCCCAATACAACGTGATGCATTTCTCCAAGCAAGACGAGCTCCAAATATTAGTTCCTTTTCTGTCAATTCATAAGAATTGCAAGATTCAATTTCTGTTAGAACTTCGTTGATTCTCTTTGTATGCTTCAAAGAATTCAAACTGAAATAAAATATTAAACAAAATAAACTACAAAACTCAAGTAAATAAATTTTAAGAGAATACCTATAACCAAAAACTTATATGACAGGTACTAATAAGCAAAGGAGTTGGTATGAAAATGAAAAATAAAAAAATACTTTAAAAATATAACTTTCAATGACATAACAAAACAGCATATCATTATTAAAAGTAACTTAACAATAAAAAAAAAACAACTTAGCAAATTAAAAAAGTTGTAAAGACTGACCACTGTTCTGACTGAAAATATTCTTCAAAAAACTTTAATGCCTCAACTTTGATTTGTGATGACTCTATTTTGGGATTTTTTTCTTTATCAGGTAAAACTATGGATCCCACACATCGTTTTTCACTGCAACTGGTCACCTAAATTTACATAAAAAAAAATTTGGTGAATATACATAAATACATACATACATACATACATACATACATACATACATACATACATACATACATACATACATACATACATACATATATATGTATGTATATATATGTATGTATATATATATATATATATAATATATATATATTTATATATATATCCCCACCACGTCCTTGGTAGTACCGCGCTCAACTCGTTTCTCCGCGCAGCGGCCTTGCTCGTCAAGGTTCGTGTTTCGGAGTTATAGAGTTGAGAGAGGGTTATAACCATAATTCAGTAGCCTCCTCGTCTGTAGTGGCCTTCTCGGCCTTGAGGAGGTGAATTAAAATAAAAAAAAAAAAAAATATATATATATATATATATATATATATATATATATATATATATATATATATATATATATATATATATATATATATGAATATATATATATATATATATATATATATATATATATATTTATTTCAACATGCTTTCAACAAAGTTGCGAGCAACCATTATTATTTATTAGTTGGAAGTTGCTGGGAGTGAAAAGATGGAGTTTATAAGGCAAGATAATGATTGACAGACAATCTAAATGATTGCAAATTATATGAATCAGGATAACAAGATGAAAGAAGCGAATTCAAAAGAACTGATGTTTGAGGAAAAAAACTAGATAAATAACAATTTTTAGACCACATAGGAATAGTCACAGAAAAAGGATGAGACTTAATTGAATGATGAGTAACACAAGAATGAATTTTAGTAGATGACATAAGAGACACTAGCTCTTTAGTGCAGTGCCTGCTATAGTATTTGTAGAAAAGAGAAAGAGAAGCAATATTACAATGATGTGATAGAGGTTGGCTGCAAGAACAGTTCTAACTAAGTTTACAATGCATTCTTGCACTTTGCCAAAAGAAAAAGGGCATCGATGTTCATATCCTGTAATTTCAGGGGTTCCTCAAGGATAAAACCTTGAGGAACCTGATACACCGTAGGAAGAAAGCTTATGGAAAAGACCAGCATGCTAAACGCATATAAAAAGTTTTAGAAATATAAAGCAATAGATCAACCTGTTTTTTGGATATATATATATATATATATATATATATATATATATATATATATATATATATATATATATATATATATATATATATACATAAATATATATACATATATATAAATATATATATATATATATATATATATATATATATATATATATATTATTTTTGAATTAAGTAGCCCGGTTTTATCATTCATATCAAAACGTTGCAATTAGTTATTAATTTAAATTTATAGTTTAGTATTTATTTATTTTGTTTTTGTCTGATCGTGTATAAAATTAATCCTAGAAAAAGTTTGAAAAGATTTTTTGAAAAAAATACTTAAATATTTATATAGGTGCTTATGTATTTACATTGGTACTTACATATTTATATAGGTGCAATTAAGTGTAATATACTTTAATATTTTAAATAAAACGTGTTTATTGTGCACATTATAGTTAATTTGCTACTTTGTTTAATAAAGTAATAAGTAAACTTTATGTATTTAATATATTTACATAGTGATTGATGTATTTAATAATTCTGTATTTTTATTATACATTTTTATTACATACATAATTATGTATTTAATTAGATAATGCAAAAAAAATTATCGTACACTTGAAAAAAAATTGTAATTTTAAAGATTGCATCAAAAAAATTAGTTTTCCGTTAAATTATTTAAATTTTTTTTTTAGATATTTTCTCAAGTATTGTTTTAAGAATTTATTTGTCAAGAAAACAACATTTGTCTCTCTATCAACTAAGCCTCGTAGTTGATTTAAAAAATCAAGGAAAATCCTACGGCCAGATCCAAAAAGAAACAGGAACTCCTTTTACGACAGTTTCCTCAATTGTTAAGAAGCATAATCTGATTGGAACTGTTGCTAGTGTGGCTGGCAGAGGACAAAACGCAAGAACACTAGTGCAATTGATCCCAATATCATCATTAATGTGAAGAAAAACAGATTTGTTTTGGCAGTTAATTAGCTTTAAAAGTTCAAGAAAATCACAATATTACAGTAACCCCTTAAACAATTAGAAATTGTATTAGAGAACAAGGATATAGAGGTAGAGTAGTTCGAAAAAAAACCTTTTTTAATTTCAAAACAAATGAAACTTCGATTAGAATTTGCAAAAAAGTACAAAAAAATGCCAATATCTAAATAGAAAAAATTTTGTGGTCAGATGAGTCCAAATACAGCCTTGTCTCATCAGATGGAGTTCAAAAAGTGTGGCGAAAAAAAGAAGAAACTTATAAATTAAGTTGTTTGGAAGGTTGTGTAAAGAATGGAGGAGGAAATATGATGGTTTGAGGTAGTATGAGTTGGAAAGGAGTGGGGAAATTGACATTTATTGATGAAAAAATGGATGCTTCAATGTATTGTGAAATTCTTAAAGCCAACTTGCGACCATCTACTAAAAAATTGAGAATAGGAAATGATTTTATACTGCAGCAGGATAATGATCCAAAATATACCACTAGGAAATCAAAGGTATACTTTGACACAAATAACATCACTGTTTTGGAATGGCCATCTCCAAGTCCGGATTTGAATTCTATAGAAAATTTGTGGTATATTTTGGACAGAAAAATTAGGACCAAGCATTTAGATAGGGGTGGGAGTTAAGGTTAGTTTTAGTCTAACTAAAAACACTTAACTAAATTTTTAGTCGAACTAAAATTAGTTGACTAACTTTTTAGTTAACTAAAATTACCCGACTAACTTTTTAGTTAACTAATATTACCCGACTAGTTTTCTAGTTAACTAAAATTACCCGACTAACTATTTAGTTAACTAAAGTTACCCGACTAAATTTCTAGCTAACTAAAACTACCCGACTAACTTTTTAGCTAACTAAAATTAGTCGACTAACTTTTTAGTTAACTAAAATTAGCTAAAGTAGACTAAAGACTAAAGCAAGATTTAGTGCTTGAAAAAAGAAATAATTTTTCGCATTAAAACTTTACACACGAGGAAGCTTTATTAAGGCGATAAATATTATTTTATCGTAATTAAACACTTTACTAATTGAGAATCCTAAAGCCCAGTCAAACTTATCTGTTATTCAAAAAAAATGTTTTAAAATTACCCAACTAACATTTTAGTTAACTAAATTTAGTCGACTAACATTTTAGTTAACTAAAATTACCAGACTAACATTTTAGTTAACTAAAACTATCTGACTAACTTTTTAGTTAACTATTATTACCCGACTAACTTTCTAATTAACTAAAATTACCCGACTAATTTTTTAGTTAACTAAAATTACCCGACTAAATTTCTAGCTAACTAAAATTACCCGACTAACTTTTTAGCTAACTAAAATTACCCGACTAACTTTTTAGTTAACTAATATTACCCGACTAGTTTTCTAGTTAACTAAAATTACCCGACTAACTATTTAGTTAACTAAAGTTACCCGACTAAATTTCTAGCAAACTAAAATTACCAGACTAACTTTTTAGCTAACTAAAATTAGTCGACTAACTTTTTAGTTAACTAAAATTAGCTAAAGTAGACTAAAGACTAAAGCAAGATTTAGTGCTTGAAAAAAGAAATAATCTTTCGCATTAAAATTTTACACACGAGGAAGCTTTATTAAGGCGATAAATATTATTTTATCATAACTAAACACTTTACTAATTGTGAATCCTAGAGCTCAGTCAAACTAATCTGTTATTCAAAAGAAATGTTTTAAGCAAAATTCGATTATTTTTATTTTTTCCCGGCTTGGAGACAACTGTCTATGAAGTTGTTGCAACTGTTTATAAACACCCAATCAGCATGGAATATACAAATAATGTCCTTTAGTCAATTAAATAAAATTTGGTACGCTTATTAAACGTTTAACTTATATTTTTTATGTGCTGCTTCCTATAGGTAGTGTGCAATAATATTCGCACATCAAAAATAATCTCTTTTTCCAAGGCCGTACCTACGTGTGTATGTGCACCTTCCCAAGGTTACAACATTTTGTTGGTTTTGTCGGTAATTTTGAAAATTTGAGACCCGGTCGGTCAAAACTCTAACTTGACTTTTAAATAAAAAAAAGCCATACTTTGGTGAAATTTTTATGGTAAAAAAGCTAATTTCATTTGCACCCCCCCTCCCCCCCCACGTCTTCGTTTTTCAGTACAGCCATGTCCCCTGCCATATTATAGGAATGGATTCAACCTCTAATTTTCACAACAAATCTATGACTCCCCCTCCCCACCCGTTCAAATATCAACCTCTCCTAACGACTATTATAACCCGCAAACACTACAGTTAGGCAGGCGAAAGTATTGACATGAACCCAAAATTTAATCATTAAATAAGTTATTATGAATATATTTATTGCTTTCAGAGTATAGTTGTTCGTCGGTTGGCGGTACTGGCAAAATTTAAATTATTTGCATTTTAGAATGCAATAAGTTGTTGAATAGTGTACAAAATGTATTAAATTATACTTAACTGTTGAATAACGAAAACATTTTATTAACTGCGGTCGCTTTTAAAACCAGGAAATTGTTTATGATATTTTAATTACTTGAAAATTTTCGTCCAAAAACATCAATATTTGAAAACATTCAGTTGTTATTCTGTTTCGCTTTGCATACGTAAGTATAAGTTTGCATATCAAATTTTTGATTTGATTGTCACCTTTTTATTAAAAAGGTGACAATCAAATCAAAAAAAATTAATTTATCATTTTACAATGAAGATGATGATTCCGGAAACGATAGTGACAAAATAATAAGTTTAGATTTAAAAAAAGAAATTAGTGGTTATATAAAATTGTCACTAAATGAGCAAATTGTTTGTGATATAATTCCAGTTAATAAGTTTTTAACTGGAATTATATCACAAACTTTTTTTGTCCAATGAAATTCCGACAAAAATTCTATAACGCATTAAAAAAAATTTTCTTCCTCGTACTTTTCAAAGAATTCAAAACTTTTATAATTTGGATCCAAAAAAGTGGCACATAATAAAACCAAATTATTGTAATATACTGTTGCTTACAGGGCCGGCACAAGTAGGTAACACATAGAGAGTGGCGTTAAAATTTTACTTACTAGAGAAAGGAAAAAAAAATTCTTATTTTTTAAAATTTACCAAATGACTGTTCTGAAAATCTACATTTTCCGACTTACTTATCTAAAAGAGTCAAATAAGCTTACTAAATGAGCTAAAAGTTCATTGATGGGATGTCACACAAAAAACTAACCAACCCATCTCTACACCCCTTTGCACTGGCCTTGGTAGCTTATCCAATTCTAAGGATATTTGTGTTTTACCATGTTTACTTTTTGGATTTTTTATGAAATATTTTCTTGAAGTATCTTGTTTATAATATTTTCTTGAAGTATCTTGATACACTGATACAAAACTTTGGCACTGAAAATTGAAAGATAATTATTTTGATATTTTTTTATTTTTGCGGTATTATGCGGTAAAATGATTATGCATTCGCAATCTTATTCAAAAATTCTAATAGAAATGATATCATGAACCCAAACTATTTATATTATATATTTATAAATTTCTTTAGTTAGACTAAAAACAAAGTCGGGTATATTTAGTTAACTAAAAACTTAGTCAGTTAATTTTAGTTAACTAAAAAGTTAGTCGGGTAATTTTAGTTAACTAAAAAGTTAGTCGGCTAATTTTAGTTAGACTAAAAAGTTAGTCGGGTAATTTTAGTTAACTAAAAAGCTAGTCAGGTGATTTTAGTTAACTAAAAAATTAGTCGGGTAATTTTAGTTAACTAAAAAATTAGTCGGGTAATTTTAGTTAACTAAAAAATTAGTCGGGTAATTTTAGTTAACTAAAAAATTAGTCGGGTAATTTTAGTTAGCTAAAAAGTTAGTCTGGTAATTTTAGTTAACTAAAAAGTTAGTCGACTAATTTTAGTTACGGTATTTTTAGTTTAGTCAGTTACAATTTTTAGTTTTAGTTACAACACTACATTTAGACCAAAAGATGATCCATTATTAGATCAATTGTGTAAAATTCAATAGGTATCAAAAGCAATTAACTCACCAATACACAAATAAACTCTTAAAACAATATTTGATATGATATTTAAAAAAAATATTCAAATATTTTAAAAGAAAATTAATTTTTTTGATACAATCTTTAAATTTACGATTTTTTTTCAAGTGTACAACTATTTTTTTTGCATACTGTATATAATTTATGTATTTAATATATTTATCTAACAGTTTATTAATTTAATAATTTACAAAACATTTCGCATAATAGAGTAATTTTTAAGAAACGCAATACAAATATATTTTCCTTTTCAAATTTTAGTTTTTTGAGCTAAGATTTTTTTTTTTCTTCAGGAAATTCTTTTTGATAGATAATTTATCTTAAGGGCTCAAAACCACAACGTATATATATATATATATATATATATATATATATATATATATATATATATATATATATATACGTATAAAAGTATATATATTGGTATAAAAGATTATTCCTCCATACGTATAAAAGATTGCTCCTCCATGCCAAACCCTCGCTCAATGTACCCAGACTCCTTGGGGCAACAGGCTATAGATTAGTCTATGTATGTAATGAACCCCTGGGAGCAGTTTATTTCAGTGTGACATCAGAGAGCTTATCTAAATTATACATGTATATGCATATATATATATATATATATATATATATATATATATATATATATATATATATATATATATATATATATCGAAATTTTAATCAAAGCAACATTAAATTTTATATAAAGAATGAATTAAAAGAAGAATCAATTGGATTTGTCAATAAAACAGATTATATATATATATATATATATATATATATATATATATATATATATATATATATATATATATATATATATATATATATATACATATATATATATATATATATATATATATATATATATATATATATATATATATATATATATACATATATATATATATATATATATATATATATATATATATATATATATATACATATATATATATATATATATATATATATATATATATATATATATATATATATATATATATATATATATATATATATATATATAATATATATATATATATATATATATATGATCTTTACACCTAATGATTGCATTTAGCATGAAACCTATAGTTGTGAAAAATATATAGTTTTATTTATAAATAATATATGCAAATACAGCTCTGTTTTAATTTAAATCATTTTAATTTATTTTAATTCATCGAGAACTCTCACAAAGATATATACAAGCACTAATACATATACATATATATATATATATATATATATATATATATATATATATATATATATATATATATATATATATATATATATATATATATATAGATTATATATATAGATTATATATATATATATATATATATATATATATATATATATATATATATATATATATATATATATATATATATATGTATATGTATATGTATATGTATTAGTGCTTGTATATATCTTTGTGAGAGTTCTCGATGAATTAAAATAAATTAAAATGATTTAAATTAAAACAGAGCTGTATTTACATATATTATTTATAAATAAAACTATATATTTTTCACAACTATAGGTTTCATTCTAAATGCAATCATTAGGTGTAAAGATCATATATATATATATATATATATATATATATATATATATATATATATATATATATATATATATATATATATATATAATATATATATATATATATATATATATATATATATATATATATATATATATATATATATATATATATATATATATATATATATATATATATATATATATATATATATATATATATATATATATATATATATATATATATATATATATATGTATATATATATATATATATATATAAGCAAAAAATAAAAATTTGAAAAACAATCAAAACCATTAAAGCAAAAAAAAGTATTAAGAATGCAAAATAAGATGAAAAAAAAACTGAAAATTTGATTAACAAAATAAATTTTAAAAAAGGAGTTAATAATTATAAAAATGCAATTGTTAAAAACAATATTATCTCGAGAAAACTAAAAGTACAGAAAAAAAAGATTATTACGAAATTTTTAAATTTACCATTTGTTTTTAATTTCATTTTAAATTCACTATTTGTTAATGCTTTTTTGTTGTTTTTTTACTTATGTCTCTTTTTTAACTCACTTGATTGTATTTACTTGTATTGCAAGAATTATTTGTATTGTTGTTGTTTTTATCTTTTTTTTTAAGGAAAATTCCTTTGATTAAATTAGTCAAGAAGTTGTAAAAAATATAGCAGGCGATGTTGCAAAATGTTATCAAAAAAATTTAAATGTGAAAACTACAAAGCATATTTGAAAGCTGGAAACTGATCTTGAAACTATTATCTCTCTTTTGACCTGGTTGATTATTTGTTTCATCCAAACAGCTTGCAGAATTTATTTGTGGTGTATTTGACATTTTGCTTATAATTCAAAACAAAATTTGATCTTTCTGAATTCCTGTCATTTAGTCATCGACATGCATTTTATATAAATATGCATCAAAAGGGAAATTTGTTCCTGAAAATCATAATTATTGAATGAATCACATTTTCAACAAAAATCTTTGTGAATGTTTTTTTTTTTTTTAATTAACGAAAACTATCAAAGGATGTACTATTTATGGTAATTTTAAAGTATTTAAAATGAAATAAAGAAAAATAAAAATAAAAATTTTAATAAATAAGCGTTTGTATTTAATAAATTACCTAAAACTAGACTTCTTTGAATTACTTCTTGGTATTTTTCTCAGTGTTAAAATATACATGAATATAGATATATATTATAGATAAATATAATATAAATAGATATGAATGTATATATATTTGAATAATTTTTGTGACAATTAATCAGGGTGGTCGCTCTCTTTTGTTTTGCTATATAAGAGTGAATCATCCAGTGTAGATATTACTTTCTTGTATGTGGCTTATGTATTGTAATAATTTTACTGCAAAATATATTATTGCTGTTGTTGTTGTATTTAAGTGTAAAGAAGTACATCTACTTTGTCACTTCTTACATTATTTCTACATGTAAAATTTACAACGCAATACCTTTACTTTCGTTACTCTTCAGGCTTACTTTTATAAGTCGGTACATGTTATTTTATAAAAGTTATTTTATATATGTGGATATTAGGGTGGGTCGTTTTTTTTTTTTTTTTTTTTTTTTTTTTAATATTTATTTACAATTATATAAAATACATTATCTCAACTTGTTAAAAATTATAGTTTTGCAATATATCATTTTTTTAATACAACTATTACTATGGTTTACACATTTTCAAAAAAAATAACTGTCTCTATGGTTACAATAATAATGGTGTTACAATGAAAGGTGTTACAATAGTTACCATGGTTATATTTTTTTTTTTTTTTTTTTTTTTTTGATTTTTTAATTTTTATATTTTTTTGTGTTTTTGTATTTTATATTTTTTTGTATTTTTCGATTTTATATTTTTTTGCATTTTTTTTTTTTTATTAGAGTGCCATTGTGCGGAAAGAAATCGAAAGATTTGAAAAAAGTTCAAGAGGAAGATGTTTTTAAAAAAGAATTCAAGAAGTTTTTGTTTAAAGGAAGGAAATTATAATAAATATAACAGCAAAAATTTCAAGACTTTTATACAACATCACATTACGTACGCTACAGAAAAACATTTAAAAAGGGAAATTATAATTCATAAAATAAAGGCTGGCAGTGATTTTTTAAACATAATAATATTTTGTTGTAAAAATAATAATTCGTAGAGAATGGAAAACATCACTAAACATATAGTTCTTTTATTGAGCTAGCGTGTCAGTTTAGCTCATATGTTTAGTTTCAGTCTTCCGTTCTCTACTTGGCATATTATATCTTTAACACAAAAAGTTGACAGAAAATGTCCGTAGTGTTTCTACGGACATGATAATTATATTTTAAAGTAATAATATTCCTGATTTTCCTGATTATTACCTTGATCACTGCCATAAGGTTGATTTTCATGTTACTAAACATGTGGTGGCATCTGCTGTTTTATATCTCACTCATAATGGTTTGAGTGAGTGTCAACAACAGTTGCGAAATATGGTTTTTTTCCGATAAATTCGCAGTTCCGATAGAGAAAACCGAATTTATTGGAGAAAAACTCTTTTGGGGCGTCAAGGAGTTATATACATGTTTAAAATATTCCCAATATTTTAAACATGTATATAACATGTTTAAAATTTGAGAATGTTTTGAGTCGGTCCGCATGCGTGGGAGGTAAAGTTCTTTTTCCAAATTTGGGTCCACGGCATTGTTGTTTTTGTTGAACCGTTCCAGAAAAGTTCCGCTTGTACGACTGTCTTTTTGTTTTTTGCCACTTCTAAGTAAAAATTTTTTGTTGATTTTAAGGGGATGCTAAAAAGGGACCCGTTTTTGACTAAGATTTTAATAGTTGTTTTGTAGTACTGAGACATTTTGTTGTCCCAGTGTTTTGGAAAATTGTTCTGTTTCAAAAAGTTCCAGCTTGGGTTTCGGTAAATTTAATAAGTGAGCTTGTTAACCAGTACTTTTTTTTTTTTTTTTTTTTTTTTTTAATTTTTGTCAAGCAACCATTTACAATTAAAGATAATTTCCGTAAAATATTTAGAAATATTAAATACAAGTACATTTCATTATTTATAATAGTTACAAGACCGGAGAACCTGAAGAAGATAAAGTCTTTTCATCAGTAACCTTTGATAATAAAAATTGGAAATAATCGTGTATTGTTAGAAAAAATCATGTAAAGAATCGTGATTGGCAATAAGTTCGATTATGTTCTTTTTAAATTTTTAAGAGGTATTGGCTTCTTTAAGTTTACCACTCAGACTTTTAAAATGGTTCCATAGCATTGGGCCACGATAGGAAATGGCAAAGCTCGTAAGTTTTGATGAACGGAAAGGTTTTTTAAATCTTCCGGTAGATCGCGTGTTGTATCGGTTTAATGTTTTATGGAAAATATTTTCGAAAACCTTCGGCGTTTTTTTTTACTGATGTTGAAACATAAATTGTGTAATTTTGAAAATATTTAACTCATAAATATCAAGTGCCCTCATGCTTTTTAAAAGAGGTTTAGCATTTGTGAAGCGATTTTGAAAATGAATAATGTGTGCTGCATGATTCTGTTGTTTAAGGAGACAGTCGAGTTTACATTTATTTACTACCCCAAACATTATTGCCATAAGATAAATAACTATTTATGAATGCAAAATATAGTTGTGTTAGTGTAGATTTGTCTAAGATTCGTCTGGTTTTATATAAGATGCCAATACTTCTTGAGATTTTATTGCTAATATGATTTATATGAGCTCTCCAGGATAAGTTTTCGTCTATTAAAATACCAAGTAATTTATTTGTGAATGAGCGCTCAATATTGATGTTATTTATATATAGCATTGGTAAGGATTTTGGAATAGATTGAAACTTTCGTTTAGAATGGAATAAGGAAAACTTTGTTTTATCAGTGTTTAAAGATAAGCTGTTAGCGAAAAGCCAGTTTGATATTTGTTCTAGTTCATTATTTGCTACTTGAAATAGAGAGATAATATTACTGTGAGAATAGAATAAAGTGGTGTCTGGAAAAACACCTGTTTTAAGCGATTTGTTAAAAATATCTAATAAAACATCTTTAATAAGTTCATAGCAGTCTTTGATTATGCTTGCTGAAATAGCATCATAGCCTGTTGCTTTATTTTTATTTAATTTTTTTATTGAATCATCAAGTTCTTTACTAGTGAGTTTTTTAAATGCTAAGCTTTTATCCGACTTTGATAGATAGCTCAAGAAATGTGCAGGAGTGTGTTTAATTTTGCTAGCTAAGTTTGGACCAATATTTACGAAAAACTCATTAAATTTTGTTGCCACCGATTTTACATCAGAGATCTGTGTGCCGTCTACAGTAATCACGCTTGGTAAGGCTTTGTTGTGTATTTTTTGTTTTCCAAGAATCTCTTTAATAGCATCCCACGTTTTTTTGCAGTTACCTTTTAGTTCTAACAGCTTGTTTTTGAAGTATGTAGTTCGAGCAATTTTTTTAGTTCTTTCATATAGACGTTTGTGCTCTAAGTAATTATGCTTATCACGTTCTTTCTTTGAATTAATAAAGCGTATATATAGCTTTTGTTTTCGCTTCGAAGACTTTAAAAGGCTTTTAGTGAACCAAGGATTAAGAAGACCTTTAGTTTTAAAACGGATTATTTTATTAGGAAAATGCTTATCGTACAAATTGAGAAATTTATCTAAGAAAAGGTTGTAGCTGTTATTAGCACATGTTTCAAGAAAAACGAAGTTCCAATTTACAGTTGATAGCTCTAGTTTAAACATATTTTTTGCTCGGGTTGTAAAGATTCTTTTTTTGAAGTACCAGTCCTTTTTTTGTAAATCTTTTGGTTTTTTGAAAATTGCAAAGACTGGAAAATGGTCGGTTATGTCACTTCTGATAATGCCTGATTTAAATGTGGAATGGAAGAGTGTATTTGTGAAAATATTGTCGATTGCAGAACAAGAGTGTTGTGTTATTCTTGTTGATTTATTTATTATAGGCATCATTCCAAACTCATTAAAGCTATCGTAAAATTGTTGTACTTTATTATTTTCACCATATTTTAAATAGTCGACGTTAAAATCTCTAAGAAATAAAAATGAGTGGTCTTTATTTTTTTTGCATGCTGTTTCAAAATAGTCACTTAAGTGATTTTGAAAGTTATTTGAAAAGTATGTAGTTGTCACAATAATATTTTTAGATGACTTATTGTAGATTTCTAAAGTGAAAGATTCAAAATTCGGCTCAGAGAACGACAGGTCATATCTAATTTGATAAGTAAATTCATCAAGCACATAGACACATATACCACCGCCTGTTTTTGAAGACTTACGTTCAAAACTAATGGCTTTGTAGTTGGGCAATATAAATTTAGAATTTTGATTAAATGTTGTATCTAAATTCCAGCTTTCCGTTAAACAAATTAAGGTGGTATCCATATATAATATATATATAAGGTATAATATATATAATATATATATAAGGTGCTAAAGTTAAGATTATCTAGTAGGACTACTAATTACTAATTTAAAAAGTAGTAATTTTCGTGGGTGTTATCCTCTCCGCATTCTTTCAGTTGAAAGAGTGTTTTTAGGCGGAGCGCAAGGCTTTGCTCCTTCGGTGATAAAATTCCGAGACCCCCGCTTTTGACGGGTAGGAAAAGCGTCTCTCTTTTGACCGGATTGAAATTGGTCTTTTGCCACAGATTTTCGAAAATGGCACTGTGCAAACGTTCTATTACCCAACGGGCAACACGTTTGCCAGAAACCACACTTTTGACAATGCTAACGTATTTATCAACATAGTCTTTCCCCTAAGTGACAAAGTACGTAGTCCCAGAAACTTGAGTTTTTTCTCTATTTTGTTTAGAGTTAGTAGCCTGTTGAAATTGGTAGTATTACTCAGTCTGGTGTAAAACGTAACACCTAAAATTTTGAAACCAGTGTTATTAGTCCACTCTATGTTGTCCAATTCCGGGTACATTTTGGGATTAAAGCCCCCAAGAGGAAGACCCTTGGTTTTTGAGGCGTTGATCACTGAACCACTTGCTTTTTCAAAAAATTTAACTGTTTCGAAAAAAAAGCGGACTGATTTTACGTCCCTGGCAAAAAAGTTCGAATCGTCTGCGTACTGCTGTATTTTTAGCGGTTTCGGTGTTCCTGGTAATGGGAATCCCTCAATTCTGCTGTCCTCTCTGACCACCAAAGCGAGAGCTTCGGCGACAAAGACATACAACAAAAGAGAGAGAGGGTCGCCTTGTCTAACTCCCCTTTCGGTGGGGAAAGGGACTGACAAGAAACCGCAATTCAGAACAGATGCCGAAATTTCTGAATTCCGGGGTTATAAATAAAAGATACAAAATTTTCTCCGAGGTTGCATTTTTGGAGAATCTGCAGCAGAAACGCACGATCGACTTTGTCAAACGCCTTTTCTTGATCTATTGGCAAAATGAAACTAGGTAGATTTTTAAATTCCGCGTAATCTATCAGATCACGGACTAAGTGTAAATTTGAGAAAATTGTTCTACCTGGAATTCCGCAAGTTTGATTTGGTTCTATAATTTTCCCCATTACTTTTGCAAGTCTTAGGGCCAGCGCTTTTGTGATTATTTTGTAATTAGCGTCGATTAAAGATATGGGCCTCCAATTTTTACATTCAGTGAGATCTTCTTGCTTGGGTATTAGTGAAGTTATTGATCTTTTCATAGAGTGGCTGGTGGTTTTTTCTACGAAAAGTATTTTGTAAGCAAGCTCTTCAAAATCTTTTTCTAAAATGTGCCAAAAAGTTTTATAAAATTCAGCTGGAAGTCCGTCATAGCCGGGAGATTTTCCGTTTTCAAATTTAGAAAGGGCTTCTTTTAACTCCACGCCGGTTAGGCGGGTGTTTAAAAATTGGTTTTCATCATTACTCAAATGTTTAGTGATGTGTGACAAGACATAGTTTTGGCTGTCTTTGCATAAATTCGTTTTTGTGTAGATGTTTTTGCAATTTGAAACGAGGGATTTTAAAATCCGCGCCGGTATGTGCCGTCGTTCTTGCGAACTTCGGTAATTGACTTGTTCCTCTGTTGAGTTTTTTCCAAACTGTACAAAAATTTTGAAGGCTTTTCTCCTTCTTCAATTAGTTTTTGCTTTGTGCGAATAAACGCTCCTGGGAAATGGAGCAAGAAAAGAGCATCGCGTTTTTCTTTGATGCTATCTAAATTCGGGTTGGCATTTTGTTGCTCCCGTTGGATTTTGTTTTCTATCCTTTTGATTTGTTTTTTGTTTTTCGCACTTTCCTGAATAGATATATGTTGTAATTCTACCCTAACAAAAAGTTTGCAGTCGTCCCACCATTTTAAAATTGAGTTGTAGGACCGTTTTTTAGTTTGCCAATCTTTAATTGAGAGTTTAATTTTTTGCCTATACACTTCTATTTCCAAAAGAGAACAGTTTAATTTCCAGTATCCTGGTCCTATCCTGGTTTTACTAAAATTGACGGTTGTTGTTACGAACTCGTGGTCGGAGAAGGGGTTGGTGAGAATTTTTGTATATGTTGTTTTTTTTGCATATTTCAAGGCAGTAGATTCGATTGAGTCTACATTTTGCCTTCTGATTTCGCCATGTGAATTCTCTTTTGTTTGGGAATTTTAAACGGAAAACATCAACCAGGTTATACTTACCTTGGAATACCCCGAGTTCGCCCACGCCGTAGGTGTGATATTTAGCGTTGTTGGTGCCTTCTGTGTCGAGAGGCAGGCTTTCGACCATGTTAAAATCTCCGGCCAACAGGACGGGAAGTCCTGCGTTCTGCAAGAAATCAACAAGGTCGCCAAAGAAATGGCGCCTTTCCCTCGGCACATTAGGAGCGTAAATATTCAGCACCTGCATTTCGTATTCGTCAATTTTTATTATGACATTTAATATTCTTCCGTTTGTGTCCCTTTTTAGTTCGCATGAAGAAATATTGGATTTCGAGAGAACCGCTACCCCACAACTGTTATGACTTGGACCGGAGTTCCAAATAGACTCGCCAGTCCATTCGTCTCCCCACTGTTTAACAGTGGAAGGTCCAGAGTGTGTTTCCCGTAGGAGGATGAGATCAATGAAGGATTTTTTCAGAAACCCAAAAAAATTTCCGCGTTTTTCTTGGTCGTTTAAACCGTTTATGTTTCACGTTAAAATAATAATAGTCATGATGGAGAAGATCAGTTTTCCTAGTTTAACTTAAACATAAATATGATATTTTTACGACCTCACATAAAAAAAAAAAAAAACATTTAAACCTTAAACCTAAATCACGAGTTTTCAATTTAACTGACGTACTATGAACAGATGTACGCACTGGACCATAACAATTCACACAATAGCGCGAACTACAACAATACAGATTAACAGTTTAACTACAACAATACAGATTAACGACAGCTTAAGGGCTTATACAAAATTTTTACATGCATAATTAATGACATATTGAATGAAAAAAAAGAAATCGAAAAAAAGAATTTTTTTATTTTTTTTTAATCGGGAAAAAGAAAAATTAAGTTTTAGAATAAAAAAGTTCGAAATTTAAGTCAAAATTGAGATTACAAGAGAAAAAGTATTTTAAGAGGAAAAGAGAAAAAAAAAAAAAAAGGAAAAACCTTACGATTTCCTTTCCGCACTTAGTTGGCATTTGTAATCTTCATCAATAATCAAAGCGTCATCTCCATCCTCATGAAAACTCTCATAATCTCTTTCATTGCAAAACAAATCTTCTTCCATGTCTCTTTCATCTGTTTTTTCCAACGTAGTGGTGTTTGTAACCTTCTTAGGGGTATCGCATTCTGTTTGTCCGAGTCTTTTCCTCGTCGATTGTTTGGAAACTTTCTGTTTTAGGTTTGTTTTTGGGATGACATCCTTGTTATTGATTTCACTCATATTATCACCGTGAACACTGATTTCAACACTGGCAATGTTGCTGTCAATATCTACACTTACTGTGTTGGTGTTTTTTTCCTTAATTCCTTCGGTCGCCTCCACTGGCTCGTTGTTAATTGGTTTTACGGGTAAGTCGTTTTGAACAACCTTTTGAATATTGTTCTCAGGTTGTCCAACATGTTTATATCGGAGTGTTAGTCCGTCAACATTTTGAGAGCGAGGTAATGGAATAAACCCGGATTTTTCCAGTTTCTTATGATAATGATCACATTTCCAGTATAAATATCTTCTCCTTTAACTTTCACTTTCTGTAAATAAAAGGAGTCGAATTCCCCTCTGCCCGTTGCAAGATGTTTTCCCAGTTGGATAAAGACGCTCTGGCATCCGTTTCTTAAAATACCAATGGGTATATTTTGAACCAGAACATGTATCTTTCTGATAAACGTTTATTGGAATCGTAAAACACAACCTTTAACTTCGATTTCAGTATTTAAAAATGTCGAAACTGACAAATTATCCACCACAGCAAATTCGAAAAGTTGGTTTGAGTAATGCCTTATAACTCCCCAAACATTTGACAACAAATTCTTTTCAGATAAAGCAAACAGGAAATCGTTTACACTAAAATTCAAATCTCCGTACCGGCAAACTAACACGTTGGCATTATCATTGGAAGAGTCGGTTTTAAGTATAGCAAGTTGAGTTTTAGCTTGGTGATTCGATGAAGAAGAAGACGAAAGCGCACTTGCGTAGCTTTTAGCCATGAAGAGATTTCAGCAGTAGATTTATTGCTAATGTAGATGTAGTTTTAAAAAAACGGTATTACAAAAACCACAACAAAAATTTTCGTCGGTCGTCGGTCGTACTTTAAAAATTCGGTCCGTTAAAAATTTGTCGGTCGTACTTTAAAAATTTTCGATATGGGAGCGCGCGCAAAAAATTTTTTATGTATTAACGCGCAAACAGTTTTATCTCCAATCAGAACATTTTGCGCATGCTCAAAGAACTTTTCCGCTCCTCCAAAGCGCAAAAAGTTCTAAATGGAGAACGGGCTTAAGAATATCAGAAGAGACGTGAATAATTTTTTTTTCTTAAAAAGTTCATCTAGTGTCTAGCAAAGCTTTTGATAAATGTCAGTTTTACGAAAAACTCATCATATTGGCATTTTTCGGCCTTTTTTTATATTAGCCAAAGGTAAGGCAATTATCAAAAAACAATCAGACATAACATTGACATAAAAATAAAAGATAATATTCGTTCCTACTTTTCTTAATGCTATACAAATACGGTAGACGTTTGAAAAAATGTCTACCATTATGGGTTTTACAAAAAAAATATCTATATATAAATGTTAGAAATTGGATGGCACGCAATATTTTTTTATGTATTAGGATATTAGAAAAGACGTGAATAAACTTATTTTTTCCTGAAAAGTTCATATGTGGGCGCAGGGCGTTTAAAAAATGTCAGTTTTACAAAAAACGCATCAAATTAGCACTTTTCTGCCTTTTTTTATAAGCCCATAGGCTTATGAAAAATTATTATATTTTATTAAATTCTGAAGAAAGAGTAGAAACGCAGCTGAGCAAATAGCTGATAATCTTTACGAATGGAATATGAATCATGATGCTGGAGATTATTTAGTTGCCATTGGTGCGGACTCAACAAATTTAAACACTGGTTGGAAAGGAGGTGTTATCCATTACCTTGAACATAAATTGGATAAAAAACTGATGAGGATAATTTGTGCTCTTCATACAAATGAGCTACCTCTCCGACATCTTATGATTTAGCTTGACGGAAAAACTGCATCTAAAAATAACTTTTTTGGTTGGAAAACTTATAGGTAAGAAAACTAGTTTCAAAGTCAAAGATAGCATAAAAAAAGTTGAATTTTCTTATGCAATAATAGAAATTGACTAGAATAGAAGTTGTAAAATCGATATCAGATGATCAAAAGTATCTTTATCAAATTGCCCATGCAATTAACGCTGGGGTTTTTCCGGAAAATCTTAAAGGTAAAGAAATTGGTCCTTATTAGCATGCAAGATGGTTGAATTTTACAAATAGAATATGTTTACTTTGGTGCTCCGAAATTGTACTTTCAGTTGAAGAAACATATAATCTTCAACTTTTGGTGGAGTTCATTGTTGGAGTTTATGCGCCACTTTGGTTTGAAATCAAAGTAAAGTGGAAGTGGACTGAAGGGTCTAACCATAAACTCAAGCAATTAAAACTTCTTTCTTATCAAAGACTTAAAGTTAAAGACATTGTAATGCCCTATGTTTTATCTTCTTCATGGAATGTTTATAGTGAAAATGTTCTTCAAACATGTTATGTAGTCTAGAAAACGCAGAAAAACAATTTGCAGTTGAAACAGTTTTAAAATTAAGAGGAGATTTAAAATACGGAAACACTAATATAAGAAGTAGAAAACATCATATTCATAATGAAAATGCTAAATTACTTTTTGATCTAATTGATTAGAGTTTGATATACACGAACCTTTACTTACATGTTTATTGTCAAAGAATGAACTTTTAAAATACAATGATATTTCGATGTGTGTACTTTGTTTTCATGTTCATGGGCAAGCTGTTGAACAATGTGTCCAAGTAGTCACAAGAGCTTCTTAATTGGTATTTGGAAAAGATAGAAGAGATGGGTTCATGAGAGCAACATTAGCACATTGAGAAATCATACCCGTAAACCAATCAAAAAAAAGATCTATTTAAATTAATTTAAGCAATATGAATTTTTTTGTTGTTTTGCTTTGGATTTTATTAATGATCTCAATAAATAATTTAAGCTTTAAATATATTGCATCTTTTAGATAACATTTTATTTAGGAACAATAAATTTGTAATCCTTCAGAAAGTTTGTAAATTATTGTAAGAACTATCTTATTTATTATCTATAGAGCAAATAATTTTTTTTTCTCTTCTAATATCCTAAAGTAAATACGGTTTACTTATGAATACGTTTTTGTATGACTTTATGAACAGTAGCACCTAAACTTGTTTTTTATTTTAATGTCTATATTATGGTATTTTCCTCCAGGTTCAGAACAAACTGAATAATGTTCTACTTTTTTTTCCGATTGATGAAATTTTCTATCTTCTTCTTCTCTCATATACTTAGTTAAATCTTTTCGTCCATCAAAAAATACACATTGAATATTATCACTCATTACTACTTTTTTTTTCATTATCATTCATTGCAACTTTTTCAGCTCTACCTCAGATATCTTTCATTAACTTAATCTTACTTCGTTTTATTTTGTTGTGATCAACAAAAATATCAGTATTTATCTATAAAAAATGTGCATCTTTTGCAGAAGCTAAAGTAGCAGTAGCTATGGCTGCAGCAGCTCTGTTAGATACTACATACCTAATAGCGGCTTGAGAAACCCTGTTAATATCTAAGTAATTTTTATTCAAACTGAAGTCAGCTTTTTCTGTATCATTTGCATTTTTGGTTGCCAATGTCCGAATCGTTTGTTGCTTGAAATTCTACTGCTAAAGGAGAAAATAAATTAATAATTTTATTCAAAATAATTTATATTCAATTTATACTCAAATTTACAAAAAAAAATTTTAATAAATTAGCATTTACCTATATCCTCACAATTTGTTCCAGTTATTTTAGAGTCTGATTCTTTTCGATCCAAATATCTTGTTAACCGATGTGTCTCTGATATATCAACTAATCCTATTTGTAAAGAACTTTTGTAGCCACCTTTATTTCTTTGAGCTTGTAGGAAAAATAGTTCTTGCAAAGGTATCTTTGCTAATTTTGGACATATGCAAGTTACATGAGCTTTAAAAAGACAACCATTGCATCCATTTTCATTATAATAGCTTATTAAGTTTGTCCGTATACATATTTATTTTTTTCGTAGTTCTCAATTTTTCTAATGTCTTTTGCAATGTTCCATTTAAGGACAAGTTTATCGACTGCATATTTTTCTAAGACCATCGGGATCGTAAAATTTGCTGACATCCAAATTTTTAATAAATATTTGTATACACATACATCTTGTATCCAAATGTGTAATTGAATTGAGGGCCGAATTAAGGCATTCTTAGGCCTGGGGCTGTTATTATAGAAGGGCCTAATTTGGCGATGAGGTAAAAATGTTAGCGAGGCTATACCTGGGGATCTAGGGGCCAGAAAATTTCTTCCAGGGGGTTTGTGGGGCAAGCCCCCCAAGTAAGGGGTCTTAGATTTATTAGGGGGTGTAAAACTTTTATATAGATCTTTTTGTATAGGTCCACCTTAAATAGATTACTGAATCTCTATTTATTTATTTATTCACAACGCCTCTGAAGGGCTTTGGGGAATTTTTTGTAAGGGCCAGCAGCTGCAGACCCATCTGCCCCCACCTTAATATGGCCCTGATTTAATTTTTAGCCGTTTGTTACGTTTTTTACAGTCGATTTATATCTTTCTTACCTTTGTTATTTTTTTTTTAGTTTTCTTTATTTTATTTATATTATTTATTACAGTTGAATCGTACTTTATTTATTAAATAAAATACGTTCATATATAACTTATATATGTTAGTGAAATTATTCAACTTTTATGTATAATACATGTAACATAATAATGAAAAACATTTGTTATATTGTTTTAGCAACTCAAAGCAGTCCAATGGTGGCAGCCAACAATATTAGTTAGTTATTTTACACATTTCATACCCATTAGTTTCTTTTAACTTAAGATCAGTAGATATAGTCCAGACAAATGTTTGTATTATTTTGTTAAAAAAAGTTTTTCAATTGATTTTTAGAAGATGCTTTTGAGAGGATAAGTCAGTTTCTTTGTTATGCTTTATTATTTTAGTATTTAGTTATCTGATTTCAGTATTCATTTAAAGATCTTTATTACAATTATCCACAAAAATTTTTTACAGTTGTTTATTTATGTATTCCTAATTTTTGCTTTCTTTTTATTGAGTCATTGTTGTTTTTTTCATAGACAATTTAGAACAAGTAAAGTTTAAACTATTTCAGTTATTTAGTCATTTAAACTTATTTTTTGCAATGTTAGTGTTATAGTTTAATTTTATAATAAAGTTCGTAATTTAAAATTGGCTTTTAGGTGAATTCAGAATGGCGATTTGTAAGTTTAGTAAATTTTAAAAACTTCAATGGTATAGTTTAATGATACATGCTAACTAAAGATTATTACTTTATTAATAAACACTAAAGGTGTTACATATCTAATTTGAAGTTTGAACGTTGTTTTTATAATAAAGAATCTTGTCTTTTAAATAACTTATTTATAAAGATATTCCTTAATAAATAAAGTTTATTTATTAAGGAATATCTTTATGAAAAAGTTATTTTAATATAAATTTATTAAACTGTTTCAAATTATTATTTGGTCACTATCTAACCTTTATTTATAACTTAAATATTTCTTTAGCTGTTTTAAATGCTCAAAGTTATAGTGAAGTTGTAGCCGACAACATCAGTTAGTTACTTTCTGTATTTAATAGCTTAGCAGTTATTATATAGTATATATAGTATATATAATATATATACATATATATACTATATATACTATAGATATATATATAACAAAATTTACATATATATATATACACAATATATACATATATATATATATATATATATATATATATATATATATATATATATATATATATATATATATATATATATATATATATATATATATACATATGTATATATATATAAATATATATATATACATATATATATATATATATATATATATATATATATATATATATATATATATATATATATATATATATATATATATGCACATATATATATATATACATATATATATATATATATATATATATATATATATATATATATATATATATATATATATATATATATATATATATATATATATATATTATATATATATTATATATATATATATATATATACATATATATTATATATATATATATGTATATATATGTGTATATATGTATATATATATATATATATATATATATATATATATATATATATATATATATATATATATATATATATATATATATATATGTATATATATATATATATATATATATATATATATATATATATATATATATATATATATATATATATATATATATATATATATATATATATATATATATATATATATATATATATATATATATATATATATATATATATATATATATATATATATATACGGAGAAAAAGCTGTCTCTTTGCTGCCTGACATTCTCCGTTATTTTATACGGAAAAAATGAAATACGGAAACCGTGAATTTTACGGAGAAAGTTCTGTAACTTTTTAAACGGACTTTTTCCGTTGATTTTTACGGAATATAGAAATAGCAGAGAGTTAGATTTATGTGGGGAATTAATTAATATTCATCTGCTGAAAATTGATTGAATTGTAAATACACGATGGGTGTCATGTAGTTTTTGTTCAGTTTTTGCAGTGTGGAAAAATTATACTAAACCACCTACTAAAATTCGTACAATCTACAACTGTTCAAGTCTTCTGTTAACCTTTTCCTTGACCTTTAACTTTACTCTTTGTTTTCTGGTAACTCCGAACTTAATAGTGGTTGCTTGCAGCCTTGTTGTAAGTGAATTAGAATAGAAAAAAGATTATAATTATTATTATATTGATTAAAATGACGTCTACGGAGTAAGTTGTATTAAATTCAAAAGTAGAGGTCTAATTTTTTGTTTAATAAAATAAGTTTGATTTTGACAATGTTCAACCATCCTCGTGTTAAGTACAACAGTAAGATTCACAATATGCGAGTACGAATATTCACATGAATAAAAATCAATAAAATCAAAGATGAAGTGTTGGATATAGTTTGGTTTATTTATTTTAAGAAAATATCAGAAAATATTAAAAATTTTTAAAATGACTTTTATTCTTAAAATGTCACTCTAAAGTTCAAAGTCTTAAAAGCTAGTTTCACCCTTAAAACATTTAGTTATATAGGTATATTAATGGTTTCCTTCCTAAAGCAAGTTGCTCGTAATAATAATACAAGTCTTAAAATCAAGTGATGTATTATTATTAAAAAAATGTTTAATGCTTTCAATGAAATGCAAAATATTGATTTTTTTTATGATCTTAAAAATTTTCATTTATTATTGTGTTCTTTATATTTGTTTTTATACTGATTTCTGTTATCTTTATCTCTGTCTGTATCGAAGCCTACAGTTTTCATTCATTTATATGTGGGTGTGGGTGTATATATATATATATATATATATATATATATATATATATATATATATATATATATATATATATATATATATATATATATATATATATATATATATAAGCAGTATATAAAAGTTATATTGCATGTTTAGATACCTGTTTGAGGTCAAACTGAAATAGCCTGCTATCGGGGTTCAGTATATCGACTGACTAAATAAGTAGAATATGCAAAGAGCGTTGCTTCATCAATAAAGGGGTTTGGGCAGGAACAGTAATCTTTTCAATATTTTTTGTATATATATATATGTGTATATATATATATATATATATATATATATATATATATATATATATATATACACCCACAAATATATGTGTGTGCGTTACTCGTAAAAGCAATTTTTGTTAAAATGTCTACTTTCACCCCAGGGTCGACGACACTGGTTTTGAAGTGGGGGGGGGGGGACACAATCGTCAATTTATAAAAAAAGTTTTCTATATGCATGTGCCCTCTGCCTCCCACCCTCCAGTGTCGTCGGCTCTGCACCCCTAGAAAACTTTAAAGATTTTTTTACTACTTTATTGTATTTTATTATAGGTAGAACTAAATCTAATAAATGGTAAAAGATTGCATCTGTAGAATAGTTGAAGAACATTTGTACACTTTTGTCTGGTCTGTATTTTTTTTTTAACTCCAACAACACTTGTCCAATTCTATATAGATATTCAATGACCCCTAAAAAGATCTTTAGAAAGAAAGATCTTTAGAAATCTAGGAATTTTTCTCCAAATCTGTAGTCCAATATCTGGAAGAATTTCCTCCAGATGTAATTACACCTGAAAAAAACTTAAAGGTAACCACATCTGGTTATTTATTATTTTTTCCAAATGTAACTGCATATGAAAAAAAACATATATGAAACTAGACCTGCTTAAATCAATGCATTACTATTTAATTATTTTTTCCAGATGTAACTAAGTCTGAAAAAAAACCCTATATGTAATTACATCTGGTTAAATTAATGCATTATAATTTAATAATTTCATAAAATCCTGTAGTTATATATAACATAATTGAAAAGATGTAACTACACCTGTAGTAGTTATACTTTTTACATAGATATTATTAGACATCAACCAAATTTCAGATGTTGTTAGGCATGTTGTTATACTTCAGTGTATATACAGATGTTGTTGGACAGATGTAGTTATACATCATTGTATTTAAAGATATTGTCAGGCAGATGATATTAGACATAGCAAAAACTGAGGTTGTTACCCTGACCCTAATAAAATAATGTTAGATTTTTAGCAAAGATTATTTTTTGAGGTAGCTCAAGACTCGTAAACATCAGGCAGGTGCCTAATACTGTAAATAAATAAAGTTCTTTAAAATTATGTCAACCTGGGTGTCAAAAAATGCGAAGTTATAAAAATTTTTAAAAGTTGTAAATGTTTCATATAAAAATTGATTATGTTAGATTTTGTTACATTTTAAAAGATTTTGTTACATTGTCTAAACTAGAAATGAAAAACGTTTTTTGATAAATTTTTTTAACTTTTTTTTATAAAATAATAATTTTTTTTTTATTCTGAAAAGGTTGAAATATTTTTCAAGATCTTTTTGATATTATTATGAACTGGGTTTTTGATATTATTAGGGTTTGAGTTTGAGCTATCCTATAAATATTAAATTCAATATTATTTTAATATATAGAATACATTTAGGGGGTTAGAACAGACAAAAAAAATAAAAATTGATTAATGAATCATTTATTGATTTCCCAATAAGTTTTATGTTTAATGCAGGGCTGTCCCGAAATAGTCTCTCATGGAGGGGGGGGGGGTGTATGTATTTTTTGCCAACTAGAGAAACAAAAAAAACAGGCCCTCAATATTTGTAGTTTGCCATCTATAGTTCAATACTTGTTAAATGTGTCAACTCAAAAGCTTATATGACAGCTTTAGTGGGGGGGGGGGGGGGAACGTTAGACACCCCCTATTCGGGACGACCCTGGTTTAATGTCTTATTTATATTGTGTTAAATAATAATCTATGTTTAATTTTTTTAATTTAATAATAATATCTTAACATTTTCTGTAATAACTTTTAAAACTTTTTCTTCACTTTATATAATTTTTTAAATTTTAATAATTCTATTTGAAACAGTATAACACCAAAAATATGTTATATCAAGTTTTCAAAATGTTGATTGATGCTGTGTGCTTTTTTTTTAATTAGAAGTTTATTGTTATATTATATATGTTTATTATGAAAGTTTTTTTTTTTTTTTTTCATCTTATTAAAAATATAATAATAAATTAGAAATGTAAAACAAGAAGAAACGAATAAAAAATAAATTATGCAAAAATGTTTTATGCATAAATTATTTTTTGTTTCAGTTTTTTTTTTTTTTTAAGTGAGTTTTTACTTTTGTTTTTTTATATATTCAGTGGTCAAAATAAGTGCCGGACATCGGACTTTTTTTGAGATATATATATATATATATATATATATATATATATATATATATATATATATATATATATATATATATATATATATATATATATATATATATATATATATATATATATATATATATATATATATATATATATATATATATATATATATATATATATAATATGTAAATTGATTTTAATAAAAAGGCAGTATGTAGCTATTTTTAAATATATTTTGATGTAAAAATATATTAACGATATTTCGCTGACCTATTGTGGTCAGCGTCATCAGGTAATAATAAAACGTTACATAATAACATAAAACAAACCGTTTAAAAAGATTACATTAAAAAGCGTAAAATATAAAAACTAATTAAATAATATTATAATGACGTCAGTTAAATTTTTGTCAAAATGGGTCCCCAAGTTCGTGTTTTAACCTTATCCCCGTCATCTCGATTTAGAACACCTTCCCCAATACCTATCTCATATCGAACTTTTTTATCTCCTGAACTTGACCCTTTTTGATTTTTGCAAGCTCTTTGGTGTTCTGCACTTCTTGAAACGATTTTCTTTTTGGTCTCACTAATATATATATTATATATTTTGTCTAACCAATATATATATATATATATATATATATATATATATATATATATATATATATATATATATATATATATATATATATATATATATATATATATATATATATATATATATATATATATATATATATACATATATATATATATATATATATATATATATATATATATATATATATATATATATATATATATATATATATATATATATATATATATATATATATATATATATATATTATACGAAGATAAAATCCGAATTTTACCTAATTCAGGTAATCCTTTTTAATAAAATCAACTTACATATTGTATATATATATATATATATATATATATATATATATATATATATATATATATATATATATATAATATCATATAACAAGAAATGACTTTTAATGATTATAAGACTTTAAGTTGAAAGAAGTATTAATTTATTTTTAAAAAGTATTAAAACTTTTTTTAGAATTTCGGCTTCTTGCCTCTTTATCTTTAAAAAAAATTTTCATCTAACAAAAGCGGTGATAATCGAGTTCTGTTAGGATTTTAATTTTCTATAATAACAGAGAAACTTGTTTTAGAAATTACACATGTTTTTAAATCTTTAAAAAATTTTTCAAAAATCAAAATCATATTAAGAATTAATATTGATCATTTTAAATTATTTTTTATAAATAATAACCAAATGTTTCTGAATGGCAGTTATTTTTAAATATTTTTTAAAAATAATAACTTTAACCGATCATAAAATGAAAGGCTCATTTTAGGGAACTACGAACGGAATTTCTAAAAATCGTTTTATACGGTCTAGGGAACAATATCTAGTTATTTTTTTTTTTTACTGTAAGAACTAAAATCTAATTATGTTTGTCAAAGAGTATCAAAGTATATTTGTCAAAAATTCTCTCAAATAATAATACATATTCTAAAGCAAATGATAAAGTTATTTAAAAACAAGTATTATGTTTACCTCTGCTTTCATATGCAATGTATCAAGTAATATTGATCCGTCTTGAAAGTTTTTTAAGGCTATGCCCTTTTCCATTTTTCAAGTTGTAATTATTTCAACTTTATCTTCGATTTTTTCTTCTTGTCTTGTTATCGTTTATATATATATTTTTTAAGCTGAAAGAAAAACGTAATTCGAACAACGTTAATATTATTTCTTTTAATGTAAAAAAGTAGTAAGGCCCAGCACTTTTTGTAAAGGTCAACAAATTTTATTAAGAGGTGCATACAAAAACAAATTGTAGATAGTGTAAATGTGAGCTACATTCCTCTGATTTCTATTAAATTAAAAATTGAAAATCGTTTCAAATTTAGTTAGGGGGTAGTCTATAAATTACGTCACGCTCTAGAGGTGGAGGTAGGTGTTAGTGATTTTGTGACAACTTGTTACTAAATAGATACGATATTTTGATGATGGGGAGAGAAGCTGGTCAAAAATTGTGACGTATTTTATGGACGACCTTTTGCCTAGATTCTATTTCTCCGTCATCAGATTGAGTAGAAACTTTCACAGTCTATTGTGTTTTAAAAATACGTTTACGGGGTAATGATTATCTTTGTTAGCATTGTACTAGTACCAGTTGGCGGTACATACCCGTAAAAAAAATTCAGAATAAGACAATATACAAGAACTTTTTTTATTTGTTTTTATTCAAAATATAATACTTTGAATAAATGTTTATCAAGCCTTTTTGCCTCGATTATTACTGAAAAAATTGTATTGTGTAAACAAAATATCTGAAAAACTAAAACAGTTCAAGACTTCAAGTTTTCACTGGTTCTTCATTAAGTAGTAATGCAGAAGATGAACTAAAACCAAGTTATAATGCAAAAAGAGGATATTGATATTTTTTACTCGTTGATGGTATTTTCCATTGGAAATACCCTTAAAAAGTGCCATTAAATGACAATTTTTTAGTGTAAAACATCAGTTTTAGTTCAACTCCTGCCATTATAAATAAAGAAAATACTGTGAAAATTTCAACCTAAAAGTTTATGTTGATTTTGAGATATTATGTTTTTAAGTTAACAAAATCGATAAATATTGAAAACTGAGAAAAGCACAAAATTAAACTAACAAAAATTTTATGAACTCATTAATATGCATAATATGCCTGCACAATAAGCATGATTCTCTCCATACTCTTTTAATTTATGATAAAATCCGTGTCTAGCGACTTTTAATTTTCTTTAAACATATACGCCTTTTGTTGATGATGTTGATCTTTGGTTGTTTTCTATGAATGTTATTCATGCGCTCTGTATAACTTTCAACAAATGCATTAATCATAAACTGTGAACTGGCAATCCAAATTTTTATATTATTGGTCCTAAACCAAATTTACCATCATTAATATTCATAATGCAAAAAAAAAAATACTTGAATAGTTTTTCTAAATACAAAATGTCCTTAGGATGTTCAGTGAGCTGTCTCTTCTCTTTTGCCATAAACCATCAACAGAAATCTGTGCAGGTCATCGTTTTTTCACTTTTCTGTCTCATTATTTTTGCTGTTTATATGACTGTTTTAATCATAAATGCTTTACAAACACTTCTATACATACCGCCCAAAGCATCATGCAATGCATTAGTAATATTGTTGTAAGCTTTAAATGGAAAAAAAGGTAGCAAATAATGAAGTAAAAGATCTTAAAATTCTATTCTATAAACTCTATAAATTTAAATGCAAGTAAATTGCTAACAAAGTTGTTGGTGTTTAAGCAACTTGAGCAAGTACATTGCTAACAAACAGGAAAAGTAAACTGTTCAGATAAAAAAAAAGACATTAGTTAGAAAATACAACCGCGCTAAAGTATATACTAATTACGTTTTAGTAGAACCACTTTTACATCTAATTAGTTAACCGATTGTTTTCTTTCATTATCTTAAACAGACTTTACTTTAATAAGGGTTGTTACCTGAATTTACTTGAAATACAAGCTAAATTTAGAATTTAATAAACTTTTAGAAAAATATCGGCCATTGCTTACCTACATACACTCATACAAAAGAACACTCAATTA
Source organism: Hydra vulgaris (assembly GCF_022113875.1). Lineage (NCBI taxonomy): Eukaryota > Metazoa > Cnidaria > Hydrozoa > Anthoathecata > Hydridae > Hydra > Hydra vulgaris. The sequence continues at coordinate 44,689,708 of NC_061167.1, read as the reverse complement.
AACCTTTGGTATTATTTACTTATATATATATATATATATATATATATATATATATATATATATATATATATATATATATATATATATATATATATATGTATATATATATATATATATATACATATATATATATATATATATATATATATATATATATATATATATATATATATATATATATATATATATATATATATATATATATATATATATATATATATATATATATATATATATATATATATATATATATATATATATATATATATATATATATATATATATATATATATATATATATATATATATATATATATATATATATGTATATATATACATTGTGTGTTGAATTTTCTAGACGGTAAGATATTGCTATATATAGCTACAATACAATTTATAAACAAATTCTCTAGTGATTTAAAAAGAATAATAATAAATGCCATAATGATAATAAAAGATACTGTTAAAGATTTATTACAATAACACTCAAAGGATTGCAATTACACTCATTGTCCAGATTTCAGTACCTTGTAATGTAATGTAACTGCATATAATGCAATGTTTATCATCAAAATAATATAAAACAAAATTTATTTTCCAATTTATTTAATTATATATTCTTCGTAGATTAAAAAAGTTAGAACTAGTAAAAAATAGCGTAACGTACTAATTTACATTGTTATTTCACAGTTTATCCCAGTGCTGTAAATGAGCATAAAAGTTTTGGGACAGGCAAAAAGGGGTTTACTGAGTCGGTTGATTTTATATCAATATAGTTATTTGTAAAAAAAAAAGCCCTTTTTCAAAAAATGCACTATTTCAGTAAAAAGACAAAGCTCTAAAAAACTAATAAAAGAACCTCCTTTTTAAAAACAATTTTTAAGTCCAAATGATCTTAGTATACGCACTGTTAATATGGCGATGACATTAAAATTATGGAGATGATAAAAAACTTAATACAATTGTGTCATATATAATAATAATAATAATAATAATAATAATAATAATAATAATAATAGTAATGACATTAAAATTATTAATAATTATTATGGAAAAAGAGTTCAAATTTCAATTTTAAACACAAAATAACGCCTTCTACTGATAAATTTTATTTATTGTATATCTGAATTTAGCTGAATGTATGTAAAACGATTACTCGGATTGTTTTTTAAAGAATAAATCAATTAGATTCTTTAAGTTTATGATATTTGGATTCTTCAACAACCTTTGAAAATATTTTTCAAAATAACTCAGCCAGGAGTTGTTTGACTGTTTTAAAATGTTTATTAAACTTCAAAACAATGTTTTTAACTCAATATATTAATGATTCTTGTTGTTCTAATATATTTCCTTTGTTTGCATATAATCACATTAAAAATGAATGTACGCCTTTATCGATGCGCATGTCATGTAGTGATTAAGGAATGTCAAATTCAAAAGGGTTATCAAGTTTTATTAATTAGCTTATTTGTACTTTAATAGTTTGCTTATTACTATTAGCTATAAACATAAATTTAAAATAAATATAAAATTTTTTTTGCTAAAAACGCTAAAACCTAGAAGTATAAGTCCAGAAATCGCGAGAACCAAAAATAACATCGAAAACACTAATTCGCACATTGACAACATATGTATAAAAATCCTAAATCAAATTCTACGAAATCCAAATTATCCGCTACACTTAAAGACAAAGAATAAATCTAAAATAATACAAAGACAAAATGTCAACTTCGGGTTCAAAATAGACACTACAAATACGACATACAAAAATAGTTTTACCCAACAAAAATTCTTATTGCGTCTCATATTGATTTGCGTATTCTTATTGAACAGATGAGAAGCATAACTTGTAGTTAATTAAAGCAACTACAAACTTAACTACCATATGTGTGTGTGTTTGTGTGTGTGTGTGTGTGTGTGTGTGTGTGTGTGTGTGTGTGTGTGTGTGTGTGTGTGTGTGTGTGTGTATGTAAAAGTTCTGTAATTTTTAAATTTTTATACCAATGAATTTAAGTAAAAATCTATATAAAAATAAAATTTTTTTGCGTCCTTTATTAAGTCTTTTATTAAACGAACAAATTTTCTCTCAAATAACATGGTGTACATTTGTTTTAAGTGATTTGGTAATTTGGCCACTTATAATGCGCCGTGTATAAGCCAATAAAAAAATCTGGGGAGTGGTTTTACTGATTGACATATATGACCAAACTTTTTTGCGTCCTTTACTAAGTCTATCATTACACGAACAAATTTTCTCTCAAATAATAAACAAAGTTTATAGTGGTGTCATAAAATCTGCTGTTATAGTTGAGAACACCTTCAGTAGAAAAACTTGAAAAATATCAGTTTCGATATTTCATTGGTTAAAAAATCACTTTTAAAAATTCTTTGCAAATTTTCTTGCAAAATATTAGTAAAATATTTAAAAACATTAGTCAAGTTTTTGCTTTTTGTTTTTTATTTTTTATTAACCAGTAACTTTACTAGTCCATCAAGATGCGTTTTTATGCAAAAAAAATATATATGAAAAATCAAAAGAAATTTACTTATATTCAGTTTAATAATTTCAAATTATTTCGGGTACTTCGAACTTTCTTGCCATTTTTGAAGTGGAACTACGCAAAATAAGTTTAACCAATCTAATTTTATAAAATAGCATCAACCAACCAAACATGTCTTGCTACTGTTGTTGTTATTGTTGTTGTTGTTGTTGCTTTTGTTGTTGTTGTTGTTGTTGTTGTTGTTGTTGTTGTTGTTGTTGTTGTTGTTGTTGTTGTTGTTGTTGTTGTTGTTGTTGTTGTTGTTGTTGTTGCTGCTGTTGTTGTTGTTGTTGTTATTGTTGTTGTTGTTGCATCAACCAACAAAATCAACAAACAGTTTTAACAATTAAAGTTAAAGTTTTATAATTAAAAAAAAAAAATTTAGTTTTTTAATTTTTCGTTTTTTGATCGGTAAATTTGTTTTAAATTTGTTTTAAATTTTCCAACATTCTTCAAAGTATAATCATGAATATATTAATACAATATTTTTATTTAAAGTTGGGTGAATATATTACTTTTATTAGCCATATGTTATTTGAAAACTTTATTTTTTATGAATTATTCTTGAAATCGGCACTGGCAGATACACCTGCTATTTCGTGAGCTCACAGACATGGTTTACGTTTATACGCTAGTAAACCAGAAATCAAAAAATTTATATATTATTCTTGAACAATGGTCTTTCCAAAACAATTTTTTATATTTCAGATCCCTACTTTATTTTTTTTCTCTCTTTATATTTAACTTGTTCTTAGATTTATTTAGATTAACGAATTTATTCTAGATTTAAACAAAATTTTTGTCAAGTTTAAGAAAAAAACGTGCTAACATAAAGAACCTATAAGAAATTTTGTTTACTAACAGAATTAACACAACCATTTTTTGTTTTAAATAATTCTTTTATATAACAAACAAAATGATTTCAGGTTTAAACTTTACAGCAAAACTGGATAAACCAAAAACGAAGAGTCAATAATAGAGAAAGATATTTTTTACCAAAGTTGGTTAAAATTTGAACTTTATTTTAAAAAAACTTATGTTGAATAATTGCAAAAAGCTGCTTCACGGTCATGCTAAACTTACCATCTTACCATATTACATCTTACCATCTTACCAATTTATTAATCAATAAGGTACAAAACTAGATTTAGATTTCTAGATTCTAGAAAACAATTTTTTTAAATTCATAAACTAACGCTTTTAACCCTACAAAATAAAACCCTTTATTTTTTTTATAATTTCAATTTACCTTGCCAACGTCATGATGGCTACTACAGTTGAGGAGGCTATTTTTAGTTTTAGTTACAACCCTCTCTCAACTCTGTAACTCCGAAACACAAACCTTGACGAACAAAGCTGCTAGGTGGATAAACAAGATAAGCGCAGTCCTACCAGGGACGTGGTCGAGATCGAACTCAGAACTTCTGGCTTATGAGGCAAGCGTTCTACCACTACACCAATAGTCACATAACACTTGTTTCAACAAGGTTGTTGCATGGAGAAACACCTTGTTACAACAAGGCTCGTTTTTTTTAGTATAGGGTTGAGAGAGAGCTTCAACTGAAATACAAAAATACAAAAATAAAAATAACTACCATATGAGGTATATTTATATACCAAATGAGGTTTACGAGTCTCTGAAGTCTTGGAGGTGAATTAAATAAAAACAAATAAAAAAGTAGATTGATTGAGACCGAATTGTTGGAAAGTCGAGGAAACAGCATAGAAAGGGTGAAACTATAAATGGTGAAAATACTATAATATTGTCAAGATACTGTGATATTGAAATAAAATTGTGAAGAAGCTGAAGATGTAGAAAATAAAAATTATAAAGTAAGAGTTTGTCAAGCTACATTCTAATTGCAGAGTATATAAAAACTAAATCAACTGTAAGTACAAGTCCATCATCCTCATGTTAAAATTTCGTTACCAACAATAATTTGGAAGCAAGTAAGTTTTATGGAAAAAAAAAAAATCAAAACATAAAGTAAAAAAACAGATTGCTAGGTTGCTTTCCAGGTTCAACCCAATTGTTTTTGAGAGTTAGTACAATAATTGCTACAAATAGTACAAAAATTGCTTGATTAAAAATTTTATTTATAATTTAGCACAACCAAATTAAAAACAAGTTTAAAAAATTTTCTTTCAAAATTAAGACATAAATCCACAAATATTTTGGGATTTAAAAAATTCATAAGTACTAATGTTACAAAAATTGGAAATTAATGTTTATTTTACTCACGAAGTTGTTAAGCTTGAGAGGTATATCAACATAGTTACCATTCCCTCACCTTTAAATATTTTCGGGAGTTAAACTTTAGTAAATCTGATGATTTTTTAGTGCAAGTAAAACGTTAAGAAAAAAATACTATTTAAAAATTTCCAATTATATAATGTTTCCTCAGAGAAAAAAAACTGGTCTCATGGTTATGTTTATGGGAGGACTTTTGTTGGGTTTAAATTTTCTGACAATCTTTGGTTCTGTAGGAATTTTAAAAAGACGTCTAAGCCTTATTATTATTGCATTCTTTTTTAAAAAGCAAAAAAATAAAAAAAAGAAACGATTTTATAAATTGTAAAGGAAATTTTTCTATATATCATTAAACCAAAATGATTTTTCGACCAAGCTTTACCGGAAGATCTTAATCTTCCATTATTCCCTTTGATTCTTATGCAACTTATCTTTATTGATAAGTTATTTATTAGAAGTTTCTTACCACGTGTGAGAGTGCGTTTAAAAGGTGTCATGTGAGTAAAGAATATTTAAAAAAATTTTCGCATCATAAGAATGGCAAAACTTTTATAACTTTGCAAATCATATCCCAGTGGGTATGAGACCTAAAAAAGTCATATTTTGAACGTTCAAAAGACGTCCAAACGCGTTTTTATTTCAGTTTATTTCAAGTATGCCATTTTACACCCATCAACTATTTTATGTAAAAATAAATTAGCAGGAAGCATTTGAATTATTTACATACGGAGAAAATACTGCTATATACCTAGAGTTTGGTCTCCAAACTCTTGCATATTGCTTAGAGGGCTAAGCTCAAAATAATTTTGAACTATTTGCTATGTAATGAATTTGTCTAAATCTTTATATTATTATATATTGTCTTACCATGGTTACAATGTTGCCTCTGTAACTAATATTTTTACGGACAGTTGCAGAAAGTTTCCTGAAAAATTCTGTATATACACATACACAAACACACATACAGTTATATATATATATATATATATATATATATATATATATATATATATATATATATATATATATATATATATATATATATATATATATATATATATATATATATATATATATATATATATATATATATGTATAGAGAGAGAGAGAGAAAGAGAGAAAAGTGTTTTTTATATGTTAAAAAATTGGCACTAAAAAGCTACTAAAGCGACAACAAAACAACGACTACAACAAAACAAACACTACACTTAAATTTAAAATATGATAAAGTTAATTTGAATGAAAAACAATTCATTAAAAATTTTAACAAAAGTGCCAAAGTAATTCTAATCGTATTAGTTGGTGGTATTTTATGATTCAACACCGATTTTTTTTTCTCAGTTACAATAAAACATCAAATTTAGTATAAAATAAATTATTCGTATTGAATAAAAGTCTCTTTTTTTTTTCGTCTTTTTCTTTGTTTTCATTATATATATATATATATATATATATATATATATATATATATATATATATATATATATATATATATATATATATATATATATATATATATATATATATATATATATATATATATATATTGTTTTTTAGATTTTGTTGACATTTATTACAAGGATGTGACGAAACTGTTATTAAGACATTAATATATTCATTTCTAAAAATTTTCATAAATGTTGAAAAAAGAAATGTTTTCTAGTTTTTCAAACAATTATTTTTTAAGTGCCTTTGCAGATATTATAAGGATAGTTATCCAATATAATTCTAAAGTATTTTATACATTCATTAACCAAAGTCATATAAAGGCAATCGTTAAACAAACAGGTTTTTTCAAAAACTTTATATGAAAAATCTAAAAGTTGACAAGTAGAGAATGATAGAAATAATTATATTCATTTTAAAATCTTCTATTCCTAGTCTGATTTTTTCATTTTTATTGAATACAAATGCAAAAAAATTTTGAAAATTTAAATTTAAATAATTTTTCAGTAAAAAATTAGCATCATTTTGTTGAGGATTTATTGTTATATATTTATATATTGTTATAAATAAAGTTTAATAAATATTTGCTCGCGGTTGATATAAATACGGATGATATAGCACTTTCTAAAAATTTCCTTGTTTTTGTCTCTGATTTTTTAAAATATTTTTGTGAAAATGTAATTAAGTAATTTTACATAAAGTGAAGTTTTCATTCAAGTAAACAATTTTTTTATTTTTTTTATTTTTTTAAAGTTTAAACTTTTTCTCTTATTTTTTTTATTAGTTCGTTAGAATTATCTTGTTCTATCTCCACTTTCTGAAAAAATTAAGTTAATGATAGTGTTGTGTTCCTCAAAGTAATGTCTTTCTACTGAATTGAAATCTAAGTTATAAGTAAAAAAGTTGCGGAAAAAACATAAGTTATAAAAAAAAAATACGCCGCCTCCTAAAGTTTTTATTTTTTAAATCGTTTTATCTCAAAACTAAAAAATGTGGAGATAGAACAAGATAATTCTAACGTCGCGATTAGTTAAAAGTACTGATATCTGGATTACACAACAGTTTTAGACCAATAAACTTCCTCAGGTTTCTAACCAACTAACTTGTGTTTTTTTAATATGAAGAAATGTTTTAATATGCTATGTGTAAAAATTGTGGCAACATTAATTTCTTTCCTACGCCTGTAAACCTGGAAACGAAATTTCATAAAAATTGATAATAAAAACTTTGAAAAACCAAAGTAACCCAAAAAAAAATTTTTTTAACTTACTTATAACTGTAATGAGATAACTTTACTTGACACTCAAGTTGTTTGAATTCATAAATAATCATTAACTTTGCAAATGAAAAAAAAAAAAAAAAAAATACAAATGAGTAAACGAAGACGAAATTGCGTTGAGAAAACGCGCCAAACAAAGTACTCCATAGTTTCAAGCATTTTTATCTTTTTTTTTGTTATAAGTATAAACTTAATTAATTACAAATAATCAAGTAAATTGTTAATTGTCTATGTTACATTAACAGTTAAGTAAATGATTTTAAAGACTTTGAGTTTCATTGTTCAAAGTCGCTTTCTTTTAATTGAAAAGTAAGTTGTTTTATGTGCTTTTTCTTAGGTTTCGTTTAGTTGATAATTTTTAAACGTTAATTCGTTAACTTAAAATTGCTTCCGTTATTCTAAGAGATGTGGTAAACGCTCTAAAATATTTAAAAGATGTGGTAAACACTCTATGATATTTGGTAATGTACTAACAAAATGCCACATGTGGTATTTAATATACAATAAGGCGCAATGAATTGAACTTTGTTACCAAAAGTAACACCTCCATCTTGAAAAGTTTACATACTTAAAAAAAAAAATGCAGCATATATTGTGCGCTTATAATCTATGTAAAATATAAAAATGTACAAATATACATAAATGTTTTTTCAATTATATCATGAAGAGAGTTTTTAAATTTTATTCAGCAGCCAAGTAGAAGTCAAAGAATGGTTTTACATTAAAAGCTGTCTAAATGATAACCCTCAGAACACTCTTTTTTTTTTTTCTTTAATAAAATAGAATTCTGAAAATCTTAAACGAACTAACTTCAATAAAATACTTAAAAAAAGCATTCTTCAGTAAAACCTTTTTTTAATATATATTTACTGTTTATATAATAAGAATTATAATTACAAAGAAACGTTTACATACAAAACGTGGATTTATAAAAAACAGCCAGGGGTTCAAAGAAAATATGGATGACTAAAGTCACCACAATCTTTTCATAGAGCCCCTATGTGGGCTTTACAAGTTAAAATAAAATAAGATATCTCCAATGTAATAAAAAGAATAAAGCTTTCATAAGTTTTTACATTAAATCAAGAAAGTAAACAATATCAAGTTGATTATAGTCATTTAATATTAGTAATAGTCATTTAAATGGCAATCCTGTTGAATATAAAAATAAGAGCAAAGTAAATAATTAAAAAACTAAGAATAATGGAGTTCGATTTTCTTTTCGAAAAATCAAGAAAATTATTTGTCTAAATTAAAAATTTCATTTTTTATTACAAACTTAAAGGAATTTAACGATTTTACCGTATTTAAATTTTTTGTTTTTGAAAAGTGTTCCATAGTTTTGGTCCGCGGTATGATATTCTGTATTCAGAATACTTTCTACTAATTCTTGGCAATTTATAAGTATTCTGTTGGTTTATTCTAAGAGAACATTTTGAAAGTATTTTCTTAGAAGTATTCTCTTAGCTTTTACTTCAAAAAATTGTCTTTAGTAAAATGTGCTAATCTCACAGACTGCACATTAAATATACAAATAAATGTTAAGCAACTTAAAGGTTAAAATAGAAAGTTTTTTTTTTTTTTACCTGATTTGAAGTACCATGCAAATCAATAAAACCAATCAATTATCTAGTTATCTAAACATCTTCGTATTAAAACAATTTTAAAAAGAATCTTTTTCTAACAAAGTGAGAAATGTGCAAAGTTCAGCAGTCTCAGTTTTAGTAGAGAAATATAGATTTTTATAGTGTTACAATAGGGTGGTTTGCGCTTTTAAAAGCAACCAAAACCGCAGATTTTAATTCTTTGACGTCAAAAAGGTATAGGCTTTAACTCGAACCAGGTTTCTCTGAGAAAAAAATTTCTCATGCTTTTGACTCATCTTGGAGAAGAAAAATAAATTGTAATGCATAAAAAGAAAAAAATTTAAGAGAAGAAAACGCCTACTACTTGAATTGACTATTTAGGTTCAAAATGTATTTTTAAGTATTTATATATAAACTAAGTGAAGCGAGGAGTAGAGAAGAGTCAATATTCTTGTCCAAAAATTTAAAGTAAACGTTCAAACATAAACTTATATCATAACCTTGGAATGAGCAAACTTAAAATCTTATTGAGCAAATATTTTGCAATTTATTATAATTTATTATTGTTTCATTCTTTTGTTTAAAAAATTCGTTTTAAAAGCATTTTGTTAACTTTTTTTTTAAGTCATTTCTAAGCCAACAAACATAACAAAAAAAAATTACAGTTAAAAACCATTTAAACTGTAGTTTCTATGAAAAATAAAATACTCAAATAGGAATTGTGAAGGGAATAAGTTTAAGTTTACAAACTTGGCAAGCTAGTATATCTGCTCCTTGCTATAGACTATCAATTTTGTATTGAATCTTTTCCTTTTTTGCATAATATTGATATTTCTTTGTTTAACGTTGGAACCTCTTTGTATTTGATGTTGAATAGTTGAAGATAATCATTAGATGCGAGCAAGCATATTACGATTGTTAAAAACGTAAATTTCATTAATAAAAATATTTAAAATGAATCGTAATGGATTTTCTCTAGTATGAAATAATTTTACAAATTATTAAAGACACGTTTTATTTCGCTTTTTTTTTTTTTTTAGGTAATTTGAAGATGCCATTAAAACATTTAAAATATAAAAAAAAACTTTTTTTTTTCTTTTTTTTTTTTGTATTTTCAATATATATATATATATATATATATATATATATATATATATATATATATATATATATATATATATATATATATATATATATATATATATGTATATATATATATTATATATATATATATATATATATATATATATATATATATATATATATATATATATTTAATAAATAAATAAATATTTAAAAAAATAGTTTTTAACAATCATAAAAAAAGCAAAAACCGCAACATCACTAGAAGTGAAAACCGCCATCTTTTTTTAATCAGTTATCTTTTAAGAATATTAATCAAAGCCTCGCCGATTATCTAAGAATGGCAATCGTTTGAGTAAATTTTTTTCCCGCTAGCTTTGATGTTAACCCCGTAATCGATTTGTGGTGTTTCCATGGTACAGACGTTAACAGGTTCATTCGCAATTTATTATTGAAAGTAGAAATTCCTGATTTTACTGAAAATTCTCTGAAAGTTTTTTACTAATTAAAAGGTAAAAGTCTAAAGAACGTAGTTATTTGCGACTAAATTTCTTGTTTATTTTAAATCGAAATTTGCATTAAAAGGCAAAATTTATTCAGCTACTACCATAATTACCACAGCGCATCATCTTCCATGACATCACGCACGAGCTATCCGGGCTAGCTGTTGATGGACCAGTAGGCATGGTGCCTACTGGTCCACCTAGTTAAAACGTTCTTTGGACGTTTTAACTTGGTTTAAACTTAATAAAAACATCCAAAAACGTTTAAAAAACGCACCGTGCCTACTGTGCCGTCGGTATAATTCACCTACCAACTAACTTTATTTGAGGATTTATTCAAAAAAGTCATAAAAAACATATGAATTTAAAAGTTACTAAAAATATATGTATAAAAATTAATTTTATTAATAAAAAAAAAAGTGTTGATATTGTAAAAACAGTATTTGATGTCGTTAAACCTATTTTATTATACATTTAAGATCACATTTTTAAATTTGGAAATAATTTTTAAATTTTAAAATATCTGTAATAATTTAAATATTTTAAAATATACTTAGTTACTTCGTTTTTCAAAGTTGTGTAAGAAAATTATGCAGACTCTTTAATCACTCTTTTTATCTAATTCTGATTTACTGAATACAAAAAACTAAACAAGGCTGCAAGCAACCACTATTAAATTGGGAGTTACTAGAAAACAAAGAACAGAGTTAAAGAGCAAGAAAATGGTTGACAGTAGACTTGAAAAGTTGTATGTCGTATGAATCAGGAAAACATAAAGATAGGAGAGAGTTTCAATGGGTTGAAGTGCGGTGAAATAAACTAAACGAACAAATGTTTTTAGAGCATGCAAGGACAGATACAATAACATATTTAGCATGCAAGAACAGATACAATAAACGAATGAGACTTTGCTGAATGACGAGTTAAGCGAGAATGAGTTTTGGTTGATGGAACTATGATAGCTCTTTTGAGCAGCGATCTGAGTATACTGAGTTTTGTTGGAGTTAAAATTCACTAGTCACTGCAAGCCCCAATCTGTTACAGAAGTGAGATCAGATTGTAGATTGGCATCCTGTTCTAAGTGATCAAAAAGAGAAGACAGGATTATAAATTTGAGTCTTCAGCGAAAAGAGCTACTTTAGATGTAAGGTTGTCAGATAGATCATTAATGTAGGTATAAAAAAAAAAATTCAAAGATAGAACCATGAAGTATCACTAAAGTTACTGGAAATAAAGAAGAGTGGTAGCCTTCGAGGATGACTTAAATCCAGGATGCACAAACTTTATCTTAAAGTGCCAAACTTTATCTTAAAATAGCATTTTTAATATAAACAGTTTGGTATAAAAAATGAAAAAAAAATGCTAAGGATCTTATAATCGAACCTTTCAGCTCTATTTTAGGATGCGTTTTTATTTCTTTGGTACGTAAACGACTTATTTTTTGCAAACAAAAACGACTAATTTTTTAAAAACAACAAGTTTTATATACTTTGAGTACAAAGTTTTGCTTGCTTATGGTTCTTTTTTGTTCTCAAATAGATATAAAAACACTTTTTGAATTAGTTTATGAATAGTTACGTTAATGAGTTGTTCGTTAGTAATAAACTTCCACTAACTGTGGATTAAACCAAGTTTATACATTTCTATTAAGTAAATAAATCAGAAAATCTTCCTTTTAAATTACTAAACATTAAATCAAAAACACTTTTATTAAAAGTAAAGTTTTTAGTTTTGCACAATAAGTTCTACCGAACGCAATAATGCAGTAGGCAGTACGTTTTTTTTTGTGAATTATATTTGTTTTAATATTATTATAAAATACTATTTTTATGTGAATACCACTGTAAATTTTTATATAGCTTTCTCCTAACAAGTTTACGGATGTTTTCTTTTTAATAAAAGCGTTTTTAATTTAAAGGCTGTTTGCTGTTTTCTATATTTTCTTGTTCTTACACCTGCCCTCAATTTTGTTATTTATTTGTATGTTGTTTATACGGAAAATAAACTAAACTAAATTGTACTTAAACTATATATTTATTACCTTCAATCAACTCATGGGTAATTTGCTACTCGCAATGAGTTTATTGCTAACTTATTAAGTAAAATTAGTTCATGACTAATTATTACTCTTAACGACTTAATGATGAATTTCCGAGGATTTGATGATCGTTCTTAACGTTATGTTTGATGTTCCAACATTTTGTTTGAAATCCGAACATTTTGTCTGATATCTGAGCATTTTGTTTGATGTCCGAACATTTTGAAAATAATGAACTTAAATCTCAATTGGATTTATGACAGACGCGTTGATAGATTTCAATTACGTGATTTGTTTTTTTTTTCAATTACGTTCAATTATTTGATATAAGTATAAACATATGAATGTTTGGAGTTTGATCCACGTCTGGAATTTAATTTAACTCTAGAACACCAAAAAATCCTGGATCAGCCCCTGCTGCTCATCATTTGGATCTTAAATAAATAAAATCTCCACTACAACATCCAATTTAGTCAAACATCCTGATTTAGATTTATAAACGATTGACATAAGCTAATTAAGAGCATTTCTATTCAAAAACAATTTATTATTTTAAAAACAATTGCAAATTTACATTTCAAAAATGAAATCTTCAAATAATATTTTTGTCTTTGCTGATAAACCTTCGTATCATGAACTTTCTACTGAAAATATTATTAAAAAATATGATATAACACAATATAATAACATAAGCGACAATATAATAACATAGATGCCAAAATATAGCAAAAGCTTGTATATAGATGACAGACTAGAAAGTCTTTTTATGAATATAGTATTCATTAACGTGAAAGATCACAAGGATAGTTTCATTAAAATTCCTTAGTGTCAATTGATAAGTCTAGCTAAACCTGAACTTAAAAAAGTAAGTAAAATTTTATTAAACAATGTCAATGATAAAGTACACCAATGGTATTACACAAATGACGTCATAAAATGGTTCAAATTTATACTTAAAAAATGTATATATAGACTTTCATTCAGTACGATATTGATAAGTTTTACCTTTCAATTTCAAAACCGCTTCTTCAAGATTCCTGACGTGCAAAATAATTAACCGAAATTCTTGATAAATTAAATAAAATTTTTTCCACACAGGGAAATCTTTACGTTTTTTTAGGTAGGATTAAAAAGATAGCCGACCCAAATTTTGATTTCATAATGGGTAGTTAATTTTGATTTCATAATGATAGTCTTTGCTGTTTCTATAATATCAGTGCTCCTAAATTATTTTTTTAACCTTATAGAAACTCTAATCTCATTAAAGCGGACACTATATAGTATTTTTATTGTATATAATTTCTAAACTCTGGATAAAATTTAAATCTGGTTGGTTAACAGGTTAAGGATTTATGGCAGTTGTAGATTTTTTGTAGATTTAATTTTGTTTTTTGTTACTTAAACCTCAAAACGTTACCGATGTCTGTGATGTTCGGTCACTATTTTTAAAAAAGTGGTTACATTAGTGCTTTACTATCTAATACCATTAATTTTTATTATTCATGTTTGATTGAAACATGTGCCACTATTATTTCATACACCAAATTAATGATTTGCTATTTAAAGCGTGGTTTGACTTGGTTTATGCATAAAGTATTAACTAATGTCAAAATACATATAAATGTTATAAAAGAGGGCTCGTCCGAGGCAAATTAATCATTAGAGTTGTTTTGAAACAAAATTTGTAAAAAATTTAATAAAAATAATTGCAGAGGCACAATAAGAGAATTAATTAAAAGAGAAAGATTTTATTAAAATAGTTCTTTGAAGAGCGAAAAAAAATGTTTTTTGGACTGTGTCGTCAAATAAGATTTCATCTTAATTGCCATTTAGTGTGGCAATATAATTAACTTAATCAATAATTTCTCTTAAAAGGAAAGAATTATTCAGGAAATATTTCCTTGTAATATAAAGTAAATATTTAAATAAATATGTAAATATAATAAACATTTCCTTGATTTTAACCGTTTTTAATTATTAATCTTTCTATGTATGTAAAGTGGATTGTTTTCCAATATAATTTAGATTAAAGGGTCAAAGCAGAGTTTGGTTTAGTAAAGATTTAGAGAATTGTCACAATGCCAAACCAAGCAAAGATTGAGGATGTAAAACGAAATTTTCGTTCTTCATTTGTCTAAAAAATGTTTAAAATAGCTTACTGCTTTACAAACAGATCGAACTGTTGCCAACTGTACAAGATCAAGATTTTTTTTTAATAAGATGAATTTTTTAAGTCATCAAATAAGATTTTTTAAGACTATTTGAGTAATTTTTTTACCTGCAGTGACTTAAAAATTACTGAAAGAAAAGGTACACTTCTAGTACAGTTTTTCTCACTGCAATGATTTACCAAGCTTGTGAATCATGTTATTCTATCTGGTGGCTATTCTGTTAGGTGGGGAATATAATGTGGCTAAGAGTCAAGAGACAAATTCTGGTTGCGGAATGAAAAGAATTGCTAGAAACTTACTCCAATAAACTAAATATTACTTACTCCAATATAACATATATATTGAACAAATTTGATTAACGCAAATGGAGTTAAACTAATTTTGGCTTGTTATATGAGAGTTGCAAATATAATATGTGGTCTTTAAACCCATTTAAGTATGTAGTTGGTGTGACGTTGAATCCAAGTGTCTTGACAAATCTGGAAACTTGCAAGCACTGAGCTTAATCAAACCTCAAATTTTTTAGCAATATAGCAAGGTTGTTTTTAATGCAAATCTGTTCGGCAACGTCATTTGAAAAGCTATCACCAGCTGACAATATTCTGATTTTCAAAATCATCCCATCAACAGAACTGTATCTCCTTTTAAGAGTTGTCAATTATTATTTTAAGATCCTAAAGCTGCTGGGAAAGAAGCTGTTAAGCGGCTAGCTGCCCTCCACATTTAATAAAAACCTATATTGTAGGGTTAGTTTAAGGGAAATAAATCCAGAAAGCTATTTAAAAATGTAAAATGTTTAGTGACAATGTTGTTAACCATGCTAATACAAGCATGGTTAAAAACATCGTCCACATAATTGAAACATTCAAAGGTTTTAGTTTAGTTGTCAAGGCTTGCTTTGAATTAATCTTTCAGCCAAGTTTTGCTTTAAAAAATTGAAAACTTCAAAAGGTTTTACTTAATGTAATTGGTGCAATTGTGACACCCAAAATTCATACTGTCTTTTACCAGTCAGTCATAAATGATCCCAATTCGGGTTCTATAGTGAACAAACTATAGTGAACTGCTCATCAAAATTTTTTATCAACATTGGTCAAGGTAAACAAAACAATTATTTAGAGTACAAAAAAAAATTGTTGCGCTGTATAATTAATTTGAACAGCAAGCATATTTAAAGAACGGCTAGAAAGGTTGGAGTTATAAGAGATATAAAAATTAATATAATGAACACCCGCATCTTCGTATTAGCATAAACATTCGTATAAACAGCATTTTTGTATTACCCGAACCAGCAATATCACGGCACTACACTTTTTAATCATAATAAAGTTCTATATTTATCAAAAATCAAATATCTTCAAAGTTAATTTGTTTGTTTAGTTACTGCTACATTATACAATTTTATTTAGAACTGTAGAAGTACAAAAAAATACATAAAATAATAAATAATTTATCTATTTATAACCGTAGAAGTGCAAAAATAATAATAATAATAATAATTGATGTATTTACAACTGCAGTAGTGCAAAAAAATAAAAAACATAAAATAATAAATTATTTATGTATTTAGAACTGTAGAAGTGCAAAAAAAAAATAATAATAATAATAATAAATTATTTATGTACTTGTAACTGTACTTATAAGTGCACAAAAGTATATATAAAATAATAATTAATGTATTTGTATCGAAATGTATCAACTAGTTGGCTAAATACAGCGTATTTAAAACAAAACAAAAATTTTTTTAGAAATATTTTTAGTACTTTTGGAAGGAAGGAGAGAAGGGGGTGGGAAGGGTATATAATATTGTTATTAAAAAACGAAATTGTACAAATCTTAATATATAAAAAAAAAAGCCGCAAAATAATTTTTTTTTTTTTTTTAATATAACTTTTTTTTTTTTAAATTGATTTTTAGATTTTAATTAAGGTGGTTCATACCCTTAAAAAAAATTTCAAAGAAAACTAGTTATTTTGAGTTGTTTTTCAAGTTAACCTATATAAATCAATGAACAATTTCCATTAAAATGAAAAATAAAAATCTGTATATATTTTTGTCTCATTTATTCATACTTTTATGCTTAAAAAGACAAAATTTAAATCTGCGATTAAGTAAGAAAGATTTGCTTTTTGAACCTAAAACTTTTAGGCTATCATTATTAGGTAGTTACACAGGAGTTAAAGCAGATTCAGAAATTTCCTACACGTTTTACAAAAATTATAAGAAAAATTGTAAAAAAAGGCAAAATCCAATAGGGGTGTATACAAAAAAAGCTATTAAATCAACATTTTAAAAACTTTGTCTTGGTTCTGCTTCAACTCCTTTACAATACCACTACAATTATACCCTGAAAATTTCAAATCATTTAGACAATCAGATCGGAAGATATTTCAAATATAAAACTGAAAATAACTAAAAAAAGAAAATAGGTTAAAACTAAAAAACAAAGAAAAAAATGCAATAAAATAATTATTAAACCTCAGCTGCATAGGCTGGTATAGTTTCACTTTGGTTTTCTTCCTCCACAAATTCTTTCTTAATGGTTTTCAGTTTCTTTCTTCTCTCAGTTTCCCTTTTAGTGCACTTTTTATTCATTAATGTTTTACTTTGATTATCCATTTACGTAGCATAATTAATAAAAAAAAAACTTTTTCGGAAGGTCTGCAGTGTGTTTTGTTACCACAGAACTTTCTTTTATGTTTTAAAAGTGTTAATTTAGGCATAAGTTAATTTCCTCTAAATTTAAACACCCTAAATTTATTTTTGTATTATTTATTTGAAATATATAACAACAATAGCAATAAACAAATAAAAATCACTTGGCAGCTGTAAAGACTGCAAACTAAACAACACTAATTTCATGTGGAAAAAAATGTTATTTTAAAGTATGGATTTTAAATAACTATTGTCTTGCTTTTTTAGCCTCAATAACAATTTTTCCGACTTGATAATGCAAGTTTTCAAGCTTTTAATCTAATTTATTTCAATATTGAGGAGTCGTTGCTATGGTGTTGCTAAGAGCGTGATTTTTATAGGGTTGCATAAAAATAAATTTTAGTCAGCATATTCAATATTTTTATAACTTCCAATAATATATTTGAATTTATTATAAAATTTTGCATACAAAAACGCCAAATTTTTTTTTTAGATTTTTGACTAAAAATAAGGGTATGTAGTAACCACCTTAACATATTTGAATAGATCTAATTAAGATACATTAAAAAAAAGTTTTTTAGACATCTGAATCTATATTTTTTATTTGCTTATTTTTATTAATAGAATTTTATTAATAGTTTTTTATTGGAGGGATTTGCACATACTTATACCCAAAAACCGTTTTTGATTTATTTAACTAATAAAAATTTTCCCAGAACTTTAAAAGTTTACCTTTGCTTTCATACATAACGCATCAGTTGTAATCAACCCATCAGTTCTTGAAGTCTTTAACATTAGTTCTTGAAAAAGTTTTTTAACATTACAACTTTATTTATTTTTTTATAATAGCCAAGACTTTATTTTCTTGAATACACATTTTTTCTTTATTTTATTGAAACAAACAATTTATAGAAGAATTTAGTATACTTAAACATAGCTATTAAACAATTCAACTTCTAACTAGGACACAAACCTTGTTTATTACTTCAAGCTGAGAAATAGATAAGCTTTCATTAAAAAGTATTTTTATGAAGATTAATCTATTTCTTTTATCTCATATTCGTGGTGGATATTAATCTTTAAATAATTTTTTTAATACTTTTTTTCCTTTATTTTTTTCAAACAATTTATAAAATAACTGTTGTTCTCTATAATTTTAACTGTATGTTCAGTTAATATATACCGATGTCATTTGCACAAATCAAAATTCCATTAATATAATTTTTCAAATTGAGATCAAAAAACTCAAAAGAATATATGCTCCCTTATTTATTACTGTAAAAGCTATTGTTGTTACGAAAAGCGCATTTATTAAATGTAGGTAAAAAATATTTTAATGATTTCGGCGAATGCTTTAATTACCATTTTAAATGTAACCAAGCATGTGATTTAAACTCAGACCGTTACATTTATGAAACACTTTAAACGCTTACTTTTAGGTGCAGAATAAACACCCCAGCTTGTTTATTTGGCGCTAAAACCCTCAACATTTTTTTGTAAATTAAACTTTTTTTACTAAGTTTTAAGTTTTTTAGTAAAAAGAACTAAAAAGTTAACAAAAAAAATGTAATTTGGTTCAAGGTTTGTATTAAAATGTTGTGTTTTAAAATCTTGTATTAAAGGCTTGTATTAAAGAGTTATAAAATAGAGTGAAAAAATTAAACTAGAGTGAAGATTATTTTTTTAAATATTACCAAGTTTTTTACAGACTAGATTTTATGTTTTAATTTAATAAAAAAATTCTACTCCAATTACTAATTTTAACTCTTAAGGGAAAAAATTTCAAAAGCGTACGTATTGTTTAGGAGGAAGAAGTGGATGGGAAACTCATATGTAGGCTTGGTAACAGGAGAAGAGAGGTCAAAATTTTTAAAATTTTGGCGTACGTACTTTATAGATGATTCCTATAACAATTTATTTTTAGAATAAAACAAACTTTAATGAACCGTAAATACTTTAGATATAATAAGTAAATATTTCTTTATCATTTGGTGATGCTCGTTTTAGAACGTCCATTTAAAAAATAAAATATTAAGTTGAGTTGTTTGAATTGTTCAAATTTTCGAAAAAGAAAATTTTTTTTATAAGGATTTTAATAAAGTTTTGTCCAAGCTTTTGAATAAAATCACAACAAAAAACTAGCGACTTAATTTAGTAGAGACAAACGATAGAAACCACAGAAAGATTGGTGTTATAAAAGCATTCTTAAAAAAGAAAAGAAAAGAAAAATAGAGTTAAAGGTGAATTAATAACTAGTTTTGTTAAAACGTCATTTAACCTGTAACTATACACTCAAACACAGATATATTTGAAGTGCGTTGTCCATGTGTGCAAATGACCCAAAATTTGACCCAAAGCGCACTGTCCATGTGTGCAAATGACAAAAACCCAAAATTTGACAAAAAGATTGGCAAAAAAAAAATGTATAAAAAGTATATTTAGTATAACTTGCAATAAACTATGCAATATACATATTTATATTTTAGATATAAATTATATATCTATTATATATTAGATACATGAACAAAACGGAATTTAAAAATTTATAATACAAAAGTTAAGTATTTACAAGTTAAGTTAGTTTCAAGACAGAAGTTTAAAACTTCACATTCACAATTTTTTTACACTTAATTTCAAGTTTCGCTTCATTTTTTATTCGATCTTCTAAACATTTTATAAAATATTTCGTTGTACTCGCATTATTTTTACCTGAATAAAATTAAAAAAAAAGAAAAATAATATGATGTAGTTAATTTTTATTTTATTAAAAAAAACCTGAAACTTTAAACAAAAAAGCGATACCATTTGGAATTATTTTGTTATTTGATTTAACATAAGGTGATTTTAATGGCTGTTTAGTGACGTGGTTTGATCTAACAGGCAACAAGTGATTTTTAGTTATTGTGGCACCAAATATATCCTCATGATAACGTCCGTTCTTCTAAAATCAAAAAAAAAAGTCTAAATAATTTCAACATATTTATACATACATTTTACCATGACTAACTGCCAGACGTGCAATTAAAAAGTATATTAAAAACATAATATACTTTTTAATTGATGCTACAGGCATAAATTAAAAAATAAATTACAACCTCTATATCAAAAGTTTTCTAAAAAAAAAAAATTGTCCTTTAGAAAAAAATAGGGTGGCCTCTGGCCCTCCCGGTGTCGTCGGCCTTGTATTAAGTTGTTTTGATGTTTTTAAGCTTTTTTTTAAAAAAAAAATTTTACTTTAAAAAAAAGCTTTTTAAAAAATTCTTTACCTTTTGTTTGCGATAGTATATAATATCTTTATTTATGTTATGTAATAACTATAGAACTTTAAAAATGATTATTTTGTATTTTAGAAAATTAGAAAAGATTAAAAAAAAAATTAAATGTGCACGCAAAAGGATTTGAAAACCCGCGTTGCACTTCAGAAGCGCAGCGAGCTTCGCCCACTTCGGCATACTATGGCTATTTAATATAACAGAAAAAAGGTTTAACTTTATAAAACGACAAATAAATGCTATAAATCATCAAATTAAAGAGATATTGCCAAAATGCAATTTTCAACACACGCATATATATACACACATATTTTCAACACATATATATACACACACACACACACACACACATATATATATATATATATATATATATATATATATATATATATATATATATATATATATATATATATATATATATATATATATATATATATATATATATATATATATATATATATATATAAAGTTATTTAGGTACTCCGAGAAGAACGGTCTCATCATAAAGCACCGAGGAATAATATTTAACCAGGAAGTTCAGGCATCCATCCTTACCAATGTCGCATACATGGCCAAAGCCGGCGAGTATATATATATATATATATATATATATATATATATATATATATATATATATATATATATATATATATATATATATATATATATATATATATATGTATATATATATATATATATATATAACGTAATAAAAAACGTAATAAAAAGTTAAAATATTAATTACAACATTAAAATTTTTTTTTTTTTTTGCTAGACATAGACATCAGTTATTTATGTGCCATTCTAGCCTTATAAACAGTCTCTTCTCTCTATGCCCCATACACAAGTATTGATGCCCTGGTCAAGGCCGACGTGATGGTGATAGGGTGTGTGTGACACTCCCCCCCCCCCTATCAATGATATTTTCGTTAATCGGCAAATTTGATCTTATATTATATTATAAATATTTTCGTTAGTCGGCAAATTTGATCTTTTTTGACTAGTCAATTGGCAAATGTTGACCCTTTCAACAAGTTAGTCGTTAAACTCAGAGAGTCAGTCGGCAAATGTCGATGAGGTAGTCGGCAAATTTTAAAAAACGAAGACATTTTTTTTTTCAAGTCGGTAAAAGTTGAATTGGCACACACCCCCATCACGTGACATCTACTCGCGCCGGCCCTGGCCCTGGTGATCTCTTTCACAATGTATTTAATAGAATAATTATGAACAGGAAAATTTGGTACAATCATTAGATTGTTAATAAATTGTATTATATCTCGGTTCTGTAAACAACTAGTAATAAACAATTGTAATTTGCGCAGATCTTTGTTTCTTAATCCATGTGCGGAGCACCAGATTCTTCAGTCAATTTGGGAGATTCAATCATCCTACATGATTGTGTGGGCCAACTTAAATCTTTTCTAAATCATCGGGGAAAACACCTTACGCAATTGCATTGTATATTTTGTACAAAAAATTCTGATCTGTAGACAATGAATCTACAATTTTCTTTTCAAGATATATTAGTTTTAAAACAATATAAATAACAACATATTGGTTAATTTTTAGTAAAACAATATTTTTGCATAACAAATCTATTAATTTTATTAACTAATTTGACTTCAGCTATCTCATCTTGTGATTCTAGTGTTGGTGGTTATCTTCCTTTAATTCATAAAGACTACAATAATCACATGATTGACCTAGGCATCTACATTTGTTAGAATAAACCCATTTGTAGGGAGACTAGGTTTGAATTCACAGACTATTCTTTTATGTGCTTTTGTTTAGCTCACCCTATTATAGCCTTTCTCACTCTCCTCCATCTCAAAACTGCACTTTTTTTGATGTTATTTCTGATCAAATTGACCTAACCCTCTCTCTTTATTCATCAGCTAATATTGTTGTTGTTGGTGAGTTTAATGCTTATCATACTAAATGGCTTGGCTCTAGTGTCAATGACTCTGAAGGCGTTAAAGCTCACAACTTTTGCCTTTTTCATTCCTTAAACAGTTAACTTTCCAAATTGGTTCCCAGACAACCCGAATCATTTACCTTCTTGACTTATATCTTGTTTCTGATCCTAGTCAGAGCTTAGTTTCTCCGCATTCACTCTTAGGTGCTTTTGATTACGGTTTGATCTCTCTAAAACATTTATCTTATTCTTCTTCATCATCAGAATCCCCTATCATTGTACCTCTTACAACTACCTTAAAGCTGACTGGGACTCTCTGTGATTTTCTTTGTGATGGCCTTGGGTAGAAATCTTTCATCTTCTTTTTTTCATTTTCCTGATGACAAATGTGCTTCTTACATATCTTCTAGGATTCAAACTGGTCTGTTAATGCTTTATTCCCTATTGACGATTCCAAGTCCAGCCTCACTTTTCTCCTTGGTTTTCCTCACATTGTACTGCTGCAATTTCCAATCGAAATCGTTACTTCCATATCTATCAGCAAAACAATTCTCCAGAAAACAGACACCTGTTAGTCTGTATGTGTTTGTGCTGCTGCAATTTTTATTGTAACTGTTATTTTTTTAATTTATTGATTTATTTTCTTTGCCTTTTAATAAAATTTACAATAAAAAAGATGGTACACGTATAATAAATAAAAGATGGTACATGTATAATAAATGGGTAATTTTCTAATAGAAACCATTTAGATACTCTTTTGAATTGTTCTAATGAAAAAAATTTAGAAGAGTTTCATTTTTAATGACAAGTTTCAAACCATTACTTTCTTATCTATCACCAAAACAATTCTCCAGAAAATAGACATCTGTTTACTACCGCTAGAAACCATTGTAAAAAGATTTTGTCTAACGTCAAAGCCTGCTATTCTGAGGTCACAAAGTCTCGTATTTTATCTCAAAAATTAGATTTTCATGACTTCTGGAGAATTTTTCAGCAAAGCTGAATTGTTTGTAAATAATTTCTTATCAATATTATTTCTTGATTCCACTAGCCGCGTTCTACATGATATAGTCAACAAAAAGATTAATCAATTGCCTGCCTTTGTATCACTCTAGGCTTCTGTAACTAAAGTAATTTTGCTTATATAATTTGTGGTTCAGACAACATATCTATTATAGTCTTGCAAAAGTTGTCTTATCAGAGTCTTGTTTTCTGCCTGCTGGAAAGCTACATCTGTTATCCCTAATTTCAAAAATTTTGGAGAGCAATCTGACTCATCTAATTATGCTGAATGACAAGTCAAATGATAATGAGTTTTAGTTGATTGAACTAGAGATAATATCTCCTTTGAGCAGCAACTAAATTGTATGTGTAGAAAAGAGAAAGAGATGCAACTTTATGACAATGGGAAAGAGGAATAGAGAAGGAAGAGAAAAGGAATGATACTCTTTCACTTCTTTTCACTAGAAGTGAAAGAGTATCATTAAAAGAACCAGCCTAAATATAACAGCAGTATTCCATACAGGGATAAATAAGTAGTAAATAATAATCCAAAAAGATGTAAAGAAGAGGACTCAATAAGAAGTTTGCCATTAATTAATATAGAAATGTCAACAGTATTGCTATACTCGTTTGCAGTAAATAACTGAGTTTTGCTGGAGTCAAAATTTAGAAGCCACTGTGAGACCACAGAAGATCAGATTTAAGATCAGAACAAATCTCAAGAAATTAAATAGTTTAGAGAGAACTGAACTTCTGGAGTATAATTTTGCAAGACTATTGTTTGGACCACAAGAAGAGTTTAACTGATGATTTCAGCAATAGAAGCTGGAGTGATTTGAATTTCTACCAATGGGTTAACCTGTTTAGCTGAAATGGAAGAAAGAGAAGATTTAAGATTCGAAGATTATAGATTTGTGGTAGGATTTAAGAGTCGAATTAGACAATAAAGGCTCTTAGCAATTAGTAATGTTTTTCCTTGGCAGAGGTAATAAGATTAGTCCCATAAATGTTAGATCTTTCCTTGTTAATGACGCTGTTGAAGATTGTTGTTGATGACGCTGTTAAAGATTTTCCAAAAGTCTCTAGAGCCTAACTTCTGAGATAAGATGATTTAATGAACTGTGAACAATGGAGACACCCTTTTACACCTATTTCTTGCAATAATAAATTTAATTTATTCTCAAGAGAGTTGTTCTTTTAAAAAAAGATGAAAGAATGATTAGATATAGCAGCTGCACAGGAAGGTGAAAATAATGAAGTAGAATGAGGTTTAGTTTGGAACCAATGAGTAGTAAGTAGCACAATGATAGGGTGAGTTTAAAAAGAAAGTATGAGATGAAAAATTTAAAGAGATCATTGCAAGGTCAGAACCACGTAAAGGAGAAAAGAGAGAGACTGAACACAAGCTAGGATTAGAGACCAAACATAAATCAAGGGCTGAAGGTAAAAGATTAGGGTTGTCAGGAAAACGAACCACAAAGTTAACTATCTGAGTAAGATATTGAGGCTGACAGAAGTTATAGACTTTAGTGCCAGCAGGGTCAGTGGCATTAGAACCAAACCATTCAGTGTGAAGAGCATTAAAGTCACCATAACAACAATTTTACAGAGGGGTAAAGAGAGAGGTCATGATCAATTTAAACAGAAATTACACTTAAAAGAGTGCAGTCTTGAGAAGAAGGAGAACAATAAAGAACAAAGAGAAAGGTGAGTGAAGAGCTAAACCGAAACACATAAGAGTGAAGAGCTAAACCGAAGCACATTAAAGAATGGTCAAAGAATTCGAGCCTGATTTTATGACAAATAGGTGAATTGATACACATGCATACCCAAAGCCAAGCATGTGACTATTAGAGTCTTTGCAAATCAAAAGATAGTAGCCATCAACACTCAGAAAAAGCAATAGCAGAATTTAAATTATTCTCACTAAAAGCAAGCAAGTCTGTTGAATTTAGGAAGAGGTAAGATTCAACTGATGGAAGGTTGCTTCACAGACCAAAAATATTAGTAAAAGATATACTAAAACAGTTAGGTGGTGGGAATGGTCTTTTATATTTAAAATTTTGAGTTATTTTTGAAATTATTGAAGTTTATAGAGAACTTGACTTATTTCTAGATAAAGCATGGCCTCCTAAGTAATGAGCTTAGCGGTTGTCTCAGTTCTGTTAGATAACCACAAGTTGTAACACAGAGTTCCTTATCTGGCCTCAACAATGAGCACCA
This sequence comes from Hydra vulgaris, assembly GCF_022113875.1. Taxonomy (NCBI): domain Eukaryota; kingdom Metazoa; phylum Cnidaria; class Hydrozoa; order Anthoathecata; family Hydridae; genus Hydra; species Hydra vulgaris. The sequence continues at coordinate 44,663,741 of NC_061167.1, read as the reverse complement.
AAAGCATAAACAGGGACACTACATGTGCAACATGACACTGTTAATACTCTAATATTGTGCAGCTGTTGATGGAATCAGCCTCTCTGAGATCTACCATGGAGTTGGGTAAATCTTACAACCTCAGAACCATTAAACTGAGTTTTAGAGGTGTACCCTTATTAGGAGATAACCGGAAGAGTTGCATAGCCTCTATCAATAAGACACAAGCAAAGACCTATGAGTAGAGTCAAGAAGATCCAGCATTCATTATCCTAGGCAGGAAACAAATTAACACAGATTTACATATATGCCATCCTAATGAAGATGAAGAAGGGGTTCAAGGCTGGTTAGCAGAACTATTCTGCTTATCTAAATATCTTTGCCTGTAGCTAGATGCAGTTAACATCTGCCCAAGATGAGTATTTTTGTTGACACCATCTCTAGCCTTTACTCAACCAAGAGCCCCAAGGCAGAGAGATTTTAGCTGGATGCAGTTATCATCTACCCATGATGAGTATTTTTATCAAGATACCATCTCTAACCTTTACTCAACCAAGAGCTCAACCAAGTCAGAGTTTGTTTCTCCTAGCCTTTGCCTAAAAAAGCACTCTCTATAAAGCAGTAGGGCATGGGGGAACTAGTACTGGGTTATGTAATACCAGTAGCAGAGTGATCACAATGATGCTCAACCTGACTTGACTTGGACTATTTAAAAGGAGCTTCTTCCTGCAAATAGTACCTTAAAACATAGGGTATGATATTTTGGAATTGCATTATCAAAAATATTACATCTAACAAATTACTAAAGATAAAGGTGAGCACAGGTTTTATAGTTGGATATATATAGGTTTTATAGAGTGTCTAGTAAGTTAATGAGCTCACACTGGATCATAACAGATTTAAACAGAATATTTAAACATTTAAACAGAATACATACATACATAAAGTAAATTACAGTGAATATGCTTGCAGCCAACCTCTAACCATTATCACAATGTCATATAGTTGCTTTTTTCTCTTTTCTATAAATACTATAATGGGCACTGTTCTATAGAGCTAGCATCTCTTGTGCCATCTACTAAAATTCCATTTCGTGTTACTCATCCGAGGAGTTCCCAACCAACAGAATGATTTGTATCTGCTCGCGACTATTTGACAGGGAAGAAATTTTTTCGTAAACATTAATTAAAAATGTGAATTTTTTTTATTTATTTATCAGATTTTTAATTTTTTTGGGTACCTAAGTTTATTAAATATGTTCGTATGTTTGCAATATGTAGTTTAATAGTCCAATTGACTGAAAAAAGCAATTGCTTTTACTATTTTGAATAAAAACTTGAGCAATTTTGCTCAAATTTGTATTCATGTAAAGCTGAGCAATTAATCCAAAAATGCTGAATAAAAGTGATTGCTCTTTTTTATTCATCTGTCCTATTCACTTTTTATTTTTTAGTCCTAAAATGAGTGGAAATGAAAGACAACAAACCTATAATTTTAATAGTGACTGGGAGAAATCATATTGTTCATTAACTTGAAAAATAAACACATAAGTAAATAAATAGTTATGTTTGTTGTGTAGCAGTAGTATTGCAGTGCCGAAAAAAACATTATGTTGAACAACACTTACAGTCACTTTTGATGTGAATTATTCACTTAAATCTGAAGAAAGAAAAAAAATATGTTAACTATAATCTAGTTTAAGTGCACATTTTCCAGATGTCTAGTGAAAACATATTGTTTTCACCAGACATCTGGAAAATTCTAAAAGGCCACTATTGCTTCTTTTAAAATTTAACAAGACTTGCAGTTGTCAAATAACACTGTCACAAGTAGAATACAGGCAGTTTTACCAGACATTCAAACTCAGTTAGAGACTGGCTTGGAATTATGTGGCTGGTTCTCACTTTGACAAGACAACAGATATATCAGACACCAAACAATTAGCAGTTACAGTGATAATGGTATTTATTAACTTCATAGTAAAAGAAGTTATGTTACAAATTTTACCTATGTAAGGACAGTGTGAATATTTATAAAATATTCAGAACAAGTCAATAATTATGCCTTTGCACAAAGTGTCTGTGATAACCACCAATGAAGCACCAGCAATGGTAGGTAAAAACAAAGGATTCATTGCCCTCTGCAAGGACGATGAATCATTTTCAAACATTATGTCTTACCACTGTACTATCCATCTTTTCAAGGCCCTGTCAGATACTGAAGGTAAAAAGCATTATCTTATTCTGTATACTGAAGTATGTTGGCTTAGTAAAGGAAAATTTCTTACAAGAATAAGGTTTGGTTGACATTTAATATTTTCCAGAATTTTATAACTAAAGAAATAAACTCATGAGTTCCTGTTATATCTTTGTTTTTTTCTTTTCCAAAATACATCAAGGCTACTGCTGTTTTTTTGTCAAATATTTTCAAAGCTAATTTAGTATTTTGTCTTTTAATAGTGGTTAAAAGCATTATTTGTCAAATTTGAAGCAAATTTAACAATATTATCTTTTTTAACTGTCAAATATATTAAATACATGCATTACATTTACATTCATCAGTAAAACCAGGATCTAGAAATAGGTTCTTACAAGAATTTAATTAAAGAAATAAAAACATTTATAAACAATAAAAAGGAAAACTTTAATGAACTTGGTGAATCTTGCTGGCTGATTGATTTGGGATTAATCACAGATTAATCCCAAATCAATCCCAAAATTACATGATTATCATGGTAAAATTGAACTCTTAAAATTTGGAGTTGCAGGGGAAAAATTAAAACATAGCTGAAATGATAAACTCTGTAAATTCATTTAAAACTAAATTGTATTTGTTGATCACATCTGCAGATCACTTCTCTTGTCAAAAAATGCTAGGTAAATAAATGCTAGGTAATGTCAAAAAATGCTAGGTAAATAAATGCTAGGTAATGTCAAAAAATGCTAGGTAAATAAATGCTAGGTAATGTCAAAAAATGCTAGGTAAATAAATGCTAG
>NC_061167.1:44623266-44655766 GCF_022113875.1 Hydra vulgaris | reverse complement strand
TATACTCATAATCAAAATGAAAATATCAAGCTTGATAGATTATGAAATAATTTCAGAAAAGGGTTTTAGGGAAAACTGAATTCAAGAAAGGTTTTTTATAGGAGAAAACTTAGGAAAGAGTTTTAGAGAAAAGGAAACAGCAATGAAATAATTAAAAAGAATAAACTTAGAGTTTTTGAACAAAGTTTTTAATATTTTAGAAAAATAACAAGTTGAGGGGACAGCAGATTGAGGGGACAACAGATTGAGGGGAAAGCAGATTGAGAGGACAACAGATTGATGGAATCATATATTGAGGGGACATCAGATTGATGGAGTCACATATTAAGAGAAAATAGATTGAAGGTACTACATTGTTTTATGTAACCACTACATTCAAAAAGAATTCTGATTTTATAACTTTTTTTAAATCTGAATGAATTAACAAAACTTTTCTGAATGAACAAAATGAATAAATACAACATATCTGAGTTAATAAAAATTATTTGGATGAATGAAACCTTACTAAATGAATGGAACCTTACTAAATGAATGAAAATTTACTAAATGAATGAAACCTTACTAAATGAATGAAACCTATCTGAATAAATGAAATGAAGTAAAATATATAAAATATATAGAAATATTATATAAGTCAAACTTCACAGCAATTATTAAATTTTTTAATGACAAAATTGATTGGTTGGAAAACCAAATTACTACTCAAAAAAGCTGAAATATTCTTAAACTTTAAATGCAATTCAAATAAAAAGTTTTATAAGCAAAAAATAAGCTTTAACATAACAAAGTTTAACCTGAAAATATTCAAGATTAAAAAACATAGTAGCTGAAACCATCAAAGATAAATTGGCAGAGCCTAAAGAAATAGGGGGTAACAATTTAAGAATAAATGGAATTGTAGGATCAGTAAACGAAAGTTGCATATATATATATATATATATATTTTTTTGCATATATTTATACTGCATATATATATATATTTTTTTTTTACTCAACCATATCAATAAAATTTACAAATTTCATAGTAAAATAATATAAATTGGTTAGGTGTCACTCATATAGTTAAAAACTAGTCAATAGAGTGACACCTAAAAAACATAAAAATTTCACGAAAAAATAAATAAGTAAATAAATAGAAAAAAAAAAAAAAAAAAGGAAAAACTCAACATCTATATATATAAATAAGAGAGAAAAGGAGAAAAGATTGTTAAACAAATAATAATGATATATTTAATAATAATAGTAATAATACAAAATAATATTAATAATAATAAAGTACCAATAATATTAAGAATATTATAATACAATATAAATTGTATGTACAAATCATAGATGATAATTAGATATAATAATAACATAAAATGTAACATTAATAACAAAATAATAAATAAATATAAGATAGGTAAATAATAAATAAAATAAAAATCAAACCACTTGTTCGTTAAAGAGATTATATATTGAAGACAGCTACAGTACAGAGAGAAATTATAAAGAAAAACACTCCAACAATATATTTTTAAATTGAATTCTGTTGAGCAGTAAAAAATTCGTAACAAGTGGATATTTTTTCTTATACTTTTTTATTAATGCAAAAATACACTGGTTCCATTGAGAAATACATTGTTGTTTTATGGAAAACTTTTTTTTTTGATTGTGTTGAAAAAAGAATAGTATAGCTTACTATTTTCTGTATTCCTAGTGTGATGATTATGAACTTTGTTTGTTTTAATAAAAATATTTGAAAAAGGGCTTGGTAGTTTATTTTGGAGAAAGTCAAACACAAAAAGACAATTATAAAACTTTACAAGATTATGGAGTTTTAGGATTTTGAGTTCAGAAAATTTATTTTCGATATCAGATCTCATTGGGGAAAACTATTATTCTAATAGATGTGCGTTGTAAACTAGCAAAGTTATTAAGTAAAAAGTTTCTTTTTTGACCCCAAACAATACAACAATAGCAAAAGTGAGAAGAGAATAAAGAAAAATAAATCTTTCGAAGAGTTTGGATAGGAACATAGTAACGAATTAGAGGAAGCATACTGTTAGCTCGAGTAAGTTTTTTTTTTAGATGATACAGTTGATTATACCAAGATAGGTTTTCATCAAGATATATTCCAAGATACTTTATATATTTTGATGGAAAAAGATTTTTATCGTTAATTTTAATTTTAATATGATCAATAGTTTTTTGAGGGGAATGAAAAATAATGTATTCAGTTTTATTGACATTCAAGGAAATATGGTTACTATTTAACCAGTTACATAAGCGACGAAGATATTGATTAACTTTTTTACAAAGAGTTGTGAGGAATTTGTTGATATATAAAAGATTGGTATCGTCAGCATAATGATGTATCATAGAATTTTTTAATGAACAAGATAAATTATTTATATATAATAAGAACAACGACGGTCCAAGAATGGAACCTTGTGGAACGCCATATTTAATATTTATTTTTATTATTGTTATTATATTTTTTAATTTACATTTCTCTTAACTTTAATTAGTTTTCTTACTCTTTCAGTCTGATTTTATAATTTTCTTCAAAATTTTTGTTTTTGTTATAGTTTACTGTTTGTTTGGCTGTTGCATTATTGTTTAACTACATTAATATTATTTATTATAATTCTTAGTTTTTTGATACTTTAATTGGTTGTTTTTAATTATCTATTCATACGCATTATTTTATTTTAACAATTATTAATAACATAGCTATTTACTTCCTACTTATTGTTTCTTACAATCTCTCAATAATGCAACAGTCAAAGTTGCCGCTCATCTCAATGTAATATTTGTTTATTTTGGTCTCATACAAAATGTGACAGGCTTAATGATACTAAGTACAGTTTACTACAAATAAGTCGCTCATTGCAGAGTTGTTTAAACTGTATTAATAGTGTCTTTCCATTCACAAATGTACAAGATAATGAACTTTGCTCTACGGCCGACTTGCTAACTGCTGTAACTGAAAGATTTTATCCTGCATTAGATGGAGGCGGTGAGGCTAGGGCTATTGCTCTCGACATATCTAAAGCTTTCCACAAAGTTTGGCATGCTGGTCTTCTCCATAACCTTGCTTCATATGGTGTTTCTGGGAAAGTTTTTGAGATTATCAAATCATTTCTTTCTAACCGGTTTATTAAAGTCATCCTTGAAGGCCAACACTCTTCTTTATTTCCAGTAACTTCTGGGGTTCCCTAAGGTTCCATCCTGGGCCCTGTTTTGTTTCTTACCTACATAAACGATCTTCCTGACAACCTTTCATCTAAAGTAGCTCTTTTTGCTGATGACTCAACTTTATACTCCTGTCTTGACAAAAAGTCTTCTCTTTTCGATCGCCTAGAACAAGCAGCTGATCTTGAATCCGATCTCACTTCAGTAATAGATTGGGGTTCACAGTGGCTTGTGAATTTCAACTCTAACAAAACCCAGTTGCTTACTGCAAACAACTACCGTAATATGGTCAACATTCCTATATTAATGAATGGCAATCCTCTTACTGAGTCGTCCTCTTTACGTCTTCTTGGATTATCGCTTACTACTGACCTTTCATGGAAACCATATATACAATCGATTGCTAAATTAGCTTCTGCTAAGGTTGCTTCTCTTTGCTCACCATTTTCTTACTTCTGATTCCATTCTCTACCTCTACAAATCTCTTATTCGTCCCTGTATGGAATACTGTTGTCATATTTGGGCTGGTTCTTCTAACGATTCACTTTCTCTTCTTGACAAGGTCCAAAAACGCATTGTAAATGTTGTTGGACCTGGACTATCTGCTAAGCTTGAACCTCTTTCCCATCGTCGTAAAGTTGCATCTCTTTCTCTTTTCTACAAATACTATCATGGTCACTGCTCAAAGGAGTTATCATCTCTAGTTCCATCAACTAAAATTCAGCTAAGTCTCATTCATTTACTGTATCTGTCCCTGCATGCTCTAAAAACTTTTATTCATCTAGTTTTTTTCCCCGCACTTCAATCCTTTGGAACTCTCTCCCATCTTCATGTTTTCCTGACTCATACAACCTTCAACTTTTCAAGTCTTCTGTCAACCGTTTCCTTGCTCTATAACTCTGTTCTTTTTTATCCTAGTAACTCCCAACTTGATAGTGGTTGCTTGCAGCCTTGTTGGGAGTGAATGTAAATAAAAAAAAAAAAAAAAAACTTAAATTTCTATTTTCCTCTGATATAATTCTTAAAACTGATGATTTACCTCTACAAACTTTTTCCCATATTTTCATTTAAATAAAGTCTCTAATCAAGTTAATAACTATGTTTCATCTCATGTTTTAAATTCTGAGAAAGAAACTTCTTCTTCATTAGACATATTTTGTAAATATTATGACATAAGCGAATTATGTACACTTAATTTTAATAAAATAAGCGCTCTCTCCTTTTTTCATCTAAACATATCAGCGTTACAAAAACACTTTGAGGATTTAAACATAATATTATCATTAATTAATTTTGATTTTTCCATTATTGGTATAACTGAAACAAGATTAAAAAAAGGAATATCCTCAATTCATCCGATTCTCATTGATAATTACAAGATTAAGCAGATACTAATGTATCTGCTTAATCTTGTAATTATCAATGAGTTAACTGTACCGCCACAGGATTCGTTATTATATTTGATAAATATAATAACGAATCCTGTGGCGGTACATTATTATATTTATCAAAAAAAATATATACAAACGAAGAGATGATTTAATGATTTATACACCTAATTGTTTAGAATCCACATTTGTTGAAGTTATTTTTTCTAAAAAGTCTAATATTATTGTTGGTTGCAGTTATAGACACCCTTGCATGGATATTAATATTTTTAATAATATAATGTCTGTCTTACTTCAAAAAATATCTGCTGAAAATAAATCTATTTTTTTACTTGGTGATTATAATATTGATCTGTTTCAATCAAATAATGACATTGCAACATCTGATTTTTTAAACTTATTTTCTTTTTATAATATTCGCCCTTTTATTACTTTGCCAACTAGAATTACTGATCACTCTGCTACAATTATTGATAATTTTTTCTCTAGTTTAATAGCTAATGAAATTGTTTCAGGAAATTTGACAAGTTCTGTTTATGATCACTTACCTCAATTTTGTATTTGTCTCAATTTCAATAAATTATTTATACCACACAGACACAATTTATATAGCAGGAGTTTAAAAAACTTTAATAAAAAAAACTTTAAATCTGATTTATCAAAAATTGACTGAGACGATTTTACAATGATATTAACCATGTTTCCAAACGTTTATTACTGAAACAACATTGATTTTAGATCGTTACGCCCCACCTAAAAAAATCAGTATAAAAAACATCAAACGTTGATTCAAACCATGGATTACAAAAGGAATTATAAAATCTATTCAAGTGCACAATCTTTTCCAAAAAAAAATGTTAGGATCTAAAGATCTTATTAATAAAAAAAAATTTGAAAGTATTTTTAAAAGATATAAATATATAATAGTTACATTAATTAAACTTAGTAAAAAAACCATTTTAAAAATTTTTTCTCAGAAAATGTAAAAAAATCTTAGCGAACTTTGGAAAGGTATTAACACTCTAAATAATGTAAAAAATTTGAATAAATCACCTCCTAACTGTTTGCAAGAAAATTATACATATATAACTGACCTGACTTTAATCTTTGAATCGATTAACACTTTTTTTTACAAATGTTTCTCATAAACTCAAATCCAATATTCATTCATCTTACATTAACTATCAAAAATATCTTAAACATCCAAATTTACATATTTTATTATTATCTCCAACAAATATTTCTGAAATTTTATCTCTTATATCTAAATTAAATCCAAAAACATCATTAGGTTCAAACAGCATTCCCACAAATATTTTAATAGATTTTAACTATGATTTTTCAAATATTCTTTCTAAACAATTTAATACCTCATTTATAAATGGAAAATTTCCTGATATTTTGAAATTATCTTGCGTTATTCCAATATTTAAAAATGGCTCTAAACTTTCATGCACTAACTACAGACCTATTTCTCTTTTATCTAACATTAGTAAGCTTCTTGAAAAACTTATGTATTCTAGAGTGTACTCTTTTCTAAACTCATTTAATTGTTTAAATGATTTTCAATTTGGTTTTCGATCAAAACATTCTAGTTGTCATGCATTAATAAGTATAACGGAAAAAATCAGGAAAGCTCTTGATACTGGTCATTTTGTTTGTGGTGTTTTTATCGATTTACAAAAAGCTTTCGATACTGTTGACCATAGTATTTTGATTTCTAAATTAAAACATTATGGAATTCGCGGTATTGTAAATGACCGGTTTTGATCTTATCTTTCAGATCGAAAACAATTTGTAAGTATTAATGGTTTCAATTCTAGTTATAAATCAGTTTTGTGTGGTGTTCCTCAAGGTTCTGTTCTAGGTCCTCTTTTGTTTTTAATCTAAGTTAACGACCTAATCAACTCTGTTCACTTCTCTTCAGTCCATCTGTTTGCTGATGATAAAAATCTCTTGCACATCAACAAATCGTATCATTCTTTATGTAAAAATGTTAATTCGGATCTAAAAGGTATAGTTCACTGGTTAAATGATAGCCTAATATGTCTCAACACCAAAAAAAATGAACTAATTTTTTTTTCATCTCCAAAAAAAACAATTTCTTTAAAAACAGGAGCCTTGCATGCATTTTGAATGAGTTCAAAAAAATATGTCTTAAAATACCTTTACTCCATTTTAAACAATATCAATTTAAAAAAATTCTGAAAAACTGTTTATTCTAACTTTTTGGCATTATTATCCTTATGATTTAAATATTATTTTAATTTTCTTTTCGTAATTACTACAATTATCATCAGCACTTTTTGTTTATTTTTTTTATTAGTAAAACCTGCAAATTGATTTCTACATGTTTGTTTTGATGTATATTTTATGTGCTTTGGTTTGTGTGTTTCCGGTCCATGTGTCTCAGTGTATGTCTTTGCTTATTAGTACTTATATAATATTAAAAATTGGTGCCACTCCTTTGATCAGATTTCTGTATGAGTGACACCATCCTAATAAATCATAAATTTATTATTATATTAATATTAGTTATTATTATTTTTTCATTGTAATTATTGTAAACATACTTATTATTACTATTACTATAAATTGTATAATTATTTTTTTTTATCTTATGTTATTATTATATATTTTTGCTAATTACTATTTTTATTACTATTTTTATTATTATCATTATTATCAAAACTACTGAAAATGATTTACGGAAAATAAATGGCTTATTTTTGTTGTTGTTGTTGTTGTTTTTATAAAAATTATGCCAAAAAATTAGTAAGACATAAAAAAAAATTAAAAAAAAAATACTACTCCAATTTACTTATGAACAAAACAAGCATAACTCAAAATGCACAAGAATTTCGAAGAGAATTTAATAGTATGCAGAAAAAAAACCAGGGGCACTGTCCAAAATACTAAAAATTAATGATGAGTTTGCAACTTACAAACGGTTCTTTATGAAAAGACTTGCAAGGTACAAAAATTTTCTGCATTTTTTTTTTAAATACTCGCACATTTGTTTTATGTCTTTCTTATTTTTTATTACTATTTTATTGAAAATGGTTTACTAAAATGTGTAAAAAATTAAAAAAAAAAAAAAAAAGCTTAAAACTAAATGAACTAGATCACAAACAAAAGAATTTCAATAAACATGCTAGGCAATAATTTTTTACCAGCTCATGAATAAGCCAATGTTACTTTTTGTACAGCTGACAAGGAACAGAAAGATAATATTCAAACAGTTTTAGATTTAATGAAGAGTATGTATTAAGAGTATGAAAAATTGGCTTTAAAACAGAAAGTTCAAATAAAAATCCAAAAAGTAAAAAGAAAAATTATAAATAAGTTTTAATTTCTAATATTGGGTTTTACAAGTTTTAATTTTTAGATTTAATAACATAAACTTTCTTACTATTGATAGAATAAGTCACCAGTGCTACTGTTATATGAATTTCATTAGGATAAAGGTCTGGTGATGAAGATACAGAGTAATACCTCTAAATATTGAAAAAAGTATTGATATTTGTATATGAATATATTTATACAGGACATTTATAATATATATATATATATATATATATATATATATATATATATATATATATATATATATATATATATATATATATATATATATATATATATATATAATATACATATATATATATATATATATATATATATATATATATATATATATATATATATATATATATATATACATACATATATATATATATATATATATATATATATATATATATATATATATATATATATATATATATATATATATTTTATATATATATATATTATTTGTAACATTTTATTATTACCTGATGATGCTGACCACAATAGGTCAGCGAAATATCGTTAATATATTTTTACATCAAAATATATTTAAAAATAGTTATATGCTGCCTTTTTATTAAAATCAATTTACATATTATAATATAATATGTAAATTGATTTTAATAAAAAGGCAGCATATAACTATTTTTAAATATATTTTGATGTAAAAATATATTAATATTAAATATATTAATATAATATTATTATATATATATATATATATCGTATAACAAGAAATGACTTTTAAAGATTATATATATATATATACATATATATAAATATATATATATATATATGTGTGTGTGTGTGTGTATATCAGGGGCAGATCTAGAGTGTCGCCACTGATGTGCATGCATCACTCTTTTTGCACCGCTAAATTTAAGTGTATCTCTTTTTCACTCTTTTTACATAATAAAAAGTTAAAAAAATTAGAATCTGATATTCACAAAAAATGTAAAATTTGTTTTAAACTCAAAATAATTAAATCTAAACTCGATTTTATTTGATCTCTATAGTTACTATATTTGTTACTAAGACAAAATTTCCTGCATTTTGGAGTAACTGATGCAATTTTTCTTCATTAAGTACAAATGTGATTGGTTAAAAAAAAAAAAATTTAGGCTTTAAGCAATCGTATTTGTACATTTTTACAAATTTTTCTGATCACTTTGTAGCAAGTGATGCAATTGTACTCTAAATCATAATCATAACTCTAAATGATTGGTTAAAAAACAGTTTAGACCAATCACTATTTATTAAAAAAACAATTGTGACAGTTGCTAGAAACCTTCCGCAAAAAAATAAAAAAAAAGTTTCAAATAAGATAAAGAATGTTTTTAATAATCAATCATTATTGTAGAAAGTTTAGAACAATTTCATCAGTTGCTCCAAATTGTTCAAAATATACAAAATTCTGATATTCCGTACTTCGCTCATAATTTTTGTCTTAAGACTTTGGTAGTAAATTAAAGTTTTGAAACAAAGATGAACTTTTTAATCTCAAATGCAATTATGGCTAGATGTTTTCCAAATATTTACAAATATAAAAGTCAGTTAACTAAAGAGTTGAAAATTATAAATAACAAGTGAAACTAAAGATTTGAAAATTTTAAATAAACAGTGTACCCATATAATTAGCCTTTTGAAAATTCTGAAATGGATTGTTTTATCCTGAAGCAAGAAGATAGTAAAGATTATGTTGCTTTAAAGTAAAACCCTATTACTAATATTAATGGTGTTATATATTTTCAGCTAGAAAATAATATAAACTGATTTTGTTACATATACTTTTTCTTATTTTTACTTATCCTTTTCACTTTATTAGTCCTAAAACTGAAATAAAAAAAAAAAAACAATTCTCTGATGTTTCTTTTACAGAAAAAAGTTAATTCTGAAAAACATATCAAAATCTAAAATTAATTTAAAAAAAAAACAATGCTTTTATAGAGTTGCCTTTTAAACTTTCTGTAGATTCTAAAATATTTGAGTGATTAGATTCCAACTGAATTAATATTTCTTTATATAAAGACTCAAATTCTTTACATGATATTTTAACATATCTAACCCATGGTAAACTTTTAACTGCTGGCAAAGACAATGCAATTTTGTTGAATATGGTAAACAAAGTATTTAGTCCTATTTCTAAACTTGTTTAGCCAATATCTATTAATACAAAAAGATCATTTAAAATTGAATGGATCAGCCACTTTTTTTGGTTAGCTTACTCTAGCAAAGAAGATGGAGCTTACTGTTTTTCTTGTACTTTGCTAGGTGCTAGTATTCCATATAAGTCTGGAATACTGAACTTAGTTTTCAAGCCTCATCAAGAATGGGGTTATTAATCGGGATTTTAAAAAACATGAGAATCGTTGTGTTATACACAAAAGGTCTATGCTTTCATCTAATGCATTACGTTCATGTTGCAACTCCAAAAGTAGTGTTATTGATGTTAATTTAAATAATTCTTATTTAAAACTTCTTTCTGATTAGAAAAAAAAATTAGTTCTAATAATTAAAACAATAATATTTCTTGGCAGAAATGATTTAGTATTTCGTGAACATTGAGATGATATCAAATGTCATTCGGATATTAGGGAATTTTCTACACAAAAGGTTAGAAGAGATAACTTCATAGAGTTTTTAAAATTTTGTGTTGATGCTGGTGATCAAATATTAGCTAATCATTTTTCTTCAAGTCCAAAAAAAGCAACCTATTTATCAAAAACTACCCAAAACCAACTTATTGATGGGATTTGATTTAGTTGTAGCAGCTGCACGCCAAGTTTAAAAAGTGAAAAACTATGGAAATCTGATTTTTATGAGTTTTAAATTTCTATCTATCTGATATGCCTCATTTTACTTCAATGCATCCTGAGTTAGATTTATGGGAATTATTTTTGAAAAACTAGTAAATATTCCTTTGACTGTTGCTTGTATTTTAAAGACTGACACCAGAGGTTTTCCAAATATAAAAAAAGTGTTTATAGTATTAGGAACAATTCCAATAACAACTTGTGAATGTGAAAGAAGTATTTCAATATATATATATATATATATATATATAATATATATATATATATATATATATATATATATATATATATATATATAGAAAAGGTTAGAATCCAGAAACCGAGGGGTAACCTTAAACAACATTACTTCACATTACGTGCCTCTTAAGAAAAGAATCCAGATGTAGAGGGCTAACCTTAGGCAAAATGATAGTATACAGATAAAGTGCAAAGCCCTATGGCTTACCTTCTTTTTGGTGCACTTTGTTAAGTAAATTAGGTTTAAAATTACATGTCTAATTTATGAACGAAATAGCCAAGGCAACATTTGTGAAAATTTCTGTTAAAAATAGATAATACAAAAGCAATAGAAAACAAATTTAGTTATTATTTAATGTCATAAACAGCAGTGTCACTCCTAAAAAAAAGTTGCCTGGGCATGGCCTGTCATCCTTGCTACGCCTTTTTCTGTCCCTCCACTTTTGTGTTGACTATACTTAATTAAAATTGAACCCTAGGTAGGTTGTAGGGGGGTGTTCTATGAAAAAATTTTGCACCCATCTTAAAATGCTAGATCCGCCCTCTCTCTCTCTCTCTCTCTCTCTCTCTCTCTCTCTCTCTCTCTCTCTCTCTCTCTCTCTCTCTCTCTCTCTCTTATATATATATATATATATATATATATATATATATATATATATATATATATATATATATATATATATATATATATATATTATTGAGTTGTGTTGTATTCTGTTGGATTTAATAAAGCTCTTTGTCGGTTTAAGAGTGATCGATATTTATAAAATAGATCAAAATATATTAAATATTTAAATGAAAAAAATACGACTTTTTTATGGGACTTCAAGTTTCATGCCATTTGGCAATCATTCAGCCATATATTTAAAAATCATTAAAATAAAAACCGTTATAAAAATACAAAATTGCGTTGCAACGAGATCAAACGTCAGTTTTCACGCCAAACGGGAATTTATTTAACCGGTGTCGAAATTCGATAGCAAAAACTTTTTTCTGTGCCTACATGCTGAAACCAATTCACTTTTTTATTTAACAAAGGTTCTTTATTGTATGTTGAAATAAAATATTTCTCATTTATGCAAAGATTACATCTTTTTGAGGATGGGTTATAGAGTTGACATTTTTTAACAATACTCCACTTGATTATTGGTTTAATGCCTGCTTCCTTAAGTTTCCAGATCTCTTTAGAAAGTTCAGCGTCATTTTTTTCATGTCATCATACTAATAAACACAAACGAAGCATCATATGGTTTAATCCCCCTTTTAGTAAGAATGTTGTCACCAAATTAGGAAACCTTTTCTTGAACTTAATCGACTTACATTTCCCAGCACACCACAGGCTACACAAGATTTTTAACAGAAACACCATCAAAATAAGCTACAGCTGCATGCCAAATATTAGTACTATTATTAAGTCTCACAACCAACACATTTTGCGTAACCAAAATACCGAAAACGCAAAGATTACATCTTTTTGAGGATGGGTTATAGGGTTGACATTTTTTAACAATACTCCACTTGATTATTGGTTTAATGCCTGCTTCCTTAAGTTTCCAGATCTCTTTAGAAAGTTCAGTGTCATTTTTATACCTGACCAAGTTGAATGATTTTATGTGGTTTGCAAACCTGATCTTGAAGGAGTTTTCGCTAATACCAATATAAGATTTCTTAGCGTGGTTGACGTTCGTTGGTGTTACGGTAGCTTTGTAAACAATATTTTTAGTTAGACATTGATTTTCTAAAGGACACGCAGCTCTGTCTATACAGTTGCATTTTCTAACGTTTTCGGTATTTTGGTTACGCAAAATGTGTTGGTTGTGAGACTTAATAATAGTACTAATATTTGGCATGCAGCTGTAGCTTATTTTGACGGTGTTTCTGTTAAAAATCTTGTGTAGCCTGTGGTGTGCTGGGAAATGTAAGTCGATTAAGTTCAAGAAAAGGTTTCCTAATTTGGTGACAACATTCTTACTAAAAGGGGGATTAAACCATATGATGCTTCGTTTGCGTTTATTAGTATGATGATTAGTTTTTTGTAAATTTAAATTAGGACGATATTGGATATTGCTGCTATGTCCAGACTTTATAAGGGCTTCTTTGTAAATAGAAGAAGAGTTTTCAAAAATTATTTTGCTGGAGGAGTTTGATGATAATCTTTGTTCAATAGAGGTCGGCAGCTGTTTTAAAATACTTGGTGGGTGGTTAGAGCTGGCATGGATATAGTTTAACAAACTTTCAGGTTTATGGTAAGGTTTGAAGCTGCAGTCATTAAGATTTAATGTAATATCAAGATAATTCACAATTTTTATGTTGCATTGAATAGAAATATTAAGGCTGTTACTTTTAAATATCTGAGTTATATGTTTTTTAACTTTTTCCATTTGTGGACCGCTGGCGTTTTTGATTACGGCCAACCCATCATCTCTATACAGCCCAAAGTCAAACTTGTTATAAAATTGAGAAATTTGGAAAAGAAGGAAAATTCCAACCAACTCACATACCTCGGCACCGTCAAATGCTCCCATGGTGACGTCAAACAAATCACCTGATTTTTTTATCCAAACTTCGTTATTGTTAAATAACAAGGATTTCCGTGCGTGTTGAATCAAAGATTTGTGCTCGTTTGTAATGGTAACATACTGTTCAGCAAAGCAAATAGAGTCGATAAGAAGTTTCTCTGTAATAGAAGGATAAAAGTCAACAATATCAAAAATGAGAAATTTATAAAAATGTTTGTCATTGATGTTCTTGAAAAAGGTAATTAAATAATCAAGTGGAGTATTGTTAAAAAATGTCAACCCTATAACCCATCCTCAAAAAGATGTAATCTTTGCATAAATGAGAAATATTTTATTTCAACATACAATAAAGAACCTTTGTTAAATAAAAAAAGTGAATTGGTTTCAGCATGTAGACACAGAAAAAAGTTTTTGCTATCGAATTTCGACACCGGTTAAATAAATTCCTGTTTGGCGTGAAAACTGACATTTGATCTCGTTGCAACGCAATTTTGTATTTTTATAACGGTTTTTATTTTAATGATTTTTAAATATATGGCTGAATGATTGGCGAATGGCATGAAACTTGAAGTCCCATAAAAAAGTTGTATTTTTTTCATTTAAATATTTAATATATATATATACATATATATATATATGTATATATATATATATATATATATATATATATATATATATATATATATATATATATATATATATATATATATATATATATATATATATATATATATATATATATATATATATATATATATATATACATACATATACATATACATATATACATACAGCGACGTATCCAGGCCGATTTTGATACCGGTATACCGGTATGGGCCCCCAAATTTCAGCCCAAACTCAATTTAAAACACTTTTATATTAGCATTTGTTACAATTACATAAATATCAACATTTGAAAAACTATTAAAGTACATTATAAGTGTATTTTAAAAGTCGCATTTAAAATACATTATAAATGTATTTTAAAAGTAAAGTATTTTAAAACTTAAAATACATTATAAATGTATTTTAAGCCAACCAAAATGCTTAATTCGAATTCACGTTGATGAAATATAGAATATGTTGAAATTGGATTAAATGTAAAACGCACGTTTTGATTGGATTAAAATATGAAACGCTTAGCATTTTTAAATAACATTTTAAAATACATTAATATGAGTTTCTCCTTCGCTTACGTTTTCATAACATAATTTTCGAAGCAATTAAACTAGATGAGTTTTAAACTTTTTCATTTCAAACAACAGTAAAAATTGTTTGTAAAATACTTTAAATAATAAAACGAATGAAATTTTTTAAAACATAAAATTAAAATAACATTTATTTAAATAATTAAAATAACATTTTAATATTCGCGCCAAAAAACTTTATTGGAATAGTAAGAGTAGAACTAGAAAAAAAAGTTATGAATTTTTGAATGAATTAAAATTTCGAATGAATTTACCTTGTTTTAAATACGCTATGTAATAAAGTTTATATCAAAGAGTCATACAAATATTGTTTATTAAACGTTATAGTTATTGTTTGTTTATGAAATCATACTCTTTTTATTTCTAGTTGATAATATTTAATATTTGGAATTTAATTATTTAAGAATTAGCATTAATTTATAAATAGTAAGTGTATGGAGCAAGTAAATGAAAAGTAGCGATTAGCGATAAATCATTATATATTATATACGAAGAATTGTATTTAAATTTGAGTAAAAAAATAAAAATAGAAAAAAATAAAAAAAAAAAGGTCCTCTAAGATAGGCAGAACTTTTAGACCGGTATGCCCAAATTATTCCTGGATACGTCACTGACATATATATATATATATATACATATATATATATATATTTATATATATATATATATATAAATATATATATATACATATATACATATATATATATATATATATATATATATATATATATATATATATATATATATATATATATATATATATATATATATATATATATATATATATATATATATAAACAGAAAGTAAAATACAAATTACAGGCTTTAGAATTGGTAACTCTGTTGCTAATAGTATAAAATCGATTTCAACTGATGAAAACTCTTCAAGAACATCTACAATGGTGCGATATGAAGATTGCTTCCAATTTTCATATTCGCTACTAACCTAAATGTAAAGAAGTAATTAACTTAAAGGTAAATATGCAATTAACCTAAAGGTAAATAAACAATTAACTTAAAGATAAACAATTAAACCACTAAATCTAAACTAACTTAAAAATTTAAAAAAATTTACCATAGCAAGTTTCATTAGCATCTTTTTTTCTTTTAAATTTTTACATTTACTTGCAAAAATCCCAAGTAATTTCATAGTGGGTGGAGTTGTTATATCAAGATACCATCCAAAAATCCTTCCTAGGGTGTTGGGAAAAGGCAACCTTTTTTGAAAAAGATTTTTGACTTCTTCATCTAATAAGTTAATGTAAGCAATGAAAACAATTTTTTTTCATTTAAAATATCACAAAAATTAATTTTAAAACATTAAAAAAAATACAATTACCATATAAAATTTCTTTATCCAAAACTATGTCTACAACAGTCAACGAAGTAAGTTTATTGTTTGTCACACGACTAATTAATCTATCAACCATTTCCATGTTGTTACATGCATATACTCCTAAGTGATCACCTGGCCTGTATAACAACTTTTTTGTAGATAAATTACCAATACGCACCAAATTTGTAACACGACTGTTTAAAATAAACCAATTTACTATAAACTTAACAATATTAAATGTTATTTTATTTTTTTAATTTGTGTAGTTATAAAAATGTTATAAATAAATTTAGATTTTTTTTTGCACCTTGCATACTTACAAATAAATAATGTTGAAAAAAATAGAAACTATTTAAACCTTGTATACTTAAAAGTAAAAAGGATTCTAGTTTTAATGTAATTATTTAATTACAATACTAAAGGTAAGTACAGTAATAAACTGATTTTATTTAATGCTCTCCTAATTTAGTTTTTATTACTTCGTGTAGACATTTCACTGAGTTATAGAGACACACACTGGGTTATATTTTATAATAATTTTTTAGCGGTATAAATATTTTAGTTATAAAAAAAATGTACTGTTTCAAAAAAAAAGAACAGAAAAGTATGTATGAATGTGTGTTTAGATAAAATAGTCTGCTTCTGAGGGCTTTAGTATACTTTGCCTATACAGCTATTACAGCTGTCGCTAAAGAGTATGGCTAGATTGACTGAGGGTTTGGCATGGGGCAGCAATCTTTCCTTTCATTATTCTTTGTTTTTTTCTTCTTTTTCTGAAAAAGTCTGAAAATTTACATATATATGTTTATATACTCTTGCCTGGTTTTCTTTAATTTTTACCATAAAATGTAAACATTTTTAAAAAAAACTTCTACATTTAAAAAATAATAATTAATTTAAAAGACCGGTAAAAGTTTCAAAACTTTAGAAAAATATTTTTTTTAATTAATAGATTGCTAGCCCAAACCGAAATCCTCAGTTGATGTAGCAGCACTCTTTGCAATGTTCTTGTAAACTTGGTTCTTATAGTAAAAGAAGAAACTGATGATTTTTTTAACAAAGTGATCTTTAGTGATAAAGCTCATTTTGTTGAACTTAATGTGAAGTAAATCCACAAGTAATATTGGAAAAAATAACTGCATTTACAATAATAACTGTTTGGTGTGGTTTTTGGTCTAGTGGAGGGGTCATATTTCTTTAAAAAAAAAATTGGACATATTATTGTGAAGGGTGCTTATCGGGTGTTATCGAACGGGTGTTATCGAACAATAATTAGTAACTTTTTGTTTAAAGAATTAAAGCGTATTATGTGGTTTCAACAGGGCGGTGAAACATGTCACAAAGCAACAAAAATAATCTTTTCAAAGAGAAATTTGGTGATTGAAGAGATTTTCAAGGAGGAACCGTTAACTGGCCTCCAAAATCATGTGATCTAACACCATTTCTTTTTATGGATTTTTTTTAAAAAGCAAAGTTTGCGCTAATAATACTCAAACCATTTAACATCTGAAAGAAAACATAATCAAGCAAATTACTCAAAAACCACGTGTTGGAAAATTTTACTAAAAGATTGGACTTATCTGACATTCTTTTCCACCGTTAACTGCCATATGTCTAATTTAATATTCAATAAAAATATCTGCTTATTTCAAAAAAACTGTATTTTTTTAAAAAATAAATTCAAATTTACACCCATTATATATATATATATATATATATATATATATATATATATATATATATATATATATATATATATATATATATATATATATATATATATTAGAGTGCCAATTAAAACAACTTTTTTTGAAATTGTCTGCTGCCATTCCCTAAATTTGTTCTATGTAATAAATTAACACTAAATTAAAAAAATTTTACATAAAAAAAATTTTAGGGGTATATATGCTCATTATATACTCAAGACCCTTAAATATCAAACGAGTCCCTAATATTTTTAAAAAAAAATTTCTTTAAAAGTATATTATGTTGGGTCTCAAAAGAAGTGAAATTTTATAAAAAGTTCAAAAATAATAATCATTTTATATAAATATTACTAGTTTAAATTTTATGGCCTAAAAAATTAAAAGTACATAATTTTAAAGTTTTTTTTAAATAAACTTTTTTAATTTGTGTTTCAAAAAATTGTTTTTATTATTTTTGAATTTTCATAAAATTTCACTTTTTTTGAGACCCAACATGATATACTTTTGAAGAACTTTTTTTTTTTTTTAATATTTTTTATTTTATTTTTTTTGTTATTTAGGTGCCCCAAGAAGACTTAACGGTCTTGTCACAGAGCACCGCGGAAGTGCATTTAACCAGGAAGTTCATGCCTCCTTCCTCACCGTGACGCGAAAATATGTCTAGAGTTCGTTTCGAACCTGGATCTCCTGCTTATAAAGCAAGCGCTGTAACCACTGCGCCACGACCCCATATTAGGGACCCGTTTAATATTAGAGACCCGTTTGATGTTTAAGGGTGTTGAGCAATCCCTAAAATATTCTTTTATTCAAAATTTTTTCAATTTAGTGCTTATTTATTACATAGAACACATTAATGGGGTGGCAACAGACAATTTCAAAAAAAGTTGTTTTAATTGGCACTCATATATATATATATATATATATATATATATATATATATATATATATATATATATATATATATATATATATATATATATATATATATATATATATATATATATATATATATATATATATATATATATATATAAATATATATATATATATATATATATATATATATATATATATATATATATATATATATATATATATATATATATATATATATATATATATATATATATATATATGTATGTATGTATGTATGTATTTATATATATATATCAGGCCTTTTTGATGATAGCAAAATTTAAAGAAAGCCATTTCATGTAAGCCATTTTTTATCATAATTTAAAATTTCAAGTCTAAAGAAACCATTTAAGTAGTAAGATAAAATAAGTAATAAGTAAAAAGAAATAAGAAGTTATAAAAACCACTTATGAAGTTTGAATGACAATTAAGTAAAAAAGTTTGCATAATAAATTTAATGTTCATGTACAAATGTAACTTAAGAAAATTTTATTTTTATCAATCTAACTTTTTTAACAAAAATATTCAGTTGAAGAAATTAAACATTTTTAATTTATCATCAAATTTTATTTTATAATAGTGCCACTTTTAATATCTAATTTTTTTTTTTTTTTTCTGTTATAATGATTGATTTAATCAAATAAAATGAAAAAACACAAATTATTACTGTAATAATAAATTTAAAGTTTGTAATTTACAAACTTTGAACAACATCTTACAATGAGTTTATTTTTTTATAATTAAGAAAACTTTTATGGATTTTATTTTTAAGGATTCAACTCTATAGTTAGTTTTTTTTTTTGCTTGATTTTACACTTAAAGCAATATCTTGCAATATCTTCCTTTATATTTATAAGTTTTATTTTGCAAAAAATATAAGTTTAGAAAAATAATATTTTATAATAGTTAGGTTAACTTTATATAAATAGCAGATTGTGCAATATCAAAAAAAGTAAAAACAGAAATTTTCTTATAATTAAGAAAGAATTTTGATTAAAAAAAATATTTAAATTAAAAAGAGTTGTTGAGGCAAAATTTATAAAAATATATTCAAAAAGTAATTAAATTTTTTAATTTTAGTCTAATCACTTTTTATAACTCACTTTTACTTTTTCTATTTTTTTACTATTTTTACTTATTTTACTATTTTAAAAACTAGTTAAAAAAGTTATTTAAATTAAAAGTTTTTATGTTAGTTTTTTTTATTTTCTCAGTTTTTCTTCCTCCTTTTTTCTATTTTTTACAAAAACTTAAATTCCAGTTAACATGTTATAACTTATAACACTGCATTAAAAATATTCATAAAACGTAGGTTTAACTTTTTTGTCATAAGGCAAGTGAAAGGGCAGTGGTGTATATTTTTTAATAAATGATATTTGGAAACTTAAACCTTTGTTTGTCACCTTTGTTGTCACTTTGTTGTCACTTTGGTTGTCAAAAAAAAAAGCACTGGTAAAGTAAGTTTTTTTCTTTGCAACAAGTAATATTTTTTGTTTGTTAATAACTTTTTAAAAGTAAAAAATCATTATTTGCAAAGCCACAGATTTATGAAATAATGAAAAAATATATATATATTTTAATTTATTTATACAAATGTCAAGAATAGAAAGAAATTAATTTATGTTAAATGACAATAAAAAAATGTAATAGTAAATTTAAAACTAAATTTATTTAAAACTAAAAGGAAAAAAATTGAGACAAAATAGACATTCCACAACAACATTTACAAAATTTTAGATTCACAAAATAACACTTCGTTTTCTTAATTATTAAACTTGTTTTGCTGTAATTAATTTTATTGCGGTTTAAAAAAGTTAATGTTCTTAAATAATAATTAAATACAAAAAGAAAATTGCATGACATCAAAATCATGACAAGCTAATGGATTAAGCTGTTTTTTATTTAAAACAAGGTCTATAAATATATATATATATATATATATATATATATATATATATATATATATATATATATATATATATATATATATATATTTATATTTATATTTATATATATATTTATATATATATATATATATATATATATATATATATATATATATATATATATATATATATATATTATATATGTATTTATATATGTATGTATATATATGTATATATATATTTATGTATATATATATATACATATATATATGTATATATATTTATGTATATATGTATATATATATATGTACCTGTATGTATATATATATATACATATATGTACATATATGTATATATATATATATATATATATATATATATATATATATATATATATATATAATACAAAACAGCCTTAAATATCAATATATATCAATATATATCAATATATATATATATATATATATATATATATATATATATATATATATATATATATATATATATATATATATACATATATATATGTATATATATATATATATATATATATATATATATATATATATATATATATATATATATACATATATATATACATATGAATATAAATATATATATATATATATGTATATTTATATATACATATATATATATATTTATATATACATATGTATATAATAACCTTACATTTGTTAAATAAAACAAAAAAAAATTTAAAAATTACTTAGATTCTTCAGTTTGCAAGTTGCTGACAGAAACTATTCGACATGCTTCAATGGCT
Organism: Hydra vulgaris; assembly: GCF_022113875.1. Taxonomy (NCBI): domain Eukaryota; kingdom Metazoa; phylum Cnidaria; class Hydrozoa; order Anthoathecata; family Hydridae; genus Hydra; species Hydra vulgaris. Next base: position 44,634,446 of record NC_061167.1, on the reverse strand, counting down.
TTTTGATGAAAAAGTTTAAGCTCTAAATAATATTTAATATTAAACTATTTGACTTACTTAGCAAAAAAAACCATGTATAAAAAATGTAGTAATATATTAAAGTAAATATAAGGAAAAAAATTAACTCAAAATTGTAGATTTTGCATAAAGGGTATTCTTGATATGCAAGGCAGTATATGAAACATATACCATCTCTTTCTTTTGAATAAAAGCGTGCAAGTAACTGGTAATCATTCAATCACTAGATTTTTAGATATCCTTGATTTAGAATTCAAAATATAAAAAAGATTCTCTTAAAGCATGAACATGATCTCTTTTTTTTAACTGAAGTTTTTTTTATCACCTTTAACACATTTTCTTTGGGGTTTTTTTTTAATCTACCTTTTTTTCCTAAAACTACTTTCTCTCTACATTCTGATAAGCAGATGATTGCTTTCTTGATGCTCTAATACTGTATTGAATCCAACAAAAAATGTACTACAACAAACTATACTGATTTAAGTTTACTATCATAAAAATATTTCTATTTTATAAATATTATTGTAAGTTATCTATATATTGTAAATAATCTTTAATATGTAAACAAAATAATAAGTTATAATAATTGTAATATTGTAATATTGTATAATAATAACAATAAACATTGCATCTGAATTTGTAATTAAAAATCACTTGATTAAAAATCAAGTTTTTAATTAAGTGTATATGACTGCCAATTAGGGTGGTAAACTTGTATATGACTGCCAATTAGGGTGGTAAATCTTGCACTGGCTAGTTGGTGTTGAGACTTACAAACTTTAAACAACATCTTTTAAAAACTTTATTTTTTTGTAATTAAAAAAACGACCTTCTTTTATGGATATAACTCTATAATTAATTTTTTTTGCTTGATTTTACACTTGAAGCAATATAGATCTTGCAATATCTTTCTTTATATTTATGTTTTATTTTGCAAAAAAAATATTAGTTTAGAAAAATAATATTTTATAGTAGTTACATTAACTTTATATAAATAACAGATTGTGCATCAAAAAAATATCAATATCAAAAAAAGTAAAAACAGAAATTTCCTTATAATTAAGAAAGAATTTTGATTAAAAAAATTATTTAAATTAAAAAGAGTTGTTGTGGCAAAATTTATAAAAAATATAGTAATAGAATTTTCTAATTTTAGTCTAGTCGCATTTTATAACTTTTACTATTTCACACTTATAAGTCACTTTTACTGTTTAAATATTCTATTTGAATATGTTATTTTGGTAGCCCTGTGTTAAACTATTTCAGACATAAACAAGCAAATTCCATACTAGAGCCATAAGTTCAAGATGAGTTTGCACATAGGTTGCAACCTATGTGCAAACTCATCTTGAACTTATGGCTAGTTATCATCATTCATTCCATTAACCAAAACACAATCTTGCATAACTTGTCATTTAACTAAGCTGCATCTTTTACTGTTCTTTAATACTTAAAAAGGTTTCATTTATCTATTCCTCAAACATTTTTGGATTTCTCTCCTTTCATTATTCTCTCTTCATTTTTGGATTTCTTCTTGTTTGTAACACGCAAGCGTGTTTCAGTTTTTTTAGTCTTTTGAATCTATCAATTGAATTTTTTGATTTTTCTTCTTTGTTTTCAAGTAACTTTAAAACCAATTAGTGGTTGAATTGACTCTTCTTGGTGTGAATTTGTTTAAACAAAAAAAAGGTCATTTACAGAACTTTTTATTTTTTTTTAATTTTACAATATCTACTTTTATAAATTTAAAAAAAAATTTTAAAACTTAAAAAAGTAGAGATTAACTCTAAGCTTCAAAGCTGTGCTAATATTTTTATTTATTTCCACGCTACATCCATTCAGCTACATCCAGCCATGCAAAAATCCTCAGAACTCTCTTTAATACGCTGTTATGAATAAAACCATTTAAATTCATAGTGTAAAAAAATGCCAATCTTTGCACTGTTTCACAGAGTTACTAAGTTCAGTTTGAAATTTTGCTTTTTTATCAGAAGAACTTTACATGGATTATATTTTGCAAGTGTTTAAATATGCATAACTTAAAAACAAAAACTTTAGATTTTCTGGTGACATGGAATAAAAACTTGAAGAAAAACTTTAGATTTTCTGGTGAAATTGAATAAAAACTTGAGATTTTCTGGTGACATTAAACAAAAACTTTACATTCTCTGGTAACATTAAACAAACCTCATGTTTCTTTGTTTATTTTTGGAAAGCATAGATTACATGATTACATTAAAGATTTCTTGAAATTTGAAAGAGATTTCAATTAGGAACTCTTGTGCCTAACTAAGTCTTTTGGATTTCGAGGACTGGTAATCATATAAAACAATAAGCACTGATTTCTAAATATTTTTAAGAGTTAGGTCACTGCTTGGTTTTTATTGTTAACAAAAGCATACTTAATAGTTTAAAAAATCTATATTTATATTTATATGCTATATTACTTGAAATAACAGTTATAATTATTATTATTTTTATTGCTCAAATTTTTTAATGTTTATTTATAAGAATGATAAATCCAAAACTACCATGCATTCATTATACTGCATCACAATTATAAAAAGAGGGTTAAATTGGCAAAGGTGTTTGAAGCTGTTAGCACAATTTTTGCTTTACATAACTATATTGGAAAAGGATCTGTTGACTTGCCTAAATCAAAAGAGAAAATATTCAAAAGCATAAAGAGTACAACTTAAAATTAGATAATAATCTATTTTTAGTGGAATAAAAGTAATATGAATAAATTTAAAAGAGTTCATTTTTTTAAATCATCATTTTAAATCATTATTTTAATTCATTATTTTAAACCCATAGACCAGGCATCAAACAACCCTGCTTTAGTTTATTGTAATGCTATGTTAAACATGATGAAAACATCAACAACAACTAGATACATGGATACCAAATATTCAGAGCCATTCTTTGTTATTTTAACAGAGGTGTCCACAAAAACAATTCTTTTAACTTGACTAGTAGGTATTTACATAACTAAAATATTAAAAAAAGTACAAAGTCAAAAGTAATATTTTTTGGATATATATAGAGTTGGAGGTAGTAGCTTATGAAACAAAACAGACATTCCACAATTTGTACATTTACAAAATAGACTTTCCACAATGTGTACATTTACAAAATAGACATTCCACAGTATGTACATTTATAAAATAACACTTCTAGATTTGTTTTTCTTAATTAGTTAATTAAACTTGTTTTGCGGTAATTTATTTTATTGCCGTAGTTAAAAGTTAGTCTTTCAATTTAAAAAAAATTGACATTATTTTATGACCTCAAAAGCAAGAAGAGCTAATGTGTTAAGCCATTTTTTATATAAAATAAGGCCTGCTATAGTTACCTTTTTCTTTCATTTTAGCTCATTTGATTGACACAAAAAGATTTGTTAAGTTAATCAATTAACATGGTACTCAAGATGTTGAAGGTATAATGATAAATGGTATTTTAAAATTTTAAAAAATATAACCATAACTTCTTTCCAATACTTAAACCTTTAATATATCGGCATCAAATTTATTGTGAAACAAAGCGATATACAACAAATAAAAAATTCTTTCTCGTTAACTTTACATATGAGAGAGAAGCTTGGCAAAGCTTAAAGATGTTACCTTCAAGTTATTATATTGAAGCTAACTTTATATTGACTATAAAGTTTTTTTCTTCATTTATGATTTTCTTTATTTAATTTTTTCTTCATTTATCCATGGTTTTGAATCCAATTTTTAGTGCTATACAGAGTTGGGGTTAAAAACACATTAAAAAAATAATGGAATAAAAACACAAATATGGTTATTCTAGATTTCAAAATACAAATTCAAATAAAAATATATCTAATCAGCATTTTACAAATACAAATACAAATATTTGTACTAGGTTGAAAATAAATATAAAGATATTTTTCAAAACAAGACCGATGAATAGGTACACTAAATAGAAGAATGAAAACAAGTCTAAAAAATATTTTTTTAAACAAATTTTTAGTTTATGTTTTCATTAATAATAAAAAAATAATAAAAAAAACCTTTTGGTTTTACCCAAAAAAACACTGGTTAAACTAGTTTATGGAATTGCAAATACATTTCTATGCATTTCTAATTGTATTCTAGTTTTGAATACAATTGCAAATAAAAGAATGGCAGCATATTTGGAATACCGCAGGTAATTTGAAATACTCAAATATCTCAATTAATATAAATGCCATCAGTGTTGTTTTTTGGAAAACACAAGGTCAAATAGCACATGAAGTAAAATGATTAATAAAAATAGTGCTCCATCTTCATATTTTTGCTGACAACCATGCGTTAACGAAACATGTATTTTTAAAACCTATTTGGTAAGAATGTAGTCCTTCATAAGTATTTATTAATATATTTAAAACCATCCTTTTAATTGATTAAACTATCAAAAAACCTCATTAAAATTACGTTTTGGTTTTGCAAATATTTCTCAAATTCAGACTGATCAATCTTTTCCTTTCTATAGTCCAATTTAAAATATCAAAAATAACAGCTTGAAAAGGAAAAAAAAAACAAATTGGACAAAGAACATTTGCCAAAAGGGAATCCATGATAACCATAGTGATTTTTATGAGCTCTGCAGAAATATTTGTCCCTCCCACGATCATTATTCTGCTGAAAAATATGACTAATGCTTTAATGAGAGGAGCCCCAGTTGGTTTCATAGGAAAAGTACATCCTTCATGATAAAAACAAATTTGTTTATGCAATGGCATCAACACTTTGTTGATTGTGTAAAACTAACAGAAGTCTCACCAGTACTTTTGATTCTTGATAACCATTACAGCCATACCAAAAATATAGAAATGATAAATCTTGCAAATCAACATCATGTTATGATCCTATCACTCCCACTTCATTGCAAACATAAAGCTCAATCATGGATCAAACTTTCTAAAAGCTAAAAAAAATACGGCAAGTATAACATAAGACTGCGGCAAGTATAACATAAGACTGCGGCAAGTATAACATAAGACTGCGGCAAGTATAACATAAGACTGCGGCAAGTATAACATAAGACTGCGGCAAGTATAACATAAGACTGCGGCAAGTATAACATAAGACTGCGGCAAGTATAACATAAGACTGCGGCAAGTATAACATAAGACAGCGGCAAGTATAACATAAAACTGCGGCAAGTATAACATAAGACTGCAGGTTTTCAATATTTTAGTTCTCTATAGTAATTTTATTGTTTGCATTTGTTTAAATAGCTCCTTGTAAAAACATGCACAATATAGAAGCTGGATTTAGATACTGTATTATATTAATATTAATTCTAGTGTAAAAAGTTTTATTAATTTTCGAAACACCTTAGAAACATGTGGTAATAGGAGTTTTTATACAATTGTAGAAGAAACTTTAATTTTAGATTTTTAGTTTAGATTATTAGACAATTAACACCATATGATGTGGTTGAACTATTTGTAAAAACCTATACCAAGTGCCAAACTGGAGATATTGTAGCAAATAGTTTTAAATTTGGTGGCATATATCTGCTTAATCGAATGTATTTACTAATTATGTGACAGGTGCTATAGATTCTGAAGAACAGAATCAAGATCTTCAAATTATTTCAGTTGAGTGTGGTACACCTCATCCGTAGTAGATATTTTGACTGAAGAATTTTGTTGATACAGAGCCAGGGCCATACACTACTTGGACAGAAAATCACTCCCTGGTTCCAGCTAATGGTTAATCCCTTTCATATTTCTTCTGTGCCCAAAGTAAAAAGAGAACTAGTAATAAAAGGTCATAAGCCATTAGGCAATTATTTCAAGTTCTCCTTACAAGAACAACCTTCAAAAAGCACAGTTTAAAAACTCCAATAAAAATAATAAAACACAGAAAAAAAGGAACACAATTGAAAAAGTAAATCATCAAATTCTTGGTTCTTTTTCTGGAAATTACATTTTTTAATCAAATACAATACGAATACGTCAATTTAGCTTATTTTTACCAAAGAGGTCAACAAAGACTTTTCCTGAAAAATTATTTTATGGTTTAATACGCCAGAATTACTCCAATTTCAGTCATGAATTAACTTTTGATGGTGTAAAAATCTAATGGACATTCTCTAAACAGTTCCACCAACATAAGATAAACCACAACTACTTTATAAATACCTGGTTTCCTAAAATATGGCAATAGGGATTAATTTTTATTTGTTAATAGTTTCTAAATTAAAAAAATAAAATTAGAAAAAACAAAAAAATGATATATAAAAATCATGATATGACATCAGAAAATGATATGATATCAGAAGATCAAGTTAAACTCTTTTTAAAAACTCTTTACCCCTCTGCCAATATTGTTGTTGTTGGTGATTTTAATGCCCATCACACTGAATGGCTTGGCTCTAACACCACTGATCCTGCTGGCACTAAAGCCTTTAACTTCTGCGTTTCTCAATCTCTTACTCAGATAGTTAACTTTGTGACTCGTTTTCCTGACAACCCTAATCATTTACCTTCACTCCTTGACTTATGTCTTGTCTCTGACCCTAGCTTATGTTCAGTTTCTCCCTTTTCTCCCTTAGGTGGTTCTGACCATGCAATGATCTCTATAAATCTTTCTTCTCGTACTTCTTTTTTGGGCTCACCTTATCATCGCACCACCTACTACTACCCTAAAGCTGACTGGGATTCCTTTCGTGATTTTCTTCGTGATGGTCCTTGGGCTGATGTTTTTTCTCTCTCAGCTGACAAATGTGCCTCCTACGTAACCTCCTGGATTCAGGCTGGAATGGAAGCTTTTATTCCTTCTCGTCGGTTTCAAGTCAAGCCTCATTCTACTCCATGGTTTTCTCCTTCTTGTGCGGCTGCTATATCCAATCGTAATCATTTTTTTCATCTTTTTCAAAAGAACAACTCTCTTGAGAACAAACGGCTATTTATTATTGCAAGAAATCGATGTAAAAAGGTGCTTTCTGATGCTAAACTCCATTATTCTCAGTTCACTAAATCTCGCATCTTATCGCAGAAGTTAGGCTCTAAAGACTTTTGGAAAATCTTCAACAGCATTGTTAACAAGGGTAGATCTAACATTCCATCTCTCATTCATGGGACTGATCTTGTTACCTCTCCCAGGGATAAGGCAGAACTGTTTGCAAAGAACTTTTCTTCTAATTCCACTCTTGAATCTTATGGACATTCTCTTCCTTCCATTCCAGTCAAACAGGTTGACCCATTGTTAGACATTCAAATCACTCCGGCTTCTGTTGCTAAAGTCATATCTCAATTAAACTTGTCTACAGCTTGTGGTCCAGACAACATTCCTGTCACAGTCTTGCAGAATTGTTCTCCAGAACTTTCTTCAATTCTCTCTAAACTATTTAACAAGTGTTTGACTGAGTCTTGTTTTCCTGCTTGTTGGAAAATGGCATCTGTGGTTCCAATATTCAAAAACTCTGGAGAAAATTCTGACCCCTCCAATTATCGTCCGATCAGTCTTCTTTCTGTTATTAGCAAGGTCTTTGAGTCTTTAATCAACAAATTCCTCACATCTCTTCTTGAGTCAAATAAACTGCTGTCAGACAATCAATACGGTTTTCGATCCTCTCGCTCTACGGCCGACTTGCTAACTGCTGTAACTGAAAGATTTTATCGTGCATTAGATGGAGGCGGTGAGGCTAGGGCTATTGCTCTCGACATATCTAAAGCTTTCGACAAATTTTGGCATGCTGGTCTTCTCCATAACCTTGCTTCATATGGTGTTTCTGGGAAAGTTTTTGAGATTATCAAATCATTTCTTTCTAACCGGTTTATTAAAGTCATCCTTGAAGGCCAACACTCTTCTTTATTTCCAGTAACTTCTGGGGTTCCCCAAGGTTCCATCCTGGGCCCTGTTTTGTTTCTTATCTACATAAACGATCTTCCTGACAACCTTTTAACTAAAGTAGCTCTTTTTGCTGATGACTCAACTTTATACTCCTGTCTTGACAAAAAGTCTTCTCTTTTCAATCGCCTAGAACAAGCAGCTGATCTTGAATCTGATCTTACTTCAGTAATAGATTGGGGTTCACAGTGGCTTGTGAATTTCAACTCTAAAAAAACCCAATTGCTTACTGCAAACAACTACCGTAATATGGTCAACATTCCTATATTAATGAATGGCAATCCTCTTACTGAGTCGTCCTCTTTACGTCTTCTTGGATTATCGCTTACTACTGACCTTTCATGGAAACCATATATACAATCGATTGCTAAATTAGCTTCTGCTAAGGTTGCTTCTCTTTATCGTGCTCGCTATTTCCTTACTTCTGATTCCATTCTCTACCTCTACAAATCTCTTATTCGTCTCTGTATGGAATACTGTTGTCATATTTGGGCTGGTACTTCTAACGATTCACTTTCTCTTCTTGACAAGGTCCAAAAACGCATTGTAAATGTTGTTGGACCTGGACTATCTGCTAAGCTTGAACCTCTTTCCCATCGTCGTAAAGTTGCATCTCTTTCTCTTTTCTACAGATACTATCATGGTCACTGCTCAAAGGAGTTATCATCTCTAGTTCCATCAACTAAAATTCATTCTCGTTTTACTCGCCATTCAGCTAAGTCTCATTCGTTTTCTGTATCTGTCCCTGCATGCTCTAAAAACTTTTATTCATCTAGTTTTTTTCCCCGCACTTCAATCCTTTGGAACTCTCTCCCATCTTCATGTTTTCCTGACTCATACAACCTTCAACTTTTTAAGTCTTCTGTCAACCGTTTCCTTGCTCTATAGCTCTGTTCTTTTTTTTTCCTAGTAACTCCCAACTTAATAGTGGTTGCTTGCAGCCTTGTTGGGAGTGAATGCAAATAAAAATAAAAAAAAAAAAAAAAAAAAGATGGAAGGTTTACGTTTATTTAATGACTAACACAAACAAATTTTTGAATCTTGTTGCATTTTTTATCAAATGTTGGTTGTATAATTTTTATCAGGTATTCTGATACATTAGAACCTAGGAAGTTAAAATTTGGTCGTGCTATATTTGAGACAATAATTTCATTGGATAGTCTTAATTTGGCTTGTGAGCTTTTATTGCGCCGTAAATGCATGGAGGTAAAGGATCACTTGGTTTGTCCAAGTAATCCTTTACCTCCACAAAAGTGAAAACAAAATGTTTGTACTCACTTTTGGTAAATCTTTCATAACGTTCTCTGAGTCTGAAATATGTGGGTAAACGTGTCCAATCATCTGGAATTATTTTTGTACTTTTTATTTGTTCTGTACTTTTTATTTGTTCTGTAATTTTTAGGAGTGAATCTATTTTAATTTCAACTAGACTAGAGACATCAAAAATTTATCAAAAGGATAAATTTGTATTCAATTTTATTTACAAAAAATTTGAAAAAGATTACTTTTGGTTGATTTTACTTTTTTTAGTACACAAAGTACATCTTGGTGAATTTTTATCAGTTTCTTTGTTATAACTTTTTCATTTTAAAGCAGTGACTTCAGTTTTAGTCTGACATATCAAACATATTTGCCTGACTGACATAAATACAATGTTTTCTTTTAACGAATTTTTTAAACATTTTTTTGTTAAAATATTTAGTTTTATAGTCTGATGTTAAGACTGTCTAGTGGTTTTGAAATATTACTAATAAACAACTTAGTTTTTTTGACTGTCTTCATAAAAAAAAGTAATTTAAAAAGCAATTTAGTATAAACATTCATTAAAATCTCCCCAAAACAACATAGCAAGTAAAACCATGTTAAAAAAAATTTACCTTCATGGAGAGATTTCATGATAAATATTTCAGGAAATATAACGTGATAGTCTTCACTACGCAATTGAAAACTGTGTGTTGATTGATTTTCAATCTTCACTGAAAATTTTTCACATGCTGCCTATTAAAAAATATACAAACTAATTTGCGTTTTGTGAACAACAAGTGAAAGATAAAAAATTTTAAAAAATAGTTCTTTACAGTTATTATGCAACAATGGAAAATAAAATTTTAGTGAACAACTTTTATAAAAACACAAAGTCCATGATAAAGATTAACTGCTTTAACTGTTGTAATATGTTAGCTTTAACTGTTGTAATACGTTAACAAATATGTAAATCAATAATGTAAATCAAAAGGATTGAGTCTAGGGCCTGAACCCAAATCTTTTGACTTACAGTGTTATTACACAGTGTTATTAAAAGCTTAAAATTAGTGAATGGGCATTAACTTAAAATAAACATAAGTAATAAAGTAATGAAAACCAATTTTATTTATAAAAATATGAAAACCAATTTTATTTATAAAAAAATAAAAACCATTTAAATTTATAGAACAATTAAAAGTTTAAATTTTCTAAAAACAAAATTTTTTTTTTTGAAATTTAAACGCAATATTTTTTTATTTTATGGGACAATTTTATAATTATGGGACAATTTCATAAAATGTTTTGAATAAATAAAGTTGTTTCGTTATGAAAGATAAAGATAACATCTCTTGCAATGTGCATTGAAAGTTTTCAAATGATTTTAAGAGTAGTAATTTCTTGGCAGCTATTGATGAAAATTTAAAGATGGCAGCTATTGATGAAAATGTATTAAAAACAAAATTGAAAGGTTATTATAAGTTTAAAAAAAAACTCAACCAAATAAAGCCATATTTTTCATGGGTGAAAAATGTACCCCACAAATGAAAAAAGAAATTTACTCAAAAATGTAAAATGAATTTTGCTCAAAAATGTAAAATGAATTTTACTCAAAAATGTACAATGAGATTAAGAATAAAAAAAAATTGTAAATAAATGAAACCATATAAAAAAAAACTAGAAAACACCTGTTGAAAAAAAATGCTTGTATAGTTTGTAACAAATAAAGCAAGAATCAAGTTCTGTAACTAACTAAAAACCTAATAAACAAATAAATAACACATAAATTTAAAAATAAGTTTATGTATCCATACCAAAAACCAGCCAAACAACTAGAATTTAATTGACTCCTCTTAAGAAATAAATACAATGAAGTTCTTAACAATAAAAATAAATTAAATAAATCCTTTTATTTTATTAACAAAAATGATAGAATCTGCTGGATTGATGCCATTAAGATCTAAAACAAAGCTCCAAATAAACACACATTTGTTAACTGGAAAAAAGAAATTAAAGCATATTACAAAATCAACAACGCAGTCATCAACAATT
>NC_061167.1:44585766-44618266 GCF_022113875.1 Hydra vulgaris | reverse complement strand
GATGATTTTAGCCCAACAGTGCAAGATGAAGAAGTCTTGCAAACATTTTTTTAAGTAATTAATTTTAGACGATTTTTTTTCAATCGAGACGTTTGAAAGATATCTTTCAGCATATCTTTCAAACGTCTCGATTGAAAAAAAATTGTCAACAACCACGAGATGATTATAAAGAGCTTCTTGAATTATATCTAATATATTTAGGAGAGCAACCTCCTAGTGGAATAAGATTTAAAGCACCTGGAGCCTTCCATCATGCTCGGTGGATGGCAAAACTTATTTATTCAGTTAAAATATGGTTATTTAGAGATCAGTTTAAAATGGTGCAACATGAATTAAACGCAGTAAGAGATATTAGCATGTTTGCTGCGTTAATATACGTTCGACAGTGGTTTACTGCACCACTCAGTGCCTCGGCCCCATTTAATGATTTAGATTTTCTAAAAAATATTGAGGAATATCATGAAATGAATGAAAATATAGCGACCGCTGCAACCAAGGCAATGAAGTGGCATCTATGGTATTTAAGTGAAGAACTTATATCTTTGCCCTTTTTTAGTGATGATGTAGAGATTGAAGTTAAAAGAAAAATGATAACTGCCCTTCAGCGTCAATGCGTAGACAATAATAGGCCACCAAAGAAATTAGCAGATATTACAAATGTAATGAGTAAATCCCTCGAGGACTTTGTAACGTGTAAACCACTTTCATTTTTTAATTTCTTAAATATTGACATTTCCTTTCTTGAAGAGGATCCTTCAAACTGGAAAAACAATGAGTCATATGCTGACTCTAAAGAAGTAGTGAAGTCTCTTAAAGTTGTTAATGATTGCGCCAAAAGAGGGGTGAAGTTAGTACAAGACTTTAATGCTGTCTTAACAAAAGATGAAGAGCAGCAAAAGTATGTGCTACATTTAGTTGCAGAAAACAGGGCTGTCTTACCAGATGCAAAAAAATCAACATTGAGTGCTAAACAAACCAGGCGACAATGAGCAGCTGTTGTTGTTTAATGTTGTTTAATAAAAATTATTATGCGTAATAAGAGCTTTATATTCGTTTTTATTTTATTAAAATCGAACGGTAAATAACCGAAATGTGCACAGAAAACGAAGGTCAATATTTTACTAAACTTTTGAAAATTCCGATTTTAGAGGGGTATAAAGATTGCCCCAGCACGACCTCTAAATATTAACCGATTTAGCTGATTTTTTTGGTACAATGTTTTTTTTCATAAATGAACACATTTAGACCTTAGGAATAAAAAAATTAAAAAAAAGTTTTTTTGGATCACCCTAATATTTGTATTTTTAATCAAGATTTTTTATTTTATTATTACAATGCAATGTGGAAAGGTGTTAAATGAGAAAGAAAAAGCGAAAATTGTTGCATACAAAGATATGGCTTTGCTAAATCAACAAATTGCAAAGAAAATTAAAAGGTCTTATCATGTAGTGAACAATTTTATAAACTTAGGTAAAAAAAATTACAACAAAAATCACTTCAAGGGCGGAAATAAAAAAACAACCAAAAGACAACATTTTTCCATTTTGCGTTTGGTGTCATTCGGACTACGAACAGCAAAACAAATAAGGACTGAACTTGAATTACCTGTGACTACAAGACGTGTCCCACAAATTTTGTTAAAATCAAGACAATTCTAATGAAAAAGAATGATCACAAAACCACCATTGACAATAAAATATAAATGTGCAGGATTCAAGTTTGCAAAGGCCCACATGACATGGGATACAGAATAGGAAAATGTTATTTTTTCCAACAAAAAAAAGTTTAACTAAGATAGGTCTGATGGTTTTAAGTATTATTGGCATGATTTTAAAAAAAAAAATAGCAAAGGAGAGACAGTTATGGTGTGGGCTGCATTTTGTTTCCACGGCAAAATTGCAATATGTTTTATTACAAAAAAAATGAATGCAAGAAATTACTTAGATCTTTTAGATGTTTTAATAGAGTTTAGTGAAGGTTTACCTACTGAGAACTGGATTTTCCAACAAGATAATGCAGCGACTCACACAGCACAAAGTATAAAAAAGTGGTTCCAGGAAAAAAATGTAAATGATTTGGATTGCTTATTATGTTAACCTGACTTGAACCCTATTGAAAATTTATGGGGAATATTGGCACAAACTATATATGGAAATTCTCGACAGTATACAGGAGGGAGCTAATAGGAATTATCATAAGAAAGGTTTTTAGGTTAGTAAGGAATAGGTAAATTGAATTTACTGAAGTGCATATATATATATATATATATATATATATATATATATATATATATATATATATATATATATATATATATATATATATACATATATACATATAAGTTGAATTTACTGAAGTGCATATATATATATATATATATATATATATATATATATATATATTATATTTATATATGCACTTTGGTAAATTCAACTTACCTATTCCTTACCAATCTAAAAACCTTTCTAACGATAATTCCTATAAGCTCTCAAAAAAGTCTGTATATATTATAGAGTAACTCCTTTGATCAGACTTCTGAGTGACATCATCCTAATGAATCATTAACTTATTATTATAAATTTTATTTTACTTATTAGAGTGCAGCGATTATTTGTTTATCAAATATTGATGTACAAATATTTGTTAGAGAATATTCAGTTAAATCATTCCTAAAGAATGTTTGTAAAAACTAATTGTTTAAATTATTCACAGGGTATGAATATATGTAAACCTATATTTAATGTAAACCTATATTTGTTTAATATATAATAACTGTTTAACAAATATATCTTTGTCGAACAAATTAAGGAGAACGAATATATATATTGATTTACTTTTATTCGCTAAAAAAATAAATATTTGTTCAATGAATAACTATATATTATTGCTGAACTTAATAGTAGTAGTAGTATTAATGTTTATTTGTGCGTGTTTGCACAAAACCCACGGTAACCGTTAAATTCGAGATAATAGAGTTTCACAAGATTTTTTTTTATAAGAAAATTTGAACAAAAGTTAATGCAAATATCTAACTCATGTAAATTTTTAGATATGGAAACAAAAGTTTCTTAAAATTTTACAATTTTACTTTTCACGTTTCTACAAAAGTTTAGTTCGCTTATAGAAAAGGAAAATGTAGTATGTATATATATTTAGAATACAATAATCTATAAAAATAACTATGAAATTTTTTATGCAATGCATTGCTTTTTAAATAATAAAATTTTTTTAGAAAAAGCAAGCTGATGATGAACTTGCCACACAGCGACCTTAAATTTTTCAAGACCAATAAGGTGGTTTTAAAAAGTATTTTTTTTATGCATCAAGATTGAAAAAAAAAAGTACAAGTGTTAGAAAAACAGCATATAAAAAGAAGACAGAGCAACCATTTTAGCCTTTTTAAAAAATTTTAAAACATACAAGTCATCATGACATCATTAAAGACGTAAAATGCACACCTCATTTCATTAAAGTTTTAATTAAACACCTCATTTAAGAGTTAAGTGTCCCTTTTTATGCCTAAGTTTATAAACGGAAAAAAATATTTTTCAGCTTTTTTTTTTATTTCTGGTACTTTTCATAATATTTAATAACATAATTGTTATATTATTCATTGTTATTTAATGATTAATTACAAGTTTAATCACATTTTGTTGTAATTATCACAATTTTTTACTGTTACTTAATATAATAAGTAAGAAAACATTACTTATTTGGTTGTTTGTAATTAAAAAGTAATATTTACTCCCTTACTAAATACTATATCATGTAATAATTATATAAACAACATTTTTAAATTAAATTAAACATTAGCAAGATAACTTTACAGGTAAATTTTTTTATTCAATTTATTCCTTTAAATAAATCAAATTTTAAAGGAATAAATTTAATAAAAAAATGGTTACCAAGGGCTATTTCAAACAAAATTAACTTTTGAAAATAGTACTTTTTGAGCTTTCATTTTCAAAAATTCCAACCTGATATCTTTAATATTTATATCAGCGGCAATTTTATTTTCAATGGAAATCATTGCAAGAAAATTGAAGAAGATTGCAAGAAGATTGTTTATCGCAAGAAGGTTGTTTAACTTGTCCTGGCCCATCATTTAATTTTAAAAAAGATCTCTCAGTGCAAGCTACTGTTATTGGTAATGTAAGATGAATCCTCAATGCAATAGGTACATTTGTGTAGATTTCATTCAAATTGTTGCGTACAAACATTTTATAACATTTTCAGGATGCAAATTTTCAGTAAAGTGAGAAAAAAGAGACGTTAATTCAAAGATTAGTTCCTCGCCAGAAAATCATTTTTTCCATTTTCAGATAGTTTTATTTCAATGCGATGCAATCAGATTTTAAATCATCTTCTTTATCTGTCAAAAGCTTTTATTATCAAATAAAAAGCTAAAAAGTGCAATTCCAGCTTTTATTGCAACAGTAGCACATTGTTGCACTAGAACACAACAGAAGCTGATTGAAGTTGTTTTCTAGCTAAATTAA
This sequence comes from Hydra vulgaris, assembly GCF_022113875.1. Classification (NCBI taxonomy): domain Eukaryota; kingdom Metazoa; phylum Cnidaria; class Hydrozoa; order Anthoathecata; family Hydridae; genus Hydra; species Hydra vulgaris. The sequence continues at coordinate 44,613,767 of NC_061167.1, read as the reverse complement.
TTTAGAATAAAACTTTATACCAAATTACAATCGAAGACAAAAAATCTAAGCTTGTTGATTTTAAAGCAATAGGCTCTGCTGTGATTTTTGCACTTGTTTTATTAGAAGTCTTGGCTGCATGTTGGCTTTATAATTTTTTTGCATTTTATATCGAAGAGTTTTTAAAGCATTTTCCATATCACTAGCTACATTTATTTGTAACATGTACTTTTTATTTATCTGTACTCTAAAATGAAATTAGTTTAGGACGAAATTTATAATAAAAAAAAATTATAAAATATATTTATATTGGTAAAAGTAAGTTTTGAATTTTAAGATTAGTAACCATATTTATTATTCTTATATATATTTCATATAATTCTCTCAAAAAATATTTGCTTGATTTCTGATGTTCAGTTAGGTTAATAACTAACCTAAAATAACTGATAAAGAAAAAAAAATTAAGTATACAATTGAGAGAAAACTTTTGCTTTATATTTAGTTTTAGTTTTTTCTGAAAGATAAGAAATATTTTTAATTTTTTTAACTTTTTATAACCTTTTTTTTATAACTTTATAAATTTTCTACTTCTTACAACCTATTTAACCTATTATTTAAAGGTATTTACCTTAAAACAACCCTGTGACCATGTTTTAAATGCATCTTCTTGACCACAAAGTTCATCTCCTTCTCCAATCGGGTATATCTCTTTACCACCAAGAGTTTTGAGTAGATTATTGATAGACTTAGCAAATGCACAAAAATTTGGATAAGCTTTTGAACCAAGACCAAACACAGAAAAACTAAATTAATCAAAAAGAAATACTAAACATGATGGCATGACAACATGTTTATATATATATATATATATATATATATATATATATATATATATATATATATATATATATATATATATATATATATATATATATATATATATATATATATATATATATATATATATATACATATATATATATATATATATATATATATATATATATATATACATATATATATATATATATATATATATATATATATATATATATATATATATATATATATATATATATATAAATCACTATTAAATTGGGTATATTAAATATATAATTTAATATACCACTATTAAATTGGGAGTTACTAGAAAATATAAAGAGTAGAGTTTAAGAGCAAAGAAACTGTTGACAGAAGACTTGAAAAGTTGTATGAGTCAGGAAAACATGAAGATGGGGGAAGCATCTAAAGGGTTGAAGTGAGGAGAAAAAAACTCTGTGAAAAAAAGTTTTTAGACCATACAGGGAAAGATACATTAACAGGATGAGACTTTGTTGAATGACAAGTCAAGCAAGAATAAATTTTGGTTGATGGAACTAAAGATGATAGGTCCTTGAGCAGCAACATGTATTTGAAAAGAGAAAGAGAAATAACGCTATCACAATGCGAGGGAGGCTCAAGCTGGATAGATAGAGCAGGTCCTATTGCATTTATAATGCATTTTTGGACCTTGTCTAGAAAAGAAAGAGCATCATTAGAAGAACCAGTCCAAAGTCCTTCGTGTCGATTTCAAGTCAAGCCGCATTTTACTCCATGGATTTCTCCTTCTTGTGCGGCTGCTATATCCAATCGTAATCATTTTTTTCATCTTTTTCAAAAGAACAACTCTCTTGAGAACAAACGGCTATTTATTATTGCAAGAAATCTATGTAAAAAAGGTGCTTTCTGATGCTAAACTCCATTATTCTCAGTTCACTAAATCTTGCATCTTATCGCAGAAGTTAGGCTCTAAAGACTTTTAGAAAATTTTCAACAGCATTATTAACAAGGGTAGATCTAACATTCCATCTCTCATTCATGGAACTGATCTTATTACCTCTCCCAAGGATAAGGCAGAACTATTTGCAAAGAACTTTTCTTCTAATTCCACTCTTGAATCTTAAAGACATTCTCTTCCTTCCATTCCAGTCAAACAGGTTGACCCATTGTTAGACATTCAAATCGCTTCTGTTGCTAAAGTCATATCTCAATTAAACTTGTCTACAGCTTGTGGTCCAGACAACATTCCTGTCACAGTCTTGCAGAATTGTTCTCCAGAACTTTCTTCAATTCTCTCTAAACTATTTAACAAGTGTTTGACTGAGTCTTGTTTTCCTGCTTGTTGGAAAATGGCATCTGTGGTTCCAATATTCAAAAACTCTGGAGAAAATTCTGACCCCTCCAATTATCGTCCAATCAGTCTTCTTTCTGTTATTAGCAAGATCTTTGAGTCTTTGATCAACAAATTCCCCACATCTCATCTTGAGTCAAATAAACAACTGTCAGACAATCAATACGGTTTTTGATCCTCTCGCTCTACGGCCGACTTGCTAACTGCTGTAACTGAAAGATTTTATCGTGCATTAGATGGAGGCGGTGAGGCTAGGGCTATTGCTCTCGACATATCTAAAGCTTTCGACAAATTTTGGCATGCTGGTCTTCTACATAACCTTGCTTCATATGGTGTTTCTGGAAAAGTTTTTGAGATTATCAAATCATTTCTTTCTAACCGATTTATTAAAGCCATCCTTGAAGGCCAACACTCTTCTTTATTTCCAGTAACTTCTGGGGTTCCCCAAGGTTCCATCCTGGGCCCTGTTTTGTTTCTTATCTACATAAACGATCTTCCTGACAACCTTTTAACTAAAGTAGCTCTTTTTGCTGATGACTCAACTTTATACTCCTGTCTTGACAAAAAGTCTTCTCTTTTCGGTCGCCTAGAACAAGCAGCTGATCTTGAATCCGATCTCACTTCAGTAATAGATTGGGGTTCACAGTGGCTTGTGAATTTCAATTCTAACAAAACCCAGTTGTTTACTGCAAACAACTACCATAATATGGTCAACATTCCTATATTAATGAATGGCAATCCTCTTACTGAGTCCTCCTCTTTACGTCTTCTTGGATTATCGCTTACTACTGACCTTTCATAGAAACCATATATACAATCGATTGCTAAATTAGCTTCTGCTAAGGTTGCTTCTCTTTATCGTGCTCGCCATTTCCTTACTTCTGATTCCATTCTCTACCTCTACAAATCTCTTATATGTCCCTGTATGGAATACTGTTGTCATATTTGGGCTGGTTCTTCTAACGATTCACTTTCTCTTCTTGACAAGGTCCAAAAACGCATTGTAATTGTTGTTGGACCTGGACTATCTGCTAAGCTTGAACCTCTTTCCCATCGTCGTAAAGTTGCATCTCTTTCTCTTTTCTACAAATACTATCATGGTCACTGTTCAAAGGAGTTATCATCTCTAGTTCCATCAACTAAATTTCATTCTCGTTTTACTCGTCATTCAACTAAGTCTCATTCGTTTACTGTATCTGTCCCTGCATGCTCTAAAAACTTTTATTTATCTAGTTTTTTTCCCCGCACTTCAATCCTTTGGAACTCTCTCCCATCTTCATGTTTTCCTGACTCATACAACCTTCAACTTTTCAAGTCTTCTGTCAACCGTTTCCTTGCTCTATAACTCTTTTTTTTTCCTTAATAGTCTTTTTTTTTCCTTAATAGTGGCTGCTTGCAGCCTTGTTGGGAGTGAATGCAAATAAAAAAATAAAATAAATATGAAAACAGAATTTCATACAAGAGCAAATAAGAGATTGATAGAGGTAAAGAATGGAATCATGAGTAAAAAAATGGCAAGCACAATAAAGAGGAGTTTAATAACAATAATAAGTAATCATAATAGTTATAATTTACTTATTTTCTTATTTTTTAAAATAAAATGAAATGAAAATATTACAAAATAATATCACAAATAAACTTGTTAAAGGTTGTGATATTATTTTGTAATATTTATCTGCTCTGATTTTGATTGTACATATAGTTTTCATGAAAGGTCAGTAGTAAACCATAAAAAGGTCAGTAGTAAACCATAAAAAGGTCAGTAGTAAACCATAAAAAGGTCAGTAGTAAACCAAAAAAAGGTCAGTAGTAAACCATAAAAAGGTCAGTAGTAAACCAAAAAAAGGTCAGTAGTAAACCATAAAAAGGTCAGTAGTAAACCATAAAAAGGTCAGTAGTAAACCATAAAAAGGTCAGTAGTAAACCATAAAAAGGTCAGTAGTAAACCATAAAAAGGTCAGTAGTAAACCATAAAAAGGTCAGTAGTAAACGATAATCCAAGAAGACGTAAATAAGAGGACTCAGTGAGAGGGTTATTAGATTATTAGGGTTATTAGGGTATTCATTAATATGAGAATATTGACAGTACTGCAATAGTTGTTTGCAGTAAATAACTGAGTTTTGTTGGAGTTAAAACTAAGCGATCAAAATTTTTTAATTGGAAGGAAGAGAATGGCCATAAGTGGCCTTTTAGAGTTGAATTAAAAGAGAATGGCCATAAGTTTCTTGAGTTGAATTAGAAGAAAAGTTCTTTCCAAATAGTTCTGCCTTATCTTTGGGCAAGGTAAGTATAAGATCAGTCCCATAAATGAGAAATGGAATGTCAGACCTTCTAAATATAATTATAATAATTATATTTAAAATCTTTTGTTGATGGAATATATCTCTTCCCATGATCAAGAAAACTTTTTTTTTTGTAAGTTCATTAAACTGTTTCCCTTGGTTTGTTCATTAACTTCATCATATAAGAGTGATAAAATGATAATTCTTCTAACAAGTACCAAAGATGTTGACGAAACTCATTCAGGGTTGCTTTGAAGATTTATCAACAGGTTCCTTAAACTTCTTTAAAAAACACAAATCATGATTTGGTGCTTTTTTCCATCTTCACTACATCCAAGTTCTCTGGCTCTAGGTCTCTTTAATTTTGTAAAAATATTTTATCTTCTTTCATTTTCATCTGTTCCACTATTTCTTGTTGTATTGAAATTGAGAAAACTACATCATCTAGTACTTTTAATTTTAATTTTGTCTAAATAATTATTCTAAAATGCCATTGTTAATTACAAAACTGTACTTTAAATAAGTCAAATGTTCATTAAAATAACCCCCAAAAAAGGGAAAAATAGTATATTATTTGTGAAAAATAATCATTTAATACACCCTAATGTTAATGTTTTACACTTAAAGGAAAAGTTAAAAACTCCAATCAACCTGAGGAGGCTCTAGATATAATAATGTATGATACATGTCATCATCTAGATTCTTATTTATAAAAAAAAATTATGTTAATAATGTTCAATTTTATGTATATTGTACATTATATGTTTATATATAATATAAACATATGATGAACATAAACATATAATGTATATTGTCACAATATCAAAGAAATTAACTACATTAAGTACAAATAAATAAAAAAATAAAGAAAATACCGTCTTAACAACTAATGACCACACTTAAAATGACTATCTGTGCAATCATAACCACCTAAAGATCATCTATATAACCAGATTTGAAAATACCCAACTTCAAAAAACTATTGGGACATCTCAGGACTACCCTTGACCACCTCTAAAATGACCAACTGTATGGTTATGCCACTCCCAGAGACCAAATATGCGTAGCTTTAAATTACCCTATCTCAATTACTTGAATATTCAATCGTTATCTTGCTCTACAATCTTCATCTTTTCTCTTCCAGTAACTTCCAACACTAATTAGTGGTTGCTTGCAGCCTTGTTGGAAGCGAAGATGTTTAAAAAAAAAAATATCCAGATGATTTTTCAATTAGATGTTCCATCTAATTGAAAAATCATCGGGATATTCAAGGACCACCTTTGACAACCTCTAAAATGACTATTTGAATGGTCATGATCACTTGTAAAGACCAAATATATCCAGATTTGAATTCCCTGACCACAATTACCTACATTTAGGCATACAACATGTCCCAAATAACTTAAAAACTATCGAGACACTCCATGACCACTCTTTACAACTGCTAAAATTACCACCTGGGTGATTATGACCACTCCAAACATAAAATGGAGGCTGAAAATGAATTCCTTGGGCTTAAAAACCCCTATAAACATGTATCATGTCTATATTTAACCCATTAACAGTTTTTCAACTTTTAAACAATTCTTGCCCACTGTGCATGGTGAAGACCTACAAGTTTTTTTACACAGTTAGGTATAGCTTTGGTTTCAATTAAACTTCATGAATCTAAAAAAAAAGTACTGCAAGACTGCAACATTGCACCTGTTATTCATGCCTCTAACTAAGAAAATACTTTTTTTACTGCTTCCTAATTCCACTGCCATCTTTTAAATGTAAAACAACATGTGTTAGCAATTCAGTTGTAGCAATTAGAAGTTAGCAAGTCAGCTATATAGTGAGAGGATCAAAAACTGAGTGGATTGTCTGACAGTAAGTTATTTGAATCAAAATGGAATACTAGAAATTTTTTTCTAATAATCCTTTTTTTAATACATTTACCAAGTGATACTAAACATTATGGTGTTCTTGATCATTTATCAGTCTAGTTCCTAGGGAACTTAAAGAAATTAGTTCGCAAGCCTCAAAATTTAACTGGTCAAGTAGTATGCCCATTTATTGAAGGGCACTACAACATTAAAGATAACACTTCTAATAAAAAAAGAGCCAATGTTGAAGAAAATTTATTAAGATAGTCCAATACCTATTGAATATAAACTGATATCCGGTTTAAACCATGCCATGGATTTGAATACTTTATTTTCACATTAATTGGAAATAATTGCTTTCAGATTGAAAGTAGGCTAAGGATTGCAAGATATATTCTACATAACTCCACTTTCTCTGAACTAAAGCTTTAGTGTTTGAAAATTTTGAAAATACAGAAAAAAAAATTCAAATTTTTATTAAAATTATTTTCAAATTATTTTAATATTTCTATAGTATACAGTGTGAATTCTTTTCAAGTTATTTTAATATTTCTATAGTGTACAGTTTTTACTGTATCTTTCCTTGCATTAGTTTTTTCTCCTCACTTCAGCCCTTTAGAACCCTCCCCCATCTTCATATTTCCTGACTCATACAACTTTTCAAGTTTTCTGTTAACAGTTTCTTTGCTCTTAAACTCTACTCTTTATATTTTCTAGTAACTCCCAATTTAATTGTGGTTTCTTGCAGTAGCATTTATGTTTTCTAGTAACTCTAATTTAATAGTGGCTACTTGTAGCCTTGTTGGAAGTGAATCATAATTTTTTTTTAAAATGTGTTAATCATGAGAATCAAGACTTTCTAAAAGTGCAGAAAACAACTTTTACAATGACACAAACTGATATTTATCAATTATTATCAAACTATCAATTATCAAGATAACAATTATCTATTTACAATTTTTAATTTGGCATCATTTTAAAAACTCCTTTGAAAGTATTCGCCTTTTAAAATACACTGATTAAACTAAGAATAAATGACAAAATGATTTAACTAAGAACAAATAAAAACTTCTGCACAACTTGTATAAACATAATTCAATGCAAGTCGTCACTGGTTATCATATTCCAAATAAGGAAAAAATTTATTTTCAAGCGTTTTAAAAGCAACTAAACTAAACAGAGTTCATAGTCATAAGAGAACTAAATATTTATAAATAACAAAGATTTAATTTAAAGTAGTTATTTAATTATTTTTTTTGTTTAATTTTTTTTAATCACATTTTTATTATAGGTTTTTTTTTTTATTATTTATTTTTATTATCATTTTCTTTAAAAATAAATGTAATACTTAGTTGTTTTTTTTAAAAACACCTTCACTTCTAACAAAGCTGCAAGCACTATTATAAAGTTAGAAGTTACTAGAAGAGAAAAGATGAAGTTTAAAAAGCAAGATAACAATTAACAGACAACTTTAAGGTTATAAATAAATACAATATTTAGGTATTTCTTTTATTTAAATATTTATCTTTATTCTAATTATAGAATATAAGATATTTAAACTACTGTTTGTAAAAATATTTTTAAAACAAAATTTTACAGAATTTAAATTAAATTATACTACCTATAATACATACATACACAAATGCATACATACATACATACATACATACATACATACATACATACATACATACATACATACATACATACATACATACATACATACATACATACATACATACATACATACATACATACATACATACATACATACATACATACATACATACATACATACATACTATGTATGTATATATATATATATATATATATATATATATATATATATATATATATATATTATAAATAAACTCTTTTAAAGTTGTCAGTATAAAGTATACATGTATATATACATATAAAAACATTTAAATAAATTTTTTTAAACAAACTTTTGTTTAAGTAACATACAGAATGTGAAAACTTTCATCAAATAAAGAAAATTGTGAAGTGTGTTGGTGTTGTGAAGTGTTTGTTCCACAAATAGTTTTCATACTGAAACATAAATTGAAAATTAGTTAAGAACTATAATTAAAAAAACATACATAGATACATACATAGATACATACATAGATACATACATAGATACATACATAGATACATAGATACATACATACATACATATATACATACATACATACATACATACATACATACATACATACATACATACATACATACATACATACATACATACATACATACATACATACATACATACATACATACATACATACATACATACATACATACATACATACATACATACATACATACATACATACATATTTTAAATACACCAGTGTAGTAAAATTCCAATTAAAAAAGAAAATGGAGCTGTGTGATCATTACCTTATTGATTATTATACTATATGAATTGATTGGCAGGGATAACAACATAAAAAATTAACATAAAATGTGAAATAAAATATGGTATATCAGTAAAATTTGAATTTTATTACTTACTTTTCAGATGGATAAGCCATTTCATACAATTTTTTACCAAAAGCCTGTAAAATACCATAGTAATACTGTAATTATAAAATAACAAGTGATTACATTGTGTAATAATGTAATTTTAAACAAGGTTAAAACAAAATTTTATTATTTAACAAAAGAAAAGGTTTTAAATAACAACATATATATAATAATAAAAAAATATCTACCACTATTTAACATATATTACAAAACCTTATTAGTTCCATTTCTAATTTTTTTAAATTATTCAGCAAACTTTTTTGGAAACATATCCAAAATAAAAAAATAACCTATAAAATTACTGTTTACCCCCAACATTGAACAAAAAATCTCAACTTAATAATTAATATGATTTCCTTTTTTTAACTTGAAAGTTCTGTCATTTTAATAAATACTAATAACTATATCAGTTAAAATATAGTTCTGTCATTTTAATAAATACTAATAACTATATCAGTTAAAATAAAACCTGGCCATTTTCAGGACCTTCGCCATTTCCGGTTGTACTTGCAACAACAAATATGCAATTTTCATTTTTAAAATCTTCAAAATCGTATTGATCCATGCAAACTACTTTTGAATTAAAGGCATTTTGTAAAAGTTCTTGTAAGTTATAAGCAAAAGACTCTGCTCTGCCTGTTTCACTTGCATATAAAATTGTGATTTTTTGACATTTGGTTACTAAATGACTTGTCATATTTGTGGCCAATTTAACCAAACTAAAATTTAAACAAAATAAAAATAAAGATTTACTGCAAACAGAACACTTATCTTTTTTTTTTAATTTTATTTTCAATGGAAAATACTTTGTTTGAATGGGTTTTAAGTCATTATCTCATTTAAATATGACAATATTGAATAGTTTTTTACAAACTTTTTTCAAATGTTTTTTACAATTGTATGGCATTAATCTGTTTTGTAGATTACGGACAATTAAATTGGAGGTTATATATTAGAGTTTTCATTCTCCTATTTGCTATTCACTGTTTTAAAGGCTTCACTTGCCCCAATAAAGGATTAGTTTAATTCCATGACCAGGACATAGTCTAATTTAAATAAAAAGTAATTTTATAAACTAATAAAAAACTTTACTTTGAATTTTTTTTGAATTTGTGATTATTTGTACTTAATTGACTCATCCATGCATCAGCCTGATACTCGTAAGCTGGTTTTAATTTATAATTGAGCATTTCCTGAAAATAAACATAATTTATATTTTTTACATTAATATAGATTTTTAAAAATAAAATATAGCATTAATCAGAAAAATATTTTTACAATAATTGTTTTCCACCAATATGTGTTGTTCTACAACAAAATCAAGTTTAATTTCATGAAAAAAAATCAAGTTTAACTTCAGGAAGAAACCAATTTTATATGCTTTATGAAAAAAAAAACAAGTTTATATATTTCATGAAAAAAAATTTATTACTCTAAAAAAATTTAGAATATTTCTAGGCTCTCTAAAACAATTACAAATTTGATCCTTATAAATAGGTTAAGATATCATAAATAAGATTTTATTTTTCAGAAATTTTGACTAAAAAGATTTGATGAAAAGTAAAGAACATTAGCAAAACTTAACTTTTGAAAATGATAATTTTTAACTCTCTTGACATAAGTTTTCAAAGTTAGAAATGTGAGACCATAAAAAAAATATATGACAATGTGAGACTATATAAAAAGACCTTATATATTTAAAATTTTTGAAATCTAAAACATGATTTATGATGTTCCCGAAAAATTTTCTAGAAAAAGATTTTTATTAACCTTAAAACAATTATTTAGTAAATTTTATTTTATTTAGAAAAAAAATTGAAATAAAAAACAAAACTTTTTTTACTACCTGGTGGAATACAGGGCATATTGATCCAGAAAGTGGTGGAACTATCCACACCCAGTCAGATGGGCAACCACCACGCAATTTATTCTACGATTGATAAATTTAGTTTCACATCATTTTAAAAAAAATCAAAAAAAATGCCAACTTATAAATTTCTATAAACTTACAGTAGTAGAAATAAATTGATTATGTACTCATTAGTACAAATTAACATAAAGATAATTTATTAAAGTAAATTTGAATTAAATATTTTTTACTTCTTTATGAAGATGTTTTATGAAAGATTCAGCCAAACTGTGATGATCTACCATGGTCACACCTGCTGCCTGAAAAAAAAAAAAAAACGCAAAGTGAAGATTGAGCAGAAATTAAAATAATCAAAATTTTAAAACTATTTTCTTGCATGCGAGCATATGAACGCAACATAAGAATTTTTTATATCAGCAATATAAATAATATAATAAATAATGTAATATATATATTATATATAATTATTAATATTAAAATACTTGATAACTATGTAAGACAGCAGCTGTTAGTTCTAAGACTGCTCGATCTTTCCATAAGGACATGTGGGTAGATGTATTGTATCCCAATAATTCCGCTGTAGGCTAAAGAAAATTAAACCTTTTAATTCCAGATTGTTCAATTTATTAAGTTTTTTTAACTTTTTTTTTTTTTCTATAATGCTCTTTTTTTTATAAAACATTTTATTTTTCTATAATGCTCAGTCATTTGTGTAGGGTAAGGTGGGGCAAGAAGCCCACCATAAGCAATTTCGTCTTTTTTTTACTGATCCAATAAACGTATCTAGAAATTCATGTTACCATTATTTCAGATACATAATAAACTTAAGTATCTAAAGTTATTTTCTTAATGGCTACTCAAGTTTTAATGGAAATATGCTTTTTATAAACTGCTATAGAGTGGGCCTTTTGCCCCATTGCTGGGGCAAAACGCCCCTACCCTGGGCCTTTTACCCCAAACATTAATAGCTTGAAATATTCCTTTTTTACAATAAAAATTTATTGCAACAATACACTTTTTACTAGTCACAATATATTTGTGTGTAAAAATGTCCAACAAAAGTTTTAGTAGAACACTTAGCACCATAATATTAGCAAGTAGCACCATATATGCTATCATTTGACAATGGCAAACAGCACCGTAAAATTAATAGAGCTAAAAAGAGCTAAAAATTTATAGACTAAAAAGATAGCTATAAAAACTAATTTATAGAGCTGAAAAACACAGCTAAAAGCTAATTCATAGAGCTTAAAAGTTGCTAAAAAAAACTAATTCATAGAGCTAAAAAGATATCTAAAAAAATAATTCATAACCCAAAAAGACAGCTAAAAAACTAATTCATACAGCTAAAAAGACAGCTAAAAAACTACAGTAAGACTAGTTGAATTGATTATGCCTATTAGCAGTGAAAGCAGACAGCAGTGTCATCAGGACCACAGCCGTCGTGGTACCAGTTGAGACATTCTGGGCATTGCTGCCAGTCATCAATGAGTGGTTCGTTAAATCTTTTACCACACATGCAACATGGCGTATCATCACTGTTAGTAACAGAACCTACACATCTTCGTTCTTTTGACCCTTTTCTTATCATGTTAGCATTCGATGCGTTACTTTTGATTGTCCTTTTTGATTTTGTTCTTGCATATTGCTTCCTTTTCCTGGTTTCTTTGTCATCTTCACTTTTCGTTCTCTTGGATTTGTCTGCGATTACATCGATTTCGTCTTCATCATTTTCCTCATTATTATTTTCAACTACTACTTGCTTGTTCTGTTTTGTCTTCTTTGCATTTGCTTCAATTAACATTGCTTTATAAGGACTAGAAGTTATTACAGTTGCTGCTTCGTTTTTTCGTTTGCGACTGCGTACATTCTTTATCCTTGGAATAGGGCTTAGTTCTGATATAATCTGCAATGCTTCGGATAAACCAGGATGATCAGCTGTTTTATCTAGTTGATTTTCATCGGACTCATTGCTATCTCCTGTTGCAATCCTATTAGTCTCCATCACATTAACCGATGCTTCATCATCCACTGCATTGCCGGCTTCTTCATTTGTATTCATAGGTTCACTTGTTTCGTTTCTAGCTAATAATGCTCTTTCCATCATTTGGATGTGTTTAACAAGATCTTGTTCAATTTCAATAGAAAAAGTATTCACATGATTTCCTAATTTATTGCTCCCAACTTGTCTTACTTTGCCCTGCAAATGCCTTCTCAATGTCTTCCTTGAAACTCCAAAACTGTTTTCAGCTTTACGCAAAGACATATCATTTTTTACTGAATCTAAAGCCCGTTGTAAACCTTCTGCTCCTTAACTTCCTCTTTTTGTCTTCCTTTTGTAATTTCTAACCATATCTATAAATAAAATAAAGTTAAAATTTGAACATTCTACTTAAATAATGCAAGGGGTAAAAAGCTCAGGATGGGCCTTTTGCCCCATTAACAAACTGGGCTTTTTGCCCCAAAATGGTCGATGCAAAAATTGATAAAAACATATTATTCTATGGTACAATGAACGTTATGTAAATAATCAATACATAATTTGTACGCTTACAAATACATAAACTCATTTAAATAATCAACTAAGTTTAACAATAATCTACAAAAAAATTTTAAAATTATGCAAAAAATATAAATGTCCTATTCTTATTACCTGTCAAGTCTTCAATATTCTGTTAAAAATTATATTTCTACTAAAAGTTCACCAAAATTCACTCGCAACACTGTTACACATTTATCATTCATACTACAAAACAATAATTATAATATTTTACCTAGGTTCTTTATAACTGCAGGATGGGCGTTTTACCCCACCTGGGCCTCTTGCCCCACCCTACCCTATAGTTTTGGATTGTAGTGAAATGATTTGCTGATATAACAGGAATTACACCCTGCAAATACAAATGAATAATTTAAAATCTATAAAACATATGATTCAAAATCTGTAATAAATTGATATTTAATCAAAATTAGAAATTTAGAAAGAGATGAATACTAAATTGATGTAAATAATGCTTATTATAAAACCATTTACATTGATTAATTTCCAAGAACACATTGATTAATTTCCAAGAAAAAAAAAATTTTCCTTTTTTTATCCTTTTTAATTGTAAATAAAATTGAGTTGTTTCTCATTGATTTCTTCTTTTTTCAGAGTCTTCTGTTAGAAATGAAATAAAAGCACCATCAACATATTGTTTTTAAAACACTCACTTACCAAACTAGGATAGTGGCAACATCATCTGTTTGCTTAAAAGCCTGTCCTTAAAAGAAAAGTACGTTTGCAAAACTGAATAAAAAGTTTTTTTTATTCAATTTTGTTAACATCACTGTTTAAATTGAATTATTAGCAATAAATTGCCGATGTCTCATAAGAGTATGTTAAGGTATATAAGTTTGCAATACTGATATAGAAAGGTACTGAATAACTTTCATAGAGGTTGCCTAATTCATCTTCAACAATGAACTCTTTGTATAGAACTCAGAGGGTATTAAAACTCAATCAATTGGACTAAAATGTTTGATTTTAAGGACACAATTTATGCATGTTAATAAAGACTATAGATACAAGCAGGAGGTTAACCAGAAAGATATAGTTTTTCATCACAAACTATATCATCATAGATTGCATTAGCAAAAAAATAACTTTTTTTTTAATTTCTTTAAAACATTCTGAAAATACATTTTCTCACTAGAAGTTACATTTACTAGTACTTTAAACATATCTATATATATATATATATATATATATATATATATATATATATATTATATATATATATATATATATATATATATATATATATATATATATATATATATATATATATATATATATATATATATACAATATTGTATATATATATTATAAAAGAGGGGAAATGTATATATATTATATATGAAAAAAAGAGGGGAAAAAAATGGTTTCCATGATAATTTTCAATTTTTGAATTTTAATACATATATATGTATATATATATATATATATATATATAAAGTGTATAAAATATATATATATATATATATATATATATATATATATATATATATATATATATATATATATATATATATATATATATATATATATATAATTTAAATTAAAAAAATACAACTTTTTATGGAACTATTATTATCATGCCTTTCGGCAATCATTCAGCCATATTATTCAAAATTTACAAAATAAAAAACCATTAAAAAATACAATTTTTTAGCGTTGCAATGGTATCTAATGTCAAGTTTACATCAGACAATATCATGAGTTCCTAATCTTCGGTATCGAATTGTGAAAGCAGAAATTTTTTTCTATGCCTGCAAGAAGAAACCAACTCACTTTTTTTATTAGGTAATGATATTTGATCATAAGTCATAATTAAATATTTTTTATATAAACAAAGATTACATCTTTTAGTTGATGGATTATATGATTGACATTTTTTAATAATGTTCCACTTGATTAAAGGCGTAATATCTGCATTTTTATGTTTCCATATTTCTTTAGAAAGTTCTGTATTGTTTTCGTATCTAGTAGCGTTAAATGATTTTAAATGGTTTGCAAACCTAAGCTTGAATGAGCCTTCACTGATACCAATATATGATTTTTCGGAATTACAAGGGTTAGCTAAAGATATAGTGGCTTATAAAAAAGTGTCCTATTTTGGACACTTGCTGAAAAAAAAAAAGCTGAAAAGCAAAGTAAATTTTCATTAATCACACATTTTGATGGAAAATTTTTACAGGATATTACTAACAATACAAAATAAAAAAAGGTTTTTTTGCTGTTTTTCCAAAAATCAATACTGATTTAAAGCTTCTTGGCATTCTGCCAATGGATAACGGTATTAAAAAATCTCATCATCATACTTTAGTAACATTTATGATGAATATTTAATATAATATAAGCTAAGAATTTGTATAAAGAGTCTGTGTTTTGACACAAAGTTTTCCAAGCTAATCGGAATGCAACAAAAGAAACTATAGATAAATCAAAGTTTAACAAGTTTGACAAAGTTGCAGTTAAAGAAGCGTATATAGAGAAACAGATTAAAAAAACTGTTTATCTTTGCAAATATACACTTTAGTTAGCCAATTTAGTATTTCAAAGAGGTGATAATAAAGAGTAGAAATTAAACTCACCTACTTATGTCCAAATGAAACTTTAATATTTATACTCCTGGACCAGTTTTCCATACAAGTCTATATATTATCTTAAAATTCAAGTTTTAAGTAATCAGTTGACCTACCAATTGACAGCTTGTTTACAAAAAGAAATCAGTAAAATGGCAGAATTTATTTCTATATTTTGTACTGTGTTGTTTGTGCACTCCTCTTTAGTTTCCTCTTCACCTCTTTCAAGATATAAAAGCATACTGTCAGATGGTCCAAAAGTTGAGTAAAATCTTATGATCCAGGAGCTAATGATATACTAGAGGGAATTGAAGAAATATTGAAATCAATGGAGAGACATACGTGATATTTGGATCAAACCTTGATTCCATTATGTCTTCCAGATAAAGAACTTGAAGATAATGAGAAAGAAAAAGTTGTAAAAGTTCTTTTCTAACAACCTGTACCTACGCACTATGAGAAGTTTGAAAATCCAATCCTACCAATAGGTCTAACCACAGTTAGTTGGTAGACACTCTTGGTTTATTTTCAGTCTGTTAAATTTAAGTAAAGACAATGATAAACCTTGGCTGAACTATCCTTCGTCTTTTTGGGGCTTTATTGACCAATTTTAAACTTTCATTGAATTTGTTTGCCGAGTATATGTATTCAATGATTGCTCTGAACGGGCAATTAAGCTTGTGTGTCAGAGTTTTGTTAATTCTGTTCCAATGAAGAGGACAGGCAAGATATGATGTTGGTTGTTCAGCGAAATAGAGATCTATACAGAAAGTTTGAAAAACAACAAACAATGGAGAGTGGAAAAAAAAAGGCGCTTACATAATTTGGAGAACATTTATTCAAATTTTCAACAAAAACATGAAGAAAGTTTTGTTGAATTATAGTTTTATCTTAATTATTTACTAATTTATCATTTTTGACCTTAACTATGTCTTTAAATAATTTTCTTAGCAGAAAATTTATTTTTTTCACCTTAACTATCCCAGCAACATAAGATTGACCAAAATAAAATTGTTTCATTAAAACGCATATTATTGAAAATCTAATCTAACATTATGTAAAAATAAAACTTCAGGGCAGATGGTATGTAAATATTCTGTAAAAAAAACAATATGGATGGAGAAGTGGGGAAGAAATGAACCCTACACCGCTCACCCCTAGCCCTCCTATAGGGGGTCCCAATATTAGAAATTATTTTAAAAATTGAATTTTGGCCTAAATTAATTTTTGTAAACAAGAAATTGATAAAATTTGTCACGGAAAGTTCGAGGGATAAAAAAATTAGTCAATTGATATATCCTTTAAATTACCTAAAAATAGAATTTTTCACCCTGTTTTCCACGGTCAAACCAATGTACTTTTTTGAAAATATAACTTTCCAACCAATTCCAAATAAATATTTAGGTCTCCTAGAATTCATAGGAAAAAAATATTGGCGTTTTATTTAAATGTTTTAAGTTCCCACTTTTTAGTTAAAAAAGTAGGGGTTTCAGGGCACAAATTGTAAAAGCGGGGACCTTAAAAATGGGTTTCTGACATTTTTTTTACGGTAAAATCATTTCTATTCAACAGGTCAACTGACTCAGGTGGTAGGGATTTAATTTTAAAAAATTGTTGAAAAATGACACACTCTAATATATATATATATATATATATATATATATATATATATATATATATATATATATATATATATATATATATATATATATATATATATATATATATATATATATATATATATATACAATTGTCAAGAAAATGTTAATTTTTGACCTAAATTTTGAAAGGAAAAGTCAAACTGTAAAACTTAATACATATATTAAGTTATTATATATATATACATATATATAATAATTATATATATATATGTATATATATATATATATATATATATATATATATATATATATATATATATATGTATATATATATATGTATATATATATATATGTATATATATATATATGTATATATATATATATATATGTATGTATACATATATATATATATATATATATATATATATATATATATATATATATATATATATATATATATATATACATACATACATATATATATATATATATATATATATATATATATATATATATATATATATGTATGTATATATACAAAAATTAACATTTTCTTGAAAATTGTATTGCGCCAATACAATTTTTAAGGAAAAGTTAATTTTTGATCTACAGCATTAATTTTTGTTCGAAAAATTTCTTATATTGTTTTAGAATGCTCATTGTGCCAGCATGGCCAAGTGGTCAGCACGCTGAGCTTCTGAAAAAAAAGCTGTGGTTCGAGTCCAACCATTTATCTTTTTTTTTTTTTTTTAGATTTTTTAAAATACAAAATACTTGTGAAGTTTTATAAAGATTATATACAAAAAACTAATGATATTATACACTTTAACAAACAAATAGATTTTTAAAAAAGCTAAAAATTCTAAAAGTATTAAAAAACGGTGGGATTTTTGTTGTGTATGTGTCATGATTGAGATACTTATGTTATTTTAGTTTTACATTTCAAGTTTTTTTACAAAGTTGAGTATGTGCAAGAAAAATGAATAAACAACATATTTATTTATAGAATATAAAACCTATAGAACTGTAAAACTGTTTTGTTTTGCATTTTAAATAGCAAAAATTAAAAAATAAAGTAAGCTTATGATTTGAACTTGCCAAGCTGCAAACTTAACTTTTTTAAAACAGTAAGGGGGTTTAAAAAGTATATTTTATATAAGAACATAATTGAAAATTCGAATTTTATACTTAAATTAAACCAACTTATTAAATTAATTACTTTTAAACCAAGTGTGCAACAACAACAGAATTTAGATAACCATCAAAATAGTATTATACTACCTTATTTTTTGGTTTTTTATACTTTTTGGCTGATCCCTAATCTAAACTTTTAAATTAAAGGATCATCCATAAATTACGCAACGCTAAATTTCACAAATGAACAAAATAAAAAAGATCAAAATTTTCCCTCGCCAAGTCATATGTTTAATAAAAAATCAAAATAGCTCATCAAGTTTAATGAAAATCCTGAATCCACCTAAAAGAACTGAAGATCTCTTTCTTTTTTAAAAATAAATTTAGCATTGCATAATTTATGCACAATCCCTTAGCATTTTATAGTCTATAATTTTTTAATGGTCTAAGATCTTCTTAGTTCTGCTATTTATATAGTGTTGCGTTATATTTTTTTGCTATAAATATAGTTATAATTATTATAGATATATACTATTATGAGATTTTTGCTATAAATATTGCTATAATTCTTTGATGACAGAGGGACATATTTGTTCCATCCCTTTTGTTATGCATGTCGCCTACCATTTGATCAAAATATTTTCAAATTCAATTTTACATTATGTTACAAATTTTATAAATGTTTTCAAATTCAATTTTACATTAATACTAATTTGTTTTTTGAAATAATAATGCTGTTTGACCATTCTCCGAATTTTAGGATAAATAAAGCAGTGTGCAACTATGATTAAAAACAAATAAACAAAAATCCTTACAGTCCTCAAAGGGATAAATACAGCAAGATTGAAAAATTTTTTAAATTTATTACGGGATGTCTTTAATCCCCCAAAACAACAATGATGACAGTGCACTAAACCACTGAGCTATCAATGATATGCGTTTAGGAGAAAAACAAACCTAACTATAAATCTCTTATAAACTCTAGGTATTATGAAAGGGTGCGCATGTTAATTTTTTTGCTCTTAAAGCAATTTTTCAAAATGAATTATTTTACGTAAAAATATTAAAGTAAACAAATAATAGGCAGAGAAACAATTAGTGTGAAATAGATAAATATAGAAATGATAGATTTAGTAAAGACCCATATTTTATGGTTAGAAAAAAGTATAGAAAAAATCAATGTGGAATACAAAGATCCATATTTTTTCAGGTCAGATCAGCTAGTAAATATATAATGTTACAAAGGTAACAACCGGTCAAGCATAAAATAATAATCAATTGTTTAACAAAGCATTGAAGTGCCAAACAATCGAAGTAGATTTAAAATAATTAGACCGAAACGTTTCTGATCAATCTGATATAAATAGAGAAAAGAAAAATAGGATTCAGCACCAAGAAGAAGATAAGAAGTTTGAGATAAAATAGAAGAAGAAGAGATATTAAGAAGAACTGTAGGGTTATTAATTGTATGAACAGTTAAGATTTATATAAGAAGTTGTGTAGAATGTTAAGTATAAGGAACATTATGTAAAATAGTACCTGTTATATTATTTGAAAAAATTTATAGCAATACAGAATAAATTGTAATTAACTAATAGTTGTTTAAATTTATTATTATTAACTGCTGACCTGACACAAGGAATAAAGGTTCATGGAACATATTTATGTTAACAGTAAAATACTACTGTGTAAAAATACATACATATATATATATATATATATATATATATATATATATATATATATATATATATATATATATATATATATATATATATATATATATATATATAGATATATATATATATATATATATATATATATATATATATATATATATATATTCTAGCCCTATTAGACACACTTTTTCTACTTTAACAAATTTATGACCTAAAACAGCAAATTCATATATTTTGAGTGTTTTTGATATTACTTCAATTGGCTGTCTCATTTTGTGATCTTAGTGTTGATGGTTCTCTTCCTTTAATTCCTAAATACTCCAATGTCACATGCTAGGCCTAGGCATTTACATTTGTAAGAATTCACCCATTTGTTGGAAAACTAGGTTTGAATCAACCAACTATTAGTTTATGTGCTTTCGTTTAGCTACACTTCACTCTATCGCCTTTCTTTTTTTTCATTATCACTCTCCTTCATCACAAGACTGCATTCTTTTAAATGTTATTTCTGATCAAACTGACCAAGCCCTCTCTCTTTATTCATCAGCCAATATTGTTATTGTTGGTGATTTCAATGCTCATCACACAGAATGGCTTGGCTCCAGTGACTCTGCAGGTTTTAAGACCTACAACTTTTGCCTTTCTCAATCTCTAACTCAAATAGTCTACTTTCCAACCCGTTTTTCCTGACAACCCAAATCATTTACCTTCTCTACTCGACTTATGTCTTGTTTCTGATCCTAGTCAGTGCTCAGTTTCTCTACACTCACCCTTAAGTGCTTCTGAACACAGTTTGGTCTCTCTAAAACTATCATCGTACCTCTTACAACTACCCTAAAGCTAACTGGAACTCTTTCTGTGATTTTCTTTGTGATGACCCTTGGGTAGAAATCTTTTACTTTCCTGCTGACAAATGTACTTCTTAAATATCTTCTTAGATCCAGACTGGCCTCTGAATCCTTTATTCTCTATTGATAATTCCAAGTCTAGTCTCACTCCTCCATGGCCAGCTTCTGTATCTAAAGTGATTTCTTGCTTAGACTCTTCTATAGCTTGTGGTCTGGACAACACATCTGTTTTAGTCTTGCAGAAGTGTTCTCCGGAGCTGTTGTCTATACTTTCAAAACTATTCAACAAGTGCCTAACAGAGTCTTCTTTTCCAGCCAGCTGGAAAGCGGCATCTGCTATCCCTATTTTTTAAAATTCTGCAGAGCTATCTGACTGGTCTAACTATCGTCCCATTAGTCTTCTTCCTATAATAAGCAAGGTTTTGGAACCTTTAATTAACAAACACCTAAAAAATCTGAAACATCCTAAACCTTTCTGAAAAATCCTACATATGTATAAGCGAGACTCCATTTGAATTAAGATCAAACTAAACCATTTAATATCCCTAAATACAAAAATGATATTGAGCTCTCAAAGCATGTATGGAAGTTAAGAGATGCTAATTTACCTTCTATAGTTAAGTGGAAAATTCTCTAGCAATGTAAAGCATATAATCCAACATACAAATCTTGTAAATTATGTCTCACCAAAAAATATGAAATTATAAATTATAAAAATACTAATCTATTGAATAAAAGGAGTGAGATTGTTTCTAAGTGGAGACATTTATTCATGGAGAATAGATTCCTTCTTTCCCAATTTGACACTGGCGATTAAAAAAAATGTTTTTCCATATTATTATTATTTTATGTTATTATTATCATTATTACTATTATTATTGTTATTATTATTTGACATCAGAGCTCATTCCATTGTTTTTTTTTAATTTTGTAATGGTTTTTTAATTACATTTTTAAACAGGTTTTTCTTGATTCAAATATATGACTAATGAGTGCCACAAATGGCATGAAACTTTAAGTACCGTAAAAAAGTTGTTTTTTTTATCTAACCTCTTATTTATCTATATATATATATACCTTTCTAATTGCTGATACCCAAACAACTTTAATCTTCTCTGACATACGCTGTTTGATGTTTTTTCTCTGTCTAAGATCATGACTTCTTAACTTGTCTTAATAGAGTCATACCACACATTCATCTGATCATCATCTTCTTTTTTGACAAATATAAATATTAAAGTTTATATAATAGCCTTTTCCCTAACCTATTGGAACCAAGCAGTATGGAAGTTTTTATTTCTTTTTTAGTTCCAAGTCAAGCTATAATCTACTCCATAGTTTTTACCTTTTTGCGCAACTGCTTTATCTAATTGTAATTTTCATCTTTTTTGTAAGAACAACTCTTTTGAGATCAAACATCTTTTTATTTTTGCCTGTCTGATGTCCTGTCTGATGTTAAGTTACACCATTCTCAGTTTACTTAATCTTGTATCTTATACCATATGTTAGGTTCTAGAGACTTTTTGAAAATCTTCAACAGTGTAATTAAATAAAGTAAGTCTAACATTCCATCCTTAATTCATAGTTCTGATCTTATCACCTTTCCCAAGAATAACTCATTGCAAAGAAATTGTCCTCTAATTCCACTATTGATTCTAATGACCATACTCTTTATGTAAATTCCAGTTAAACAGGTCAAACCATTGATAGACATAAACATTGATAGGCAAATCTGTTGCTAAAGTCAAATCTTAATCTTAGAAAATTTTTCAGACATTTCTATCACAGTCTAACAAAAGTTATTTTGTTTCTCAATAAACTTACAATAAGTGCTAAAAAAGTCCAATTTTTAAAAACTTTAGAAAATACTCTGACTTTTCCAACTATCCTACAATTACTTCTGTCTTAACATAAAGTCTTCACTTTTGGATCACTTAGGAAAAGCAATCATTCTTTAATCTGATCTCTCTGCTATAACAGCTTGGGGCTTGCAGTGGCTTGAGGATTTTAGCTACAACAAAACTCAGTTGCTGCAAACAACTATTGCAATATTATTGACCTATTTTATTATTCTAATACTACATTGTTAACATTGACATTTTTATCTCAGACAAGGTCTGGAAGCTTATTTTATATGTAGTTTGTTTTATCTGCCCAGCTTGAGCTCTGCCACCATCCCATTGATGTTAAGTTGCATCTTTTTTTTTTTTTTCATATTCGCAGCTAAAACCAACAATAATCTCTAGTTCAATCAACCAAAACTTGCTTGGATTATCATCAGCAAAGTTGCATCTGTTTACTGTATGTGTCCCTTCATACAATATAATTATTTATTCATTTAGTTTTTTTCTTTGCACATCAACAAAACCTCAAAATTCTCACTTATCTTTATGTTTTTCTGACTCAAACAAACTACAACAATGTAAATATATATATATATATATATATATATATATATATATACATATATATATATATATATATATATATATATATATATATGTGTGTGTATATATATATATATATATATATATATATATATATACAACAAAAATATATATGTATATATATTTGTATATATATAAACACAAAAAATATATGTATATATATTTGTATATATATAAACACAAAAAATATATATGTATATATATTTGTGTGTACATATATATATATATATATATATATATATATATATATATATATATATATATATATATATATATATATATATATATATATATATATATATATATTTACAAACAATATATATATGTATATATATATATATATAAATACATGTATATATATATACTTTAGTGTGTGTATTTATATATATATATATATATATATATATATATATATATATATATATATATATATATATATATATATATATATATATATATATATATATATATATATATATATATTATATATATATTGTTTCTGACAGCTGATAAATATAGTTATTTGATATGCAAATATCAGTTTAATTGAAGTATAGGTTTATCAGTAAAAGTAGTAATTGTTTTTATTTTGTTTAAGTGGTATTTAATATAGATGCCATGAATGTTTTGTATTTTCTTACTGTTTTGTACTATTTTTACTATTTGGTATTCAACCAAATATTACAAACTATTCAGCCTAATAACAAATGTCGGATGCCATAACAAAAAATGCATTAAAAGAGATTACACTTAATTATGTTTTTACATATGTTACTTTAACAAATAATTAGCATATTTGATACTAAAAATCTTTAGGTGGTAAGTTATCGTTTATGTAACATTTATTCAGAAAATATAAAGTCATAAAAAAAATATTTAACTGAGAATTTTTTTGTTAAAGAAACTGATTATTAAATATATATTTTTAATTTAAAGACAAAAAAAAAATTTTGATTTTGAGTTGGAAATTTAAAAATTTAAATTGAAAGATTTTGAAAATTAAAAGTTTTAATTTAATTTTGAAGGAATGTAAAATAGTTGGTAAAACGTAAAATGTAAAATTTAGTTTCAAAGAAATACAAAATAGTTTTCCAATATTTATTAAAGAAATGTTTTCTTCTCATCATCTGCAAACTAATTTATTACATAAAACTCTCTTTATTGTAGATTAAAACGTGTAAAATGTGCCAGAACTAGTGCCTTGTAGATTTCGAGCCACAAAAAAGACCACTGACATAATGTTGTTTAAAGCAAGAGCCACTTGTAAATGTCATCATTCCTACCACTTATCAAAACATTGTAAGAAAGAAGTTGCCTAAATCTGTGGTATGCTATAATTGTCAAAGGGTAAATTACATGGCAAAAATAGTCCATTACATTTGATATTTCAAATGTAATGGACTAGAAAAGGTGGCAAAATATTGTACCAACCAACAGGGAAATGATATATATGGAGACAATCCCAGCCTTTCTGCAAATAAGGTAACATAATATTCAGTTCAGTATAAAAGCAAATTACATGATTGAATAAAACAAGGGTAGCTACTGAAACATGAACATACAATAGGACAACTGATGGCAGTGGTTTAACAAATTAAAAACAAACTTTGGCTGGTGCTAAACTGGAGGGAAGTTAACAAAATCATTGAGGCATTTACAAGACATTCAGAAGTCTATGCAGACCTATAATCAATGACCTGCAGAAACTACAGAAACCAATCTCCAGATAGAAGAGGTTGGATGATGAGTTGTGGTTGTATCAAATGGTTCAGAACAAATGGTTTAGCTGTTACTTGCTCTTAAACAATGTGATAAATGTCTTTTAAGTGATGCATTTTTAAACACTTGCTCTTATGAATTGTAATTTTCATTGATTTTGAAACACAATTATTGGTTTAGTTAAAAACTCTGCAAAAAAAAATTCAATTTTTTTTTGTTTTGTTTATTAACTAAAT
The DNA here is from genome assembly GCF_022113875.1 of Hydra vulgaris. Lineage (NCBI taxonomy): Eukaryota > Metazoa > Cnidaria > Hydrozoa > Anthoathecata > Hydridae > Hydra > Hydra vulgaris. The sequence goes on along the minus strand of NC_061167.1, from coordinate 44,588,271 downwards.
GAAAGTCATTATTGGTACGTTATAGGTAAATAGGGATATGCGAAGTGGAGTGAACATACATCATTTAATGGTTTAGGTTAGATCAGGCATTCGTTTAATTAAAAGAAAATTATTTCAACATTTATTTAAATAGGGCTTATAAATTAATTTAATTTATATTTAAAAAATAAAATAGTCAAAAAAATTAGTAATATTTTATGTTGCATGTGAGTACAAATAATGCCTACCTAACTAAATATAGTGTTGCATATTATATAAACAATCCCTTTACTGTTTTAATTATTTGATAATAAAAATACAAAATAATATTTTTTAGCATGCATTTCCAAAAAACTATTTGGATATCAAGAGAAAATAAAATTTTAAAGAAATATGCTGAAAAAGATAATTCCTGGATCTGTCAATTAAATGATGTATTTCTTCTGTGAAAAATCTACAATTTTAAAAATACCCATTTTTATCAAAATTTCGCTAATTTTTATCGAAATTTTGTAAACTTTAATCAAAAACTTTGAGCTAGTAAGCTTTGTGTATGTATAATAACAAGAACATCTTTCATTCAAATATAATTAACAAAAAACTGTTTTCACTTACTAAAATAAAAATCAAATTAATAAAAATTAATTTAAATCAAAACAATTGATTTAAAGTGAATACTTAAAGCAATAGAAAAATAAAGTTTAAAAACATAAAAATATTAACCTTCAACAAATTATATCGACTTTCATCACAGAAATTTCTGACACTGATTTCTGTACTCATATACCTAAAAAAAAAAAAACACTTATCTACATATACATATATATAAAATAGATATACATACATCTAAATTCATTCTGGGAAAAGGAATTAGACAAAACTGGGAGTAACTTTTCACAATTAAATCTTTTTCTGCTAAATGTATTAATAAAATGTTTATTTTTAATTTGGTTTTATTAATGAAAAAATAACTTAAACTAAACTTTTTTTTTTTAAATTGTCGTTTAAGGCTAATTAAAAAAGTTAATGTAATCTTAAAAAAAAAATATTTTGAAAAAAAAATCACTGCTATATTTTTATAAAATAAATTTTTTTAAAATATTGATAATAATAAAAATTTGTAGAAAGAAATTTTGTTTTATTTTTATTTACAAGATTTTAAAACTAAAAGAACACTTTTTATTTGAACTAAATTAAAAATCAAGAATAAAAAAAAAAACTAAAAAACATAGAATATTTGACACATTCAAGAAAGAAAAATAACATGCAAGCAAAATTTAAAAGTTAAATAATGTTGTTAAAAATTATAAATGTTAAAAAATATTTCTCAATTTAAACGGTATAATTTAAATATCTACATAATTTTTTTATCTTAATAAATATAAATTAATTTAAATAATAAAACAACATTCTATATAACTTTACAAAACTGAATGAAAAATAAAAATAGCAAAACTGACTCTTACCACCCATTAAAAGGAATGGCTGTAAACGTCAACCCACCACAGCTTAAAGCCATATTACTTATAACTGGTACAGCATACCATCGTAAACCCAATCGGTCTAATTGGGGATATCTAAATCAAAATATGATTTTTATGCATTAATTCATTAATATAATATTAACACTGAATTATCATTACAAAAAAGTCAAACCACATTAAGCTTAAATAAAGAAAAAAAATTAAGACCTTATATTAAACCTTTTTTGGTTAAATGACTAATTAATTAAACTAAATTCATTTTATAAATAAAATAGACCTACATAAACAAAGAAAAATAAACTTTGTATATTTTAATGTTTACTTCCTTTATTATATTGAAGATAACAAAGGTTTTATAAAAACATATTTTACTGATTGATACTTCATACATTTTACGATTTTGATGACTCTTTTTTAAATACAAAAAATCTGCACTTTAGTGTTAAGGTTTTAAAGTTTTTTAACTACAAGTTTTTATGACTTTTTTGCATCTTATTAACTATTTCTTAACATTTTCTTTTTTAAATGTGCTTTCTATTTATAGAATACACTAACATTTATATATATATATATATATATATATATATATATATATATATATAATATATATATATATATATATATATATTATATATATATATAGATATATATATATCATGTATATATATATATATATATATATATATATATATATATATATATATATATATATATATATATATATATATATATATATATATATATATACGTATTAGTGCTTACATATATCTTCGCAAGAGTGCTCAATAAATTAAAGTAAATTAAAATGATTTAAATTAAAACAGAGCTGTATTTACAGATTTTGTACAGATTTATACAGATTTATACTTTTGTATAGATTTATTATTTTTACGAGAAAAAAAAACATATTTACACCTGATAATTGCATTTAGCATGAAACTAATAGTTGTGAAAAATATGCAGTTTTATTTATAAATAATATATGTAAATACAGCTCTGTTTTAATTTAAATCATTTTAATTTATTTTAATTCATCGAGCAC
>NC_061167.1:44529690-44579690 GCF_022113875.1 Hydra vulgaris | reverse complement strand
ACACTGGATGTTGAATGTTCACTTCAAGAATATATTCTTTGGGGATTTCAAACAACTGAGGTTCTGTACTACCTGCTTGAATGATCAAAGGCAGTATATCAAACATTGTTCTTTTACTAACCCAACCCAGGCTCAGCGCAACCTTAAAGCAAAAACATTGAATAAAAATAAATATTAAAACTGCTATACAAAAATAAACTATTCTTTTAAAAAAAAAAAATTTTATTTAACTTTTATTTTTATTTATTTTAAAAACTTTTTAAATCTTTAGAAACTTAAAATCTTACTTCAGTAATTTCTATACTTGATGGATCTCCAATAACTCCATCATCTTGCTTGTACCCTGCATATCTTACTAGTTGTGGATTCCATATGCGAAAATCTCCATGGTTATTTCTTTGATGTGGAAAAATTGATATTGTAGACCTTAAAAGTAAAGACCAGATTAACTTACTATTTTAATAACTTTCTTTATGTTGTTATAGTTTTTCATGATCATAGATAATCATGATTATGATTATAGACCATGATAAATGATGTTTTTACATCATAATATCTCAAGTACCAACATATATCACATATATTGAGAAAATTTCCAAATAAACAAACAACTGTAAAAACAATACATAATAGGTTAGTTCTTAAAACAACATTTGAAAAAAAGTTTAGGGTGTTACAGGCTGCAAATAAACTTAAAGGATTGGCAATCCATAGAAATGTAGATTTTTCTAGCAATTTATAAAATCATTGGGGTTGGTGCTTTGTCTGCAATTACCAACGGCAATGATTTTAAAAATTAAATCATAAATCTATCAGGGGTTGCTCAAAAATATTTTAATCTGGATTTCAAAAATATTAAAACTATATAAAAATTTCAAGAGTATTATTTTAAGCAAAAATTATAAATTTTGATTTTATAATTTTAACCCTAATTCTGCCCAAGCTCTTTCTCTTTACCCCACAGTTAGTATTAATGTTATTGGTGACTTTGATGCTCATCAGACTGATTGACATGGCTCTAGTACCATTAATCTTACTGGTTCTAAAGTTTAAAACTTTTGCTTTTCTCAATTTCTTACTCAGAAATTAACATTGTGACTCATTTTATCATTCACTGCTGACCTCTAATGGGAGCCACATATGCATACTTAGCCATATATACATACCTAATGTAGCCATATATACATACTTAATGAAATAATTTTGTTGTATTTGGGATGATTCTTTTAATAAGATCCTCTCTTTAAAACAAGGTGCAAAACCGCATTGTTTATTTTGTTGGACCTTGCTAGGCTTAAACCTCCGTTCTATACTCATAAGGTCCCCACCTTTTTTCTATAAATAATACCATAATCACTGCTCATGCAAGCTATCAAAAATTTTTGATTAACCTAAACTCAATCTTACATCATCATTCATATATGTTGCATCTTTTTCTATTCCTTTGCTCAAAAATGTTTTATTCATCTAGTTTTTTTATGCAAACATTAATGCTTTGGACTTCTCTCCCCATCATTATATTTTTCAGACACATAAATTAAGTCTTTCAAGTCTGTCACTTGATTTCTTACTCTTTAGCTAACTTCTTTATTTTATGTTAAATCCTAACTTAAATAGTTGTTGCTTGCATGATGCTGGAGTTAAAAAATATAAAATTTATATAACTTACATGTTATAGTTTAATTTCACAATTCTTTATTTTTCTCCCTATTGGGAGTGAATTTGTGATAAAGTAAAAAATAAAAAAGATTTTTGATTAAAAAATAAAAAAGATAATAATAAAGTAAAAAATGATTTTTTTATACTTTTTTTTAATTATTAATCTTTAAGTACTTTAGATTAAAAACTTTTGGATAATTATAAGGATTGGTTAAATGTTTAATGGTCAACAACCTATAAAAAAACTCTTTATATGCTAATTTTTTAAATTAACATATATTTTTTTCAAATGTTTTTTTTAAGAATCATTCTGATATATACTTTAAATTTTTCTTTTTATGTTTTTTTAAGAACCAACCTGGTAGTATAACTTTTGATTGACTTTGTAACTATTAAATAGTTGATTATTATTATAGTTACAAAGTCACTTTTAATATCAACTATTAAATAGTTGATATTAAAAGTGACTTTGTAACTATTAAATAATAAACTTTTATTATTTAATAGTTACAAAGTCACTTTGTAAAAAAAGTCACAAATAATAACAATAATAATAAATCAATAGCAAGATAATTTGTATTAGATTACCTAATGTTCCCCTTATTTGTTGCAAAGCGAAGATGTTGTAAACAACACTCAAACATTTGTTGTGCTGTAGTTACATGGCGACAATCAAACACCTGCATGTTTAATTAAATAAAAAATCACATTCTGTATTCAATCAACATATTGTAAAAAAAATTAGTGTTGCTAACTGTAGTTTTAAGTGTGTTAGCAACTGTAGTTTTAAAATTTAAAGGAAATGTGCCTAAAAATTAGCAGGAGAAATCATTTATACAACCTAAAAACAATAACAATATAAACAATAGAAACATATAGAATTATAATATAAAATATATAACAAATTGAAAAGAAATTACTAAAAAAGTATTTAAAAACATATTTTAATATATTTCCAATTATATATTTCAAAACAAATTACATAAAGTTACTCAAAAATATACAGGATTTTGATTGATAAATATAATAGATTTTTCAAAAAAATTTACTAGTTTAGTTTTAATAGTTTGTAATATTGTTGTCATTTTGCACGTACTTCTTCCATCTCAGCATTTTTTTTTAACATTTGTATCAGAGCTAGTACAAGCTTGCAGAACAAATAAGTTTTTCAATATGTTTTTGTTGGCAACAAAGCAGTTGCCATCATTTTGAGTTAAGGTATGCAGATGGGTGGAGGAGCTTAACTTTCATTCTTCCATGTTGATTTTAGCTTTAATGTTAATCTATCACTTAATCTACCATTACATGACCTCTTAAGTGACAGTAAGTTCAGATATATATTGCTGCTTTTTAAGTTTGAATTTATTATCATCATTTTAAATTTTCTTGCACTGCCAAAATTGTAAAAACTCTCATAAATGAATTTTACTGCCCTATACAACCAAAAGTAAACAAATGTATTTTAAACATATTAGAAAGTTTTGCTTTTAAGGATAGTATGATTAGTTAAAATACTTTGTAAATAAAGGTTACAACAGGTGTAATGTTGTTTGATTTAAACCAGTGTGAAGTATGTTTTAGTCCTCTTCATTTTTAGAATATATCAATTGAAGAGAATTCCAGTAATAATTTTCAACAAAGACACCGCATAACCCGAATTTGGTTTTAGTTGATAAAGCTACTGTGATTGAAAGTGGGAACTAAAGGAATGGGAACTAAAGAGAGTAGGAACTAAACGAATGATTTTTTTTTTTTATTTATAAAAATATATATATGCTTTTAATATATATATTTTTATTAAAATATATATATATATATATATATATATATATATATATATATATATATATATATATATTTATATATATATATATATAATATATATATATATATATATATATATATATATATATATATATATATATATATATATATATATATATATATATGTATGTATATGTATATATATATATATATAAATATATATATATATATATATATATATATATATATATATATATATATATATATATATATATATATATATATATATATATATATATATATATATATATGCTTCACTAATATTTAATGCATCCAATAGTAATTTGGCATTTGGGTGATAAGCATAAACAGCATATGAACCACTTGTTTTTACAATAAAAAACAATGTAGCTTTTATTTGACTTATATGAAGCAAATTTATTTTGTGCTTCTAATATCAACAAATTAGGTGATGCAAGTGTGAAACCTTAATTTCATCAAACTTTTTTTTCACTATTTACTTTGTTTTTTCTGAGAAAATATTGACATGACTTTAATTTTTTTAGTTACACTTTTTACCATTTGATTAATGTGCACAACCTTTCACTATTCTTTGGGAGAAAAAATCTTTTGAAAAACTTGAAAGAGATTTTAGATAAGATAAATTAAAATCTTGAAGATTTTTATTGACACCATTCTTTATACTTTGCATGCTGAAAAAATTTTCATCTTGCTTACCCTGATTTTGTTCTTGTTCTGTAAAATCACCTTTGCAATCTTTTGTTTATAAAGTTTGCAGAGATTCATAACAGAAGCAACATGCTGAAGATAAAAACTACTTCTCATCCTGGCTTGTGGTACTTTTATTATACCTACACCAAGATTTTTTTAAAATAACAAAGTTTTACATTTTACACTTGTCTGTTCATTTATATAAAACTGCTTAAACAGTCATATATAATACTAAAATAATAAAATTTTACAGCTACATACTAGTGATTTGCATTAAACGGATCACAACAAGCTTTCTGCCATATAGGATACAGATTTAAATATTTTGTATGTATTTCACCTAATTTTAAAGTTTGGTAATTCATGATAATTCAATGTTACAGCATAAAGATGCAATCATTTTTGCTTTGATTAAAGTTTGAGCAACATCTTGTTCACCTTTGCATGCCTTTGTTGTCATTAAGCTAACAGAACGCATCTAAATAAGATAAACTACTTGGTGTGACCAGTAAAAAGATTTTTCAAACTAAGATCAAACTTGGAACTTCTTGCTTATAAAGCCAGCACTCTACCACTATATCATTACCAGGTTACACGTTGGTGTTACTAGGTTACACCAATAGCAGGGTGATCATGGTGATCCTAATCCTGACCTAAACTTTGTTTCTTAAATGCAATAACCAAGAAAGTTTGAAAAAAATATGAGTATCTATGGTTCAGAATTTCCTAAAATTTGGTTGATTTAATGTGAAACTATCAAATGGAAAACTCCTGATATTAAAACCTTATTATTTTTAAAAGCTCTGAATGGAAATGTTTTGCAGAAAACACAGGAACACCATTGCATGTCTGCTTTGCAAGGCAATTTTTGACTATAACAGTAATAATATGTTTATATAATATTTATTTTTATTAGGAAAATTTAGTTTTTTTAAACAAAAAACAAAAAAATAAATCATCAATAGCTGTAAAATATTAGAATCATAACAGTGTGATGTGTACACGATGGTACATCTGCTGATATTTTTGGTGTGAATCGTTGAAGTTGTGTAAATAGACTTGTGTTACAACTTTAATATTATCAACAAGAGTCAACTACATAGCTTATTGCATTAGTTTAAATGTTTTCCTTTTTACCCTTTTGTTTAGCAACACTTCAGTATCAGTTTATTATATTTCAACCAATGGCCAGTGGGATCTCTGATTTTCCTAATTTTTACATATTATTATGTGAATTATGTAGATAGGTTAAATTTAAAACTTCAAACTTCCAAATGCAATAATTTACAAATTATATGCTTATAAACACAACACAGTAACCCCCTTTGATTCACAAATGGTCAAAATAAACTACTTTAATGCATTAAAACCTTTTTTCTTACATTTAACAAATGTCTCATTTTTTCTTGAACTATTTTCTGTATAGTTGCCTCTTTAAAAAGTGGTTTTTATTAACTTGCATCATATTAGAGGAAAATTATAACTTCCTCATCTTTGGAATAAATTTGAAAATCACTAGAAAATTCCAAAATAAAGTCAACTGTAGTATTTTTCTATTCATTCACAGATCTTCACAGGTAAGTTTTCTGATTTTCTAATATTGTCTACAATAAATGGGTAAAACAAAAGCAGCTTGTTGCAGTTTATAACTCAAATATATCTAAAATTATATTGTCCATTCGAATAAAAAGTCCAATTTTCAGCCACTTTGCAATTCTTGTAAATTTTTCTAACACTTTGTATCGATCTTAGATTAACAGCATCTACCCATAGACCCAACTATCTAATAATGCAAACATTTAAGACTAGTCATGTTTAAAGCAAAAATGCCAGCATTTAAAAAAAAACCTATTTTTCAATTATCAATTGTTAAATGCATTTGTGGAAACCAGTGCCCCTTTAACTTATCTACTGGCCCATGTGAGGGGTGCAACCAATTATAAATCATTTCTTTAAAATGAAAGATATGATTGGTTGCCTCCTCCTTGATCTGGTCTTTATAGTGGATAGCCAAATGTGGTTTGGTTAAGATTTGGTTATAATTAGAAATTGTTAAATATCGCAGATTAAAAAATGTAAAAAAGAATTGCCTGATTTTCGGAAATGTTAGATAACTGAACTTTTCCTGAATTACAAATAAAAAATTTCAGCAAAATCCATTTGCATAATATATTCATAATACATATCAGTATAGGTTATTCCATATCAAATCACCTAGTTTTTTGAAAGTTCCCCAGAGTACCATCTCAGATTTGCTTTAAACTTTGACCACACAAAGATCTTATGAAAAAAATACAATCCAGAAAATTTCAGCTTGATTGACCAATTTGTTCAAAAGTTATGATTAAATTAAAAATGACCAAAATCCGAAAAATTTGTGTATCATTTGTGTAGCAGTTTTTTTCAATTTTTGAAAAACCATAACTTTTTAAATAAAGATGGTGATCACCTGAAATTTTGTGGGGTAATAGTTTTTCGCCTAAATAATTTGTTATTGCAGTTGTTTTTGACTGATTTTTTACAGTTTTTGAGTTGTACCTTAAAGTTGCTAAATATTGCAACATTATTAATATTTTTTCAAACTTAAACGTGTTAAAGTTTAATACTTACTTACAGAAAGTGGATTTTTTTTTACCTTTGTGTACTTAGGGGAACCACTTTGTGTACTGAGGAGGAACTGCTTGAAAATATACAAAACGGTGCATTGAATATTACTAGCACAAACTGTAATAATAATAAAAAAACTATGAAAAAATTTTTAAAAAGGCTGTTTTTTTTTTAAGATTTTATTAGAAACAATTTGTAAATAAATAAGTTATGTATAATATACAGATGTTTACATACAACTTATTTTATATTTTGCATACCCTTTAAGTTGAAAAAAAAAAAATTTAATGGGATTTATTTCAAAATTTTTCAAAGTTTAACTTTGTTTGCTTAAAATGATTTATATTTGAATGCAGATTAGAAAATTATGAAGTGAATTAAAAGCAGAAAAAAACTTTTTTTATTTTTTCAACTATAAAATTAAAAATTACAAATTTAATTATAATTTACAAAACTAGGTTCAATGTCACTCATATAGTTAAAAACTAGTCAATGGAGTGACATGTTAATAAAATAAAAAAATAAAATAAAAAATTATTAAGACAAAGAGCTAGCACAATGTATTACATCCCAGCTAGCATGCTTACATGACCAAGGTATGTAAATATATTGCAAACACCAGCTGTTTTCTCTGATGCAAATACAACGTCGATCTAATCTTAGTTGTATTGTATTTATATTACAAAAAACCTTATGCAATTACGACGTAATTAAAAATAGTTAGCAAAATTACATTGATTCAACATATGTAGTGGTGTAGTGGTAGAGCGCTCGCTTCATAAACGAGTGGTTCCGAGTTCGATCCCCACCAGTCCCTGGTAGTACTGTGCTCAACTTGTTTCTCCGCGCAGTGGCCTTGTTTGTCAAGGCTTGTGTTTCAGAGTTATAGAGTTGAGAGAGGGTTATAACTACAAATAAGTAGCCTCCTCGTCTGTAGTGGCCTTCTCGGCCTTGAGGAGGTGAATTAAAAATAAAAAAAATATGTAAAAACATTGCAAAAGTTGATTGTTTTTCTGATCTAAATCCAACATTGATCCAATGTATATGAGTTAACGCTGATCCAATGATTATAAACTAACATTATTCCAATGTGTATGGATTAACATTGGATTATGTACATAGGATGAACCTTGATCCATATACATAGGAATAATGTTGGATTATATACAGTAGATCAAAATTATGTTTTATTCGAGAAGAGGTAGATTTACAAATATATACTTGTATAATTCATCCAAATATTTCAGTTTATTATAGAAATATAATTTTCTCTTTCTTTTATAACAAAATATCGAGCCACAAGCAAAAAAAACATGAATATTGCCTCTTTAATTAGATGCAAACCAATAAGTATACACAAAAATAATCAGCGATATTAATTCATCAGAAATGGATGAAATATATATGAATATATATGCATATATTAAAATATATATGTGTATAAATATGAAATGTATATATTTATATGAATGTATATATTTATATGAATGTATATATATATATATATATATATATATATATATATATATATATATATATATATATATATATATATATATATATATATATATATATATATATATATATATATATTTGTAGAAAATCACTTAGCAAAATTTGTTCTCATTTAACACTGTGTTTCATCAATAAAGACTCATATATGATTTTTTGATGAGTCTTTATTGATGAAACACAGTGTTAAATGAGAAAAAAAAATTTTGCTAAGTGATTTTCAACTAATTTGTAATTGCTCTGTTCTTTTAAGAATATTGAGCACTCTTTTTGTAGAATACATTATAAATTGTTTAAATATATATACATATATATATATATATATATATATATATATATATATATATATATATATATATATATATATATATATATATATATATATATATATATATATATATATATATATATATATATATACATATATATATATATATATATACATATAATTGTATATACATATATACATATATACTTATATACATATATATATATATATATATATATATATATATATATATATATATATATATATATATATATATATATATATATCAGGGATGCGAAGTCCCAAAAGGACTCCGGCTTTATATCTCTATTTTTTCTAGGTCTGTAGTGTCCAAAAACTCTAAATATGTTTGTTGACTTATGATCTGCTATAAGAAAAAAAATCATGTGATTTAATGACTTAGAACTTATTGTTTTTAAGCCCGAAGTCCTGGAGTCCCGGAGTCCTTGCCGCCATCGTACCTCCGGACTCCGGGTTCAAAAAGTGATTGTTCCTCTTACCTAAAAATTTTTTTTCTATAAGTATTTCATAAACATTTTTATATTTTTAGAGCTCCTGGATACTAAAAACTATGAAGAAGTAATTTTTTTGTGACTTTCAAATCCGATGTCCTTTTTTGGGACTCCGCATACCTGATATATATATATATATATATATATATATATATATATATATATATATATATATATATATATATATATATATATATATATATATATCAGTGAATGAGTTATTTAAAAAAGCTAGTGATGGAATAACAAATAAGCAGTGACAAAAAACCTCACCCTTAAAAAGGATGTAAAAAATAATTAACTTTAAAAAATAAAACTTTTATTATTATTAAGTTTTTAAAAAAACATACATGTAAATTTTTCCAATGAATTCTCCCAATACAACGTGATGCATTTCTCCAAGCAAGACGAGCTCCAAATATCAATTCTTTTTCTGTTAACTCATAAGAATTACAATTGTCAATTTCTGTTAGAACCTCTTTGATCCTTTCTTTGTGCTGTAGAGTATTTAAACTAAATAAAATAAATTAGAAAATTGATAACTCTCAAAAGTATACATGTAGTCTAAAACTTAAATGACATGCTACAATAACAAAAAATATATAGGGCAACAATAGCAAAAAAAATTGTATTTCATATTTCAAAAACTAAACTGAACTAAAAAATAAAAATGTAATTACAACTATGATTAAAAATAAGTGTAAATATAAATTGAATGGTCGTATTCCAATCCATGGGTTTTATAATGAAAGGATCTTAAAATTAAGATCCAAAAACTGACCATTGTTGTGTCTGAAAATATTCTTCAAGAAACTTCAATGCTTCATTTTTGACTTGTGATGGCTCAATTTTAATATGTTTTTCTTCATCAGGAATGACTATAGATCCAACACATCGTTTTTCATTGCAACCAGCCACCTAAAGAAACAAATTTGTTGACATAGCATTTTTAGATTTTAATAAAGCATTTGACAGAGTTCTCCATAAAAGGTTGTATCTAATTAAAGGCATTTAAGATTAGAAATTAGCATAAGTTACTAAACTAGTGCAAAGCATTTTTAAATAACCATGAGCAAAGATTGGTAATAGGATGTAATATACAAATGGAAAAAAGTAATTTGCGGGTTGCCTTAAGTTGTACTAGGGCTTTCCTTTTTTGTCTAACACATCGATAGATTAATGAATCTAGATACAATTATGAAATGACTAATATAGAAACATGTGCTCGCACAATTTTATCAAAAACAAAGATCAAAATTGATCTTGATGTAATCATATCAGGAGATTTAAAATTGGAAGAGCACATTAAAATGATAATTTGTAAAGCAAAAAAAATACTTGGTCTAATTCAGTTTTAAATATCCTAATATAAATTTAACGAGACTACTGTATACATCTCTGGTTTGTCGCCATTTAGAATATGCTACTACAGTCTGGAACCCATTCTATGAAAAGGATATAAAACAAATAGATTAAGTTCAGAGGCAAGCAAAAATAATTAAAAATCTGAGAGAACTGAAATATGAGGAAAGACTTGATATTTTTAATTGACACCATTAAAAGAGAGGGCCAATTAAATAAAAAAGTATTAAAAAGGCAACAAAAAAATTATATATATATATATATATATATATATATATATATATATATATATATATATATATATATATATATATATATATATATATATATATATATATATATATATATATATGTATATATATATTATATATATATATATATATATATATATATATATATATATATATATATATATATATATATATATATATATATATATATATATTTAATGACATATAAGTATCTACTTAATTTTTCAAACAAATTGCTAATGACCTTGGTTGTAAGATCTTTGTCAAAATATATAGAAATTTTTTTCAATTTAGGATAAATTATAAATTTAAAGAAATTTTTAAAATCAATTTAAGGGTAATCAAAGTCGGGTTTATTAGTAAACATTGTCAACAGCCCCATAATCTTGGTACCTGCAGTGACACAAGAATTCTAAAATTATATATAAAATATATATATATATATATATATATATATATATATATATATATATATATATATATATATATATATATATATATATATATATATATATTTAATGACATATAAGTATCTACTTAATTTTTCAAACAAATTGCTAATGACCTTGGTTGTAAGATCTTTGTCAAAATATATAGAAATTTTTTTCAATTTAGGATAAATTATAAATTTAAAGAAATTTTTAAAATCAATTTAAGGGTAATCAAAGTCGGGTTTATTAGTAAACATTGTCAACAGCCCCATAATCTTGGTACCTGCAGTGACACAAGAATTCTAAAATTATATATAAAATATATATATATATATATATATATATATATATATATATATATATATATATATATATATATATATATATATATATATATATATATATATATATATATATATCCTAAAGTAATATTTTATTCAAAAGTAGTAGAATTTTCGTCACTTAGCAACGCATATAGCAAAGGATCAAGTTAGTGTAGCGTAGCGCATGAAACCATATAGAACCATATATACCTTAAACTTATATATACCTTAAACTTTGGTTGAAACTTTTTTCCAGTGAGCAAATCCAGTTTTTGCGTTTTACATAAAATCATAATCCGATTCAAGGTCTCTCGCTAACTATTTTTTAAAAATCATACGCTAAGGGGTCGATGTAAAACCAGTTCTTTAAACGAAGTTTTTAGAGAAGGTAAAAACGTGAATCTTAAAGCTTCTCGGTCTAGTGGCTAATAATAATAATAAATAAAAATCGCTTCTCGGCCTAATGGCTAAGATCAAGTGTAGTATATGTTCTTATTTCGGCTCCAGACCATCTCTCAATTGGTTACGGTGTTGTTAGAAAGCAGAAACAGCACAAGATCGAATCCGTGACAGTCGATAGAGGTTCTTGGCGTAGTCGCTTTTACAGTGTCTCCTTTCACGTCCGGAAATCTTAAGGTGATCTGTCCACTCCGAATGTTAAATGGAGATAAACCCTTAAGTGGGCGCTGCTCAGTTTCGGCTGAGTGGCAATTAATAAACCCTTAAGTGGGCCATACGCGGAGTTTCGGCTCCCAAATAAAGCCGCCTTCTAGAGCCCTGTGTAATAGGGTGGAGCGATTTTCATAGCAAAAAAAGTTTAGAAATTAATATTCCTGAATCGATGTCTATAAGATGAAAAGTAAGTACGTGGTGCGCTACTTGTCACTTTAAATGATCATCATCGTCCTTAATTACTTTAACTATTGCTTCCTTCTGCTGTTCTTTTTTTTCGTTAAATGCGCACCACGTTTTTCGTTTAAAATTTTACAAATATTATCGTAATTATTAAGAGTTCATAATCAAAAGTTTTCATGTCACTTACTATCGACTCAATTAATTTTCAAAAATTTCTATAGCCTCAAGAGAAAATTATTTTCTACTTTTTAGTTCATTACAAAAACGTGGTTTTATAAAAAGTTTTTTTATTTGTTATATTATTTTCTTCTTTTTAGTTTTTGATGGGTGGAATTTTATATTTTGTAAACAACTGATTTTATTTTTATGCTGCGGTAGATTTAAAATCACAGCGACAGTTAAATTTGGTTTTTTTGTTCGAAAACTTTTTATTTAAAGCGACGCGTCAAATTGCGGCGACGCCTCCAAAAGTTTCGCCATAATAAATTTTATTTTGCTGAAATTGTTCAAGAAACTCGGCGAATCATGGTAAAAGTAGTATAATATTGCATTATCATCGGGTTCTGAGCTATAGTAAAAGTTTCAGAGCTCTAGATAATCGAAAAGTGGGTTAAAATTGAGTTGCAAAATTCCACCCGGACAAACAAACAAACAAGAAAGCGAGCTAATAAAGACGTGGTAAAAAGCGGAAAAAAATGCTTGTTTTATCGACAATAAATTTATTCAACAAAATTTTTAAGTAAACAAATATTTTGCCAAAATTTACCTTAAAACCACCGTTATGATGAAGACGGGGGTTTTTTAGAAAAAAAACGACACTTTTATTTTTTTTTGAAATAAAACAATATATTATTTTCAAAATCAGCATATTAATCTGTTTCTTTTGAGTACCAGGTTGATATAGTTTAGAAGGAAAAAAATTTCAACAGTATTAGGATCCGTCATAAATTTAGAATCCAAAGAGGAACCTCAAAAACTCATCTAAATTAAAATAAAAAAAGTAAGGTTTTTTTTTCATCAAATGACTTCGATTCGCAGCTCACTCGGTGTAGTTAAGGCTCTTTTAAAATATTATGGCGTCTGTATGATATTTTATTCATTATGACATATTTCCGTGAAATGGTCTGGTCTGTGAATTATGAAAAGACGAAAAAAATTAAAATAATAAATTTTGCCGTATCATAAAATATAAATGTTTGAAGCGAAAAAACCCGACCGTGGAATCTTTTTTTTTAAAAAAAACCATCTTAAAATCACAATCGCTCCTCCAAATTTAAATAAGATTTTATATTAATACGTTTTTTAGGTGAAATGAACATTATAGTTTAACAATATGATCTGTTCTGATTGTTTATTGGCAATTATTTATAATTATAAGCTCTTTCTTGGTCGGAATTCCAGTATTTTTTGTGAAAATTGATAGAAGTATTGTGTTTTGACAACTATATATAGTTAGTATACGTCAGAACCAATTTGAACTAGAATCAGTAGTAAATTAAGTAATTTTTTAAAAAGATTTTTACTAAATTCATGTTAATGTCGATGAGCGAAACTAATCTAAAGACTCCAAAATAGTGTTCTTTAGATACATTATTACGAGTTGTAAAAAGATTTTAAAAATTATATACAAAAAAGAAAAGTTTCTTTAAATATTATAAAAACCTTACGCAAAAAAAATTATAACGATCTTGTTTGAGCATAATATGCTGACAAAACCATGCTAATTCCAAATAAAAGTTTTCAAATATTTTGTAAATCGCCTACACCGAGCAGGCAAATCAAATTTCGAAAATTTTTAAAATCGCTCTACCCTACTGTGTAAGTCTGGTTTCAGCTTCAGGTGTCTCTAGTTGGTCGGTAAAAAAAAAAAAAAACGTGAATCTTATAGCTTGCTAACATATTACTTTAAATAACCATATAACCATGGTACGACGATGCTGGGTTTATGGATGTAAATCTGGATATGACACAGATCCTAATCCGAAATCTAAAAGCTGCCATTCTTTCCCTGCTGATAGCAATGTTTGTGAGAAATGGTTGAGGCGAATTGAAAGAGAACATTTTGTTCCTACAAAAAACAGCTACGTTTGCTCTTTACACTTTGTACAAAAAGACTTCAAAAAAGCAAGCTTTGATTCTGACAGATGTTGCAAGCGAATTCGTTCGGAACAAAATTTAGAAAGGAAGGTATTAAGACTTGAAGCTCTACCGTCAGTATTTCCATCTTTGCCAAGTTTAAGTATAGTAACACCAGTGCCTCGTTCAACTATTTTTTCTTCTTCCACTACTCGCCTAAACAGGGAAAATAATGTAATAATAAACGATTTAGAACTTTTTTAATCTAAAGATGCTGTTAAATCATTTGAAGAGCTTACTAAAAAGGTTGCAAGCGAAATCTGAAATTTCCATCTTAATATTTTTGTTGCTAGTAATACTGTGAGCTATTCTCTTCTTCAGTTAGTTGCAACAGGAGTAACTGTCAAATCATCTGTTGTCATATATAAAAATTTGAACTTCAATGTTTACATAAATAACATAGTTGTTCCTAAAGAATCTTTCCAATCAGTAATGGCAAGCGTAGCAAATATTTCTAGTTTATCAGATTTAAAATAAATGCTACATACATTATTTAATTGAAAAACATGCATTAAACTTTTGGAAGGATATGATTGCACTAAAGAAATTTGTACAAAGCTCAACTTAATATGTGCCCAGCTTCTTTTATTGAAAAAACCATGCCAAAGTAGAAGATACAACAATAATCTTTTTGTTACTTGTTTGTTATGATATACAAGTAGTAAAAGATGCTATGAGATGATTTTACGTGATAACATCTTTACATTGCCATCAAGTTCTACTCTCCTAAGGCTATCTAATTTAGTATCTACTAGAATAAATAATGAAAATAAAATTTATATTGAAAAAATAATACAGTCTTTGACCAATAATAAAAAAATTGTAAATTTAATATTTGATGAAATTTACATTAATCAAGAAGTTGAGTATGCAGATGGGAGGTTTTTGGGTATTTTTGATGAAACAGAGAAGTTAGCAACAACCGTTTTAGTATTTTTTATCACTTCAGTTGCTGGAAATTATATGGATACTGTTTGCCTTTTTCCTCTTTCTAAAATAAATGTTCCTACTTTAAAGAAATGTTGGTTTCAGGTCCTGGAAATGCTTAGTATGATTGGATTTCATGTAATAATTACAACAAATGACAATCATGTTGTCAATCGAAATTTTTTCAAGAATGAGTTGTGTTTAGTAAAATTGTCTACTTTTATTATTCATCCAATGTTAAACAATGAGAAATTCTATTTTAATTGATCCTACTCACAACTTCAAAAATGCTTTTGATAATTTTGAAACTCATAAAATGTTTCCTATTCCAATATTATGTATACCAAGAGATCAGTTATTGGATAATCAATTACAAGTTTTAATATCACTTTCTGGTTTAAAATATATCAATGCAGATTTTAATGACATTTTACAGATTTTTCAGTATGAGAGTAAAAACCCCTTAAATGTTGCCCATCACTTATCCAAACAATGCTTTGAGCCTACAAATCTCCAAAGAATATCAGCAAAGCTATGTTTTAAAATTTTCCATGAAAAAACTGCATGTGCCTTAAAGTTTTGTTACAAGAATGGAAAACTACAAAGTCCTACTTGGAATGCTACTCATATTTAATAGAAAGATTTGCGGAAGTTTGAAAAGTTGTTAATGTGAAATTTCCAGTTGTTGGTTCACATAAACAAGACATGCTTATGAAACCGATTCTAATTTGTTGACTTTCTTAATCAATATAATCCCTTAATAGTTACTAATACAGGTTTATCCTATTCAACTAATTTAGCTTTTATACAAATGTGTAAATGCCTTAAAGCATTTAGTGAGCATATTTTATCCAAAAAATATGATGTGAATTATATCCTTTTAGGAAAGCTCCAATCGATCCTATTGAACAAAGGTTTGGTCATTATAAGCAGCTGTTTGGATGTTCATTAGGATGGGATTGGAGCTCGCAGCTGATTGCTGGAAATTATTACATTAAAGTAAAGCAAGTTTTAGATGCTGAGAAAAAAATTCAAATTAAAAATCTTTGCAAATATTCAGGAGTTTTGACAAAAGATCTTAAAAATATGAAGGATTTATTAAATATAGATGCTAACCAGTTGGAAGAAGATGATATCATGAAGTTCTAAAATCTAAAATCCAATTTTAATAATGATTTGTTTAATGACTTGAATAGAGGAGGTCTAACACGACCAACTGATTTATGTTTTACATTATGTTTACTATCTTATAGCTATTTTCTAACTATTTTCAAAACTGATCATTTGAGACAAAATTTTTTATCAGGAAAAAATCATTATTTAATCTTTGAAAAGTTACTTTTGTGCGACATTAAAATTTCCATTCTCGCAGAGAAGTGTTCAAATAGAAAGCATAAAATGGAAGATGTTTATGGAATAATTATCAAGACATTTTTAAATACTGTTTCACGTGATGTTGTATGTAATTTAAATGCAAAAAACTGTTCAAAAATGTTATCTGCAGATAAAAAGATTCAAAAACTTAAAAGTTTAAAGTAGTTAATATATATATATATATATATATATATATATATATATATATATATATATATATATATATATATATATATATATATATATATATATATATATATATATATATATACATTTATTTATATACATTTATATACAATTTTATAAATATAAATATTGAGATAATTTTTAAATTTTATTATTTCTTCAGTAAGTTGTTTTGCACTTTAAATATTTCTTTTAATTAACAAAAAAATGCGTGCGCAGACCAGGTATAAAATAGCGAAATAGTGCGCAGACCAGGTATAAAATAGCGAAATAGTGCGCAGACCAGGTATAAAATAGCGAAAAAATAGTGCGCAGACCAGGTATAAAATAGCGAAATAGTGCGCAGACCAGGTATAAAATAGCGAAAAAATAGTGCGCAGACCAGGTATAAAATAGCGAAAAAATAGTGCGCAGACCAGGTATATAGGAGACCTTGAATCTGATTATAATAAGTGCTTGAATATCGAATTTATTTAAGTAGTGTATTTAAATGAATTTTAGTAAATTATAACAAATTTTACTATAATATATTAAAAAGAAGTGTTTAATTTAATAAACCTAATCTATCGAAAATTATTATAAGAAAATGAGTATAAATGGTTTAAATAAATTTTAAATAAATTGGGTCTTGATTTTACAAAAAACTTAGATTTGCTCACTGGAAAAAAGTTTCAACCTAAAACTTTCACAGAGAACATAAAACATCTTTCGCATGAAACCATCCTACACATTTTGCAAGAAACTATATAATATTTGACCTAGACAGAAAATACGATACCTGATTTGCTGAGAGGAGAGCGAAAAAATGGAAATCTGTATTAGAAGAATCGCAGCATAGTCGAGTTTTACCACCAGTTTTATAATTTTCAAGCAATTGTTGCTTTTTATATGCTTAGAGTTTAAAAAAAAAATGTTTCAAAAAGAAACTTTTTTTTTTATGTAAATTAAATTTACATTTAAGATAATATTTTTCTCTGAAAATCATAGCTGTTTTAAGTTGTGAAGTTTTGTAATAGTATATGTATTTTAATGTACAATATTTAATTTATAAAAATCATAATTTTTTTGTTATTATTATTTGATTTTTTAAATAATTATTCAATTTTACCAGTATTATTCACTGCACTTTTGAGGTTTTTTTATATTTTTTTAATTTATCTTTATATTTTCAAATAATGCAAATAACGTTGCGCATATCTCTTCTTATTCTGAGCTTCTATAGGTTTTAAAATATGCAAGCGGAATACCCGTAAATTTGAAGTAGTTTTAACACAAAATTTATCACATTTTTTTCTAAGTTCTTTTTATTGATTATTCAGCCTGAATATTATAAAACCTACCGTTAGGGCCTCAAAATCTTAAAAAATTTCTCATTAGTTATTAATTAAAAAAAAATCTCTTTACATTTGCGAAAGAGCCTCTTAAATTTGCAGCCCCAGCCCGTTTTCCCAAATTGGTGGGTGTTGAATAGCTTAGCCGTAACATTCTGATTTTATTTCAGCAATTAAAACTTAGTTTAATTAAAAAATTAGTGCTTCTCTTGAGAACATTTTTAAAAAAAAAATTTTTTTCTTTCCTTTGTTTTAAACCACGTCGAAGTTATATATTCTAGATACAAACTTACAAAAGAAATGTAACATTTTTTACATTAAAAAAACAAGAACTGTTTCTGAACTGTTTTTTTATGTTTTATTAGAAAAACAAAAACTGTTTCTTTAAACTTTAAATGAACAAAACCCCTCCATAAAATATACTGATGAACTAGAAAACGAAAGAAAACAATTTAACTTTTTAGATAATTCTATTCAAAATACAATGAATGGATTTAACGAATTTTAAGTACACCATAAGGATACGATAACCCATGTTCAAATAAAATCAAACTCTAACATCAACCCAAGCATAATCACTGGTCAACAATCTGCTCTAAAAAACATGTCTCACAAGAAATTGATTTCCTAATAGATACATTCTTTCAAAATCTTATTAAAATAATCAAAAACTATTTGGGCTGCGTTTCAAAAAATACTACATCTAAACAATTAGATAAGCAATTTGTTAAACTATCTTGGATACCTATTATTGGCCCTAAACTCCGAGAATTTAGAAAACAAAACACAGAGTTGTATTTACTTCAGCCTTTAATTTAAACAACATACTACGCAATAACAAAACGAAACTACCACCAAACTCAAATCTGGGTGTTTACGAGCTTAAATGCTCATGCGGAAGTATATATATTGGTGAGACCAAAAAGAAAATCAAAAATGGTCAAGTTCTGGGCAAACTGTTCTGTTCACGAGATAGGTAATGGGCAAATTGTAAATAGAGATGACGGGGATAATATGAAAACAAAAACTTGGGGACATTAAGGACAAATTTAACTGACGTCACTATATATTTTACGCTTTATAATGTCTTCATTTTTTAAACGGTTAGTTTTATGTTATATTGTAACGTTTTTTTCATTACCTGATGACGCTGACCACAATAGGTCAGCGAAATATTGTTAATATATTATTATATCAAAATATTTTTTTAAAAAAAGTTATACGCTGCCTTTTTTATTGAAATCAATTTATATATTAAATTAAAAAGTGATTATACGAAGAAAGATCTCAGTAAGTAAAAATATTAATTTTCGTTTTCAAAAATAATTTTTTTTTTTTTTTTTTTATTATACAAATGGCTGACAAAACAAATAAAACAAAAACTTTTAAATTTTTTGATAAAAATAATTCTCTGCTTCTAAATAAAAATAAAGATCCTGATATAAATCTTTTTAATGAAATTGAAGTTGACTCTTGTTACTTTAATGTTGAGGAAGTATCTTGTTATTTTAACTCAACGCAACCATTATTTTCGACATTAACCCTAAACATTAGAAGTCTTAAAAAAAACTTTGAAAATCTTAAAGCTATTTTACGAAACATAAACCATGAATTTAAGGTAATATGCCTTTTAGAAACTTGGTGTCAAATTGAAGATTCAGTTAACTCGAATCTTCAATTACCAGGATACAAATCAATTCATCAAACCCGAGTTGGTGGCAGAGGAGGCGGAATATGTTTTTTAATTCATAATTCAATTTATTTTCAAATATCAGAAAATCTTAGTAACAATAATGCGGAGTGTGAGTCGTTAACTTTAGAACTACTGATCCATAACAAAAAAAAATGTTTATTTAACCGCTATGTATAGACCACCTAGCGGAAATATAACAACGTTTGAAAACTATTTAGAACAGTATTTAGTAAGCGTTAGAAATAAACAAGTATACTTAATAGGGGATTTTAATTACGTAAAAAATGATAATAAAGTCGAACGCTTGCTAAATCTTCTCTATCAGTACAATATTTTACCATTAATTAATAAACCAACTCGGATAACTCTTCAAACTGACAATATTTTTACTAATAATTTCTCGAAATATCACACTCAAAGCGGAATCATAAGAACTGATATAAGTGATCATTTCCCAATATTTTTCACATCAAATTCAATTTACAAAGAAAAATCAATCAAGAAATCAAACAAATTAATAAGCGTTACAAAAAGAAAAATAGATAAATATACCATTGAAACGTTTCGTAACTATCTATCACTAGTAGATTGGGATCAACTCGTCAACTACAAAGACGCAAATAACGCTTATGAATATTTTAACTTAGAGTTCAGTGATGCGTATGAAAAAGCATTTCCTAAGCAAGAAAAAATAATTAAATTTAAAATCTTACAAAGTCCATGGATTTCCAAAGGTCTTATCAAATCTTCCAAAAAAAAAACAAAGACTCTATGAAAAATACTTAAAAAAAAAACTTACAAAAATGAAAACAAATACAAAAATTATAAAAACCTATTTGAAAAAATAAAAAAACAAGCAAAAAAAAATTATTATTCTAATTTATTGCAAAACAATATTGGAAATAACAAAAAAACATGGGATGTTATAAATGAAATAATAGAAAAAAAAAATTGAGTCTGGTAATACACTGCCTAAACGTTTAAATACTAATGATAAAAACAAATTTATCAGTGATAAAAAAGAAATTGCTGAAAGCTTTAACAATTATTTTATAAACATTGGAAATACGTTAGCAAATAAAATAACTCCAAGTAAAAAACTATTTAAATCATACTTAAAAAAAGTAGACTTCACAATGGATGAGTGTGACTTATCTCCTGATGAGCTTTGGAATGCTTTTGAAACCATACAGTCCAGAAAAAGTCCCGGTCTTGATGACATAGACTCTAAAGTTGTTAAAAATGTTTATGACGTTATTGAGTATCCCCTAATGTATATCTTTAATCTCACATTAAAAAATGGAGTTTTTCCTGACCGCCTAAAATTAGGCACGCGGAGTTCCAGTATTTAAAAGCGAAGATGACTCGACTTTATCTAACTATAGACCCATCTCCATACTCCCGTGCTTTTCAAAAATATTGGAGCGCATAATGTATAATAGACTCTTTACATACCTTCAAAATCATAACAATCTCTACAATGACCAATACGGATTTAAAAAAAGCCACTCAACTGAACATGCTGTAATAAAATTAGTTAACGAAATTTTAAGTAGCTTTGACAAAAACAAACACACCCTTGGAGTATTTATCGACCTTTCAAAGACTTTTGAAACAGTGGATCACGAAATCCTTCTATACAAACCTCATAATTATGGTATACAAAATAAAAATTTAAAATGCTTCAATTGCTATCTAAAAATCCGTAAACAAGCCTTATTTTTCAATAAAACATACACTCCCTTTAAAATCATCACATGTGGTGTTCCCCAGGGGTCTATTCTAGGACATCTGCTTTTCCTAATCTATATAAATGACATATTTTTATCTTCCAGTATATTAAACTTCATTCTTTTTGCAGATGACACTCATGCTTTCTATACCCACTCTAACATTACTACACTTTTTAATACAGTAATTCAGGAACTTGAAGAGTTGAGCGATTGGTTTTAAGCAAACAAACTTTCTGTCAACATTGAGAAAAGTAATTATATCTTTTTCACAAAACCTTACAATTCAGACAAACTACCATTAAAACTTCCAGATATTCTAATAGACAAAGTCAGACTAAATCGAGCGTTCTCAGTTAAATTTCTCAGGGTATTATTAGATGAACATATTAGCTGGAAAGACCACATTAATATATTATATTACAAAATATCTAAAAACATTGGAATTATGCATAAAACCAGATATATTTTAAATAATGCATGCCTTAATAGTTTTTATTTTGCATATATACATAGCTATATAACTACTGCAATATTGCCTGGGCTAGTACCTACCAATCAAAACTAGATTTAATATATAAAAAACAAAAACAAGCGTGTCGTATATTAACAAACGCAAATAAAAATGCCAATTCTAAACATTTAATGAGGGAACTGAGAGTTCTTAATATCTACAAACAAAATGTATATTGCATACTTCAGTTCATGTTTAAACTCAAAAATGATCTGGTCTCTGAAGTCTTTCATAACTATTTTCATCTTATTAATCACAAATATCTAACAAAATACTCTATCAAGAACTACTATATTCCGAAAACCTCTTTAAGACAATCTAAATTTTCAATATCCGGCAGAGGACCCCAATTGTGGAACTCATTTCTAACAAACAAAATAAAAACGATAAACTCATTCCAACATTTTAAATGCGTTGTAAAGCAACAGCTACTAGACCTCAACATTAATGAAACAATCTCTTATTTTTAAAATTTTTCCTTTTTCAATTTAAATTTTTTTTTTCCTTCACTTTTTCTTGAAATTCTATTATATTACTTGCTTGGTTATTTAATGAAGTTCATTGTTAAAAAAAAAAAAAAAAAAATCACATGCATTATAAATATTTTTTTATATTTGTATTTGGTTTATATTCTATTATATTTTGTCAACGACAAAAATGGGGCAAGATGATAATACTATTGTCTTCTACTTGCTCCATTCATATATTTCACGGTAAAATGTTGTACAAATTTATATTAATAATGACGAAATATATATATATATAAACATAAACATAAAAAAAAAAATCATATATATATATATATATATATATATATATATATATATATATATATATATATATATATATATATATATATATATATATATATATGTATTTAATATATGAACATCAATGAATAAGAATTTTCTCAATACTTTGAGAGAATTCGTATTTCTTTTTTGTTAAAAATTCTTTGAACATTTAATAAAAAAGAGTATGAAAGTCTTTACCCAAACGACCCAGTACCGTCACGTATTTATGGTGTAGTTAAAGCGCACAAACCGGAAAAATAATATCCTATGCAATTAGTAGTTTCAACGATCGGGACACCAAGTTTTGGAGTATCACATTATTTAGTAAATATATTTCAACCAACTTTATATTTCAACATAACAAAGTTAAAAAACTCGTCAACTTTTGTAAAAACAGCTAAACTTCGGAATATATCAAACGATGAAATACAGGTATCTTATGACGTTGTCAATTTATATTCATCAATCTCTCTGGGAGAGGCTTCAAAAATTCTTCTTGATACGTTAGAGCTCTTTCCATATTTAAATAAACTAACAAAATTAAAAGTTTCCGAAAAAAAAATCATTAATAGAACTTGTTTATATAAATATTATTTTTTATGGAATTCACGAGCTTGTGGATTCAGGTCCAATAGGACTGTCACTCATTGTAATATTTGCGGAAGTTTTCCTGCAATTTTTTAAACATAAAGCAATCAGCATTGCGCTTTATTCTAATCCACCGTAAGAAATTGTTTTTGAGGTACGTAGATGATAGCCTAGCAAGATTTACAAATAAAGGTTTACAAATAAAAATGCCATCAGTTTTCAACAAATATTAAAAAATCCACATCATGCCATTAAATACACAATTGAATTGGAAGATGAAAACAAAAGATTGAATTTTTTAGACATCTAAATAACCAATAATTGAAAAGGTAATTATGATTTTAACATAATCGAAAAAAACAATAACAAGTATTCAGGTTAAGGCTAATTCAAACCACGATCCAAAAATCTTTGAAGAATTATTTAAAGGATTTATTCATAGAGCTTTATCAATTCACACTGAAAAATTTAAAAAAAAGAAATTGATTTGCTAATAAATGTGTTTGCTGAAAATGGATGCGAAAAGAAAAAATTACAAAACCTTGCAAATATTGTTATAAAAAAACGACACTCAAATAATGAAATAGTTTTATCTAACAACGAGACAACAACTAAATCACTAACTTCGAAACAACTGTATCACTAACTTCAAAACAACTACATCACTAACTTCAAAAAATCTTTAGGAAAGCAGGGCAGTCTTTAAATCTAGTGCAAATCTTAAACCTTTGCTAACTTCACGCAACAAAACAAAACTACCATCAAATAGCTATCCAGAAGTATACCTAATACAATGCGATTGTGAACAAAAATAAATCGGCGAAACAAAAATGAAAATAGCAACTAGAACAAAACAACACCAAAAAAATGTTTTTGAAGAAAAATTTAAGCAATTTGCAATTGGGCATCATAAAATTAAATGTCCATGTAATATAAAATGGGATTAAGTAAAAAAGTCAAAAATAGAATCTAAAAAATTTGAAAGAAAAGTCCGAGAGGCAATCGAAATTTAGTTTAACAAATGCGTACCTAAGAACGAAGGTATGAATTTCATTGTGTTGTACTCTCTGTTGCTTTAGTCTAAAACAATCGCAGTGTATGAAATGACTATTTTTTACAATTAAGTTACTGGTTTTATTTTTTAATTTTTGGTTTTTTAATAAAGTTACTGGTTTTATTTTTTAATTTTTGGTTTTATACTTAAGTTACTGGTTTTATTTTTTAATTTTTGGTTTTATAATTAAGTTACTGGTTTTATTTTTTAATTTTTGGTTTTATAATTAAGTTACTGGTTTTCCAATTTTATTATTTATAAAACGACATTTTAGAAAATTTAGCGAGACCAACAAGTTGATAAAATATTTTTTATACTATTGTTAACTAAATTATATTCATCGATAAATTTTAAGTTTCATAGTGTTATCTCTCAGCGTTCAAACATTATGACCAATAAACCCTCCTCAATTTGAGGGGGTTAAATTTTATATGGTCATAATTTTTGAATGCTAAGAGATAATACTATGAAACTTTAAATTTATCGATGAATATAAGTCTATTTGAGAATAGTACAAAAAATATTTTATCAACTTGTTGCCCTCACGTTAAGGGGAAGGAGGAATGAAATTTTGGGGTTTGTTTGTTCTCAGCCTCCAAACCCTTATTTGTTCCCTCGTCTTTCATAAAATGTTCCATAACTTTTCAAATAACATTAAAATTGCTTCATAAAAAAGATTTTAACAGATTTAAATGTTAAATGCATAAAGAAGCATAAAGAACAGTTTTAGTTTAAATTAAAACTGTTCTTTATGCGTCCTCTTCAGTTTTTAAAGCAAAATCTACGATTGGATATCATTTATAATAAAAATCCTAACACCTACTGCGCTCAGCTGAGCTCATAAAATTTGGTTGCAAATTTTTATCTATATATATAAGAGTGTATTTAAAATAGATGACACGTGCGGCCTAGTGATTTTTGGCTTCAGTAAAGGTAAGAGTTAAAAAAAAAATGTTGTGCATTTTAAGAGATTTTTGTTGAAAAACACTTTGAAAAAACAGCAAGCATAAAAATAATTTTTTAGATTTCTTTTTTATATTTTAATACTTGATGTCAATGGACTAATTTAAACTTTTAAGAAATTAAAATGTTGTAATATTATCTTGCTGCCCTCATATTTCATTTGTATAGGTTTTTTTTACATATTCACCAATATTTGAAAAATAAAATACTGCCATTTTTGTAGTAAAATTGATATGTTGAGTCCAAAAATCACTGTAGGGAAAAAACTATATCAGTTTTAGAGTGCTGGAGGTCTCTAGATTAATTTTACAAAAAAAATTACTCCAATATAAAAGTTGGTTTTGAAGGGTTTTGCTCAATTCTGGTCCATTGTGTGATACATAAGAACATTTAACCAGGAAGTTCATGCTACTTTCTTTACCAATGTCGCTTATCTGGCATTGAACCTTGGATCAAAGCCAGAACTCTAACCACTGTGCCACAGCTGCTTTGAACAACTGAATATAATATAATAATATATTATATTATATACTTTATGTAATAATACATAATGTAGAATATAATATGTTTTTACGAGAGTATATAATATATTTTTGAGAGAGAAAACAGTATATTCTTTAAAAAGTGTGTTATATTTTATAGAAAGGAGAATTTAATATGCTCACCGTAAAAATAAAAGGTTATCGGCAAGTTTCAGCCACAGATGTATCTTTGTGAAATGCGCATGCGTGTTATATGTAAGAATTAAGGTTGGGTCGTATTTTATGAGAAGGGAAACTCCGTTAAGCAATTCTTTATTTTTTTGTATTTTTTTGATTTTTTATTGAAGTAAAAGTTTATAATAGCAGTTTAATAGATCCTGTATTCAAGGTTGAGTGGAATTGGTTGTAATTTTTTTAAAAATTTTAGAAAATTTTTAGAGTTTATCCTTTTCATTTTTACATTTAAAAAAACATTTTTAAAAACGAGTTTTATTTTGACAACGTTCAGCTAGTCTGGTGTCGAGCACTACAAATAATAAGACTCATAACATGTGAATACAATTGAAATCAATGTAATCGAACATACAGTATTGGATATAGTTTGGTTTATTTATTTTATTTTAAGCTACCTGTTCACTAAATACATGTTAAAATTATTAGAAGAAATTTTCCTATAAGTTTTATTCTCAAACTGTCACTGCAAAGTCTTAACAAGTGGTTTCTTTCATACAGCAAGTTACTTTTAATAAGAAACTATGTCTTTGGATTAAACTGCAAAAGTGGTATATTATTATTAAAAAATGGTTTAATGCCTAAATACAAAATGTTAAATTGTTTTATTGTCAATAAAAAATTTGTTTTGTTTTTTTACACTTTGCCGGTCTTTATCTATTTCTGCTGTATATTAATGTTCATTTGGAATAGCACATTGGTTAAGCTATTATATATATAAGCTAAAGGGTTAATATATAAAAAATACAAAAATTTTATTTTAACTAAATGTTTTTTTAAAAAGCAACATTCAGCTGAATACCACAAAATCTGATAACCTAAAACCACTAATTTTGCAAAACAATATATGATACACTGTTTTTTTAAATTTAAATTTTATATCACATGAAGAACCTACATAAATAAATAAATAAAAATAAAAAAAATTGATATAAAAAGTATATTTTTATAATAAAATAATAAATTTAAATATGTATAAATAAAAATAGAAATAAAATTAAAGTTAAAAAATATATATAAATATGATAAAAAAAGGAAAAAAAACAACAGAACGGAAACAAAAAAACATGTCCCCGAAAGTCGCGACTAGAATGCTATATATATGTGTGTATATATATATATATATATATATATATATATATATATATATATATATATATATATATATATATATATATATACATACATATATACATATATATACATACAGAGATTAGTTTTTCAAATAGTTTTATTTACCGTAAAACCACCTAATTACAGACATTTTGAAGTAAAAATTAAATATCTTGCTTGTTATAACTAATTTTGAAAAATAAAAACACTAAATATGTACAGCAACAAGACAAATCAAACAATATAAAAAAATATAATTATTACAATTTTAAATTTCATTAAACTTAAGTTTTTAAAAAACTTGTTTTTATCCGTAATTAGGGTAGGATTAATTAAATTAATTAAAACTCATTAAATTAATTATTTTACAAGCTTTTGGCTTGTTTTAGGCTTGCTTTTCATAGTTTTTTTTTTGCTTTTTCTTTTTTTTGAGACACAGCAATTTAATTTTATTCTCTAGATGGTTTTTTGGCAGCTTGTTTGTCTAGTTTTTGTTTTTTCGATTCTTGTTCGGCTTCGTTAAAAGCTATAGCCTCGGCTGAAGTCATTATAATTGGCTGGCTGTTTAATTTTTTTGCTTTTCTCTTTTCTATTATCTAAAGGTGTATGTTGATCTTTAAGCAACATTAAAACTGATTAGTTGATGTCTTTTCTGGCTTTTTTAACTGTTTCATTTATCGTATATAAACTTCTAAGTTACACTTCTCAGTTTGACATTCTACTTAATGGTGTTTTAGGAGTGTTAGTTACAGCCTGAAATAAACTATTGATGTTCTCATCTTCAACAGCTTCAAAAATCTTGCTATAGCCACCACTACTAAATGCTATAGCTATTTTCAGGTTTAAACAAATTTTTTCGATAAGATCCTTGAACATGGCAGGATATTGTCCCCGAAATTAAACTAACACATTTTACACACAATTAAGTGTTAATAAATAATAATTACCTGTATCCGGAAATAGGTATCTTTTTTTTGTGTGCTTGTTATTAATATATTTTCAATATATTTAAAGAAATATTAAAATTATTGCAATTTTTGTTAATTTAATTTTCTTAGATTTCAAGTTAAAAGCTAACACAAAGAAATATATTTTATTACAAAGTCAATATATTTTTGAGTTGTTTTTTTATTGTTCGATTTGTCTTGTGTTTAAGTTTATTAAAAAAAAAAAAAAAAAAATTATAAATTCGATATAATATAAACAATACATAGCTTTTTATAAAACCATCTGTAATTAGGTATCCGTAATTAAGTGGTTTTACAGTATACTGTTAAATATTAATCTGTTAAATAATTATCAACATTCTGTTTTTTTTTGTTTTTGTATATATATATATAAATATATATATATATATATATATATATATATATATATATATATATATATATATATATATATATATATATATATATATATATATATATATAAGTTCTCGGAATTAGGGTTGGCATTGGGCAATACTGACCTAACTGCTGACCTAGAAGTGTTTGAGGTCAGCAAAAATTTATGACCTCAAGATTTTTTTTTGCCATTCTGATACTAATCTCTAACTTTAAGGTTGGCAAAATATTGCGGACCTTATTTTCACTAATTCTGAGGGCTGGTGTTATGGATTACATATTTATCTATGTTATAGATTACACTTTTTTATATTCTCTTAATTATACTTTATAGATGTCAAAAAAGTATTGTGTATATGGAAAACTAACTATCAAAGTACCAAAAATAATAAAATAGAATGTTATCTGTCTACTTGCATTTTGGTACAAAAAATGGCAGAAATCAAACTCTGATAACTTTAATATAAGCAGTAATGAATGGCAAGGTGGAATTTTTTCACTGTTCTTGTTTCAATTTTATATACGAAAACTGATTTTTACTATTATGAATTTGCATATTGGATGTAACCTAGGTGGCATTTTTTTGATTCTTCTGGCATATGCAGACGTTATTGTCCTTATTGCACCATCTTGATTTGTATTGCAAAAATTACTAACTGCATTAAATGTTGAAGCCACTGCTATTAATATGTCATTTAATACCAAGAAAACAGTGTGCATGGTTTTTAATCCAAAGCAGAAATGTAAAATTGTTTTATACAAATTTCCTCCAATTACTTTAGCTGGTTGTGAATTGGTTTTTGTGGACAAATTTAAGACACATTGTTGAAAGCAGTTTTACTGATAATGATGATAAAAATATATAGATAAAATGTTTATATATGTACACAAATATTATTAACAGACGATTCAAGAGATGCTCAGTTAATGTAAAAGCTAAAAGTGAAAAGTTATTTAAGATGTACTGCTTCTGTTTGTACAATGCGGCTCTGTAGCTTAACTTTGGTGTAAATATTTTGTTAAATCTACAATCTTGTTATTAGAAATGTGCTAAAATATTTTTTGATTATGACAAGTATTCAAGTGTTGAAGATATATTTAATGACCTGGTTCATTTCAGATACTTCATTACTCAACTGCAGGCAGTCTTAAAAATCAGCTTGTTGTCTGCGTTAATAATTTTTGAGAATTTACCTTTTGAAATATTCCATTGTGCAATAATATGTTTCATATAAAGTTTATGTCAAAGTTTAAAGAAATTGTACATTTTTTTTATCTCATGGAGACAGATCATAAAAAAAACATTCAGCAACTATTATCAGTTATGTTTGCAAAGATGATTGGAAACAAAATATATGCAACAAATATAATTGTATATAAATGTAAAAAAATATATATTTTACCATGGGGGATATTATTGGGTAAATCTAAGATAAGATTCCAATTTAAAATTTAAATTTTTGTTTTTACAAATAAACTCTAACATAAGACTTATTAAATCATCTTCTGGTGATATAAAAGTTGTTATCTGTGACTTCAGTTTGGTGATATGGCTCTTGAAATGTGTTTTAAAAATGGCAAAAGAGTTAAGCAGTTATCTAATGATACTGTATTTATTAGCAATGAGTCAAGGTTACATTCTCTTTGGTATGTTTACAAGTGACAATTTAGAATTACTTTATAAATGATATTAATAAAAGAATTACTTTATAAATGAATTACTTTATAAATGTTCAACAAACTATAGAAAAATTGCATTTAAATCACGTATCACTGTTGTTATCTTTAAATATCGACTCTTTTAATTTTAATTCAGGTCATGAGTGCGCTTCTTGCACATATGTTTTATGTGAAGCAGGAAGTGAAATATTTGACAATTTAGAAAAACGAGAATCATCATTTTCTGATACTACCAAAATGTCTAAGATATGTATTGCTGGTTATGTACGAAGAAATGATTATAATGAAAATAATTTGTTCCATTAAACATTACTTTATTATGAAAAGTTTGGTGACCAGTCTATATATCGTGGTGATCTTAAAATTCCACTAGACAATGTATACTAATGGGTTTTTTTTTTTTGCTTATTTCATTCGATAAAAGATAAAGTTTGTTTTAAGTCTATGAGTGACATCTTTTGGCTAGTTTCTGAGTTTTACTATTTTGAAATTAATCAGAAATAAAGCAACTACGCATGCTAATTTATTTTTAAACGATTTTGGTGTATACAAATTTCACCAAAATCTAATAAAGAACCAATATTAAAAATATTTGAGTTATCGTGAAGTTAATTAGAAAAGAATGATTTGTATTTGTTGTTAAAATATATGTAAATATTTTTTGTTTATATGTGTGTGTGTGTGTGCGTGTGTGTGTGTGTGTGTGTGTGTGTGTGTGTGTGTGTGTGTGTGTGTGTGTGTGTGTGTGTGTGTGTGTGTGAGTATAGATTCTAACTTTTTATTACATTTTAATATAAATATTTCTAAATAAACTAATTCAATTCATTAATAGTTTTAATTTGACTCTAACTTATAAATTTTTATTGCAGAGCTGCTAATAATCCGGGAAAATAATAGGTCCCCGTTAACGGCTTACGGTTGCGCGATGAAGAGACTTTCAGTATAGATCGCCTTGGTCGCGAAACTATAAAAATTTCTAAAATAATCATTTTATAAAATAATCAAATAAAATTATCAAAATAATATTGTAAAAATTGTAACTGATTAATTTTTAAGCAAAATATTTATACTATATTTATTATCAAATTGATTATTATAAGAAGCGATTTGTACATCGTTATTTTTCATCTAGTTTTACATTTTCTAAATTTTTATTTTTCATTTAACTTTTTTTTAATTTTATTTTTTGCATTTATAAATATAAAGCCAATATAGATATCGAAGTAATATTAACGTTTTTTTTTTTTTTTTGTTGTCCTTGTTTTTTTTTTATGAAAAGTAAGAAGAGTTAATAGAAATAAAGATAGAAGATTAAATAGAAAAATATTAACTTAGTAAGTACACATTTAAGAACGATTTTCAAAGTAAAGCGATGAGAGCTTTTTATTATAACAGAAAAGTTCATTTTTAAAATTCAAAAAAGAGAAATTCAAAATAGTTTTAGTTTTTTTTAGCGTTTTTTGATTTTTCTTATTTTAACTTTGGAATGATATAGAAAGAATTATAATTTTAAGGGTCGGCAAATTTTTAATGAAAAACGCAGAGTTCATCAAACGTACATGGTCGCGTAGTGTCAAGTAAGTATAGGCTAAAGAATAACATCCGTTCAAAATTTATTTTCTTCAAGTTGAGTAATTAGTGCTTAAGTTACATATTTTATAGCCAAAAAAAAGATGCTAATCTGAAAGCAAAATAATGAAAAATTTGTTTGAAAACGAGTTTTAAATGTTTACCTCTGCTTTCATATGCAGTGTATCGAATAATACTGATCCGTCTTGGAAGTTTTTTAAAGCCACACCTTTTTCCATTTGTTAAATTGTGATTCTTCCAACTTGATCTTTGACTTTAGTCTTTTTTTGGTCTTGTTTTTATATATCAATCGTGCTAAATTAAAGTAATTAAAACAGTTTTTTAATATGAGTTTACAATCATTTTTTTTTTTTTTTGGAAAGTTTTTAAAGTACTTACCCCAGGAACTAAAAATTTTGAAAAATATTTTTTGCGTTAAAGTCAAAAAAAAATTAATTAAATGCTTAGAGTAAATGTGTATCTCTTAACATCTAGATTTCTTTAATTTCTGATAAATTAGAATTTGAAATTCAGTTTAACTTTGATTTCTCGATTTTAGTTTTTTCGCTCACTGAGTTTCATTGCTTTTAGGAATTTAAAAATACATTTTCCGTACAATAATTGTCTGAAAGCAAGTATTTTTCTAACTTTGCTTTCTACTGAGGTATTTCAATAAACAATAAAGATATATTTATATGTTTTGAGTTGATTATCACCATGATCGGTTGAATTGGACGATTTTAAATTAAGTTTCCTCAAAAACCACTTCACCAATTGTAATATTTTTTTTTTATACAATGTTGTTTTTTGTAAGTGGGTGTAATTTTGTTTCATTCTCATTAGTTTTTGCAATTTTAAGTAAAGAGTCTGAAAATTGAGATAAAATTTTGAAATTTTTCATAGAAAATCTATTGCTCTCATATTCTATGATTTCAAAAGCATGTAAAGTTTCAAACCCAACAGTTAGAATTATTATAAATAGATATAAGGAAAACAAAACCGTAGAAAGAAAATCAAGAAGTGGTTGAAAATCAAGATTTATTTCCAAAAAAGAACCTAAATCAATTGACGACTCAATTCATCGAAATCCGACTCAGTTACTACAAGATTTAGCTACAAAGTTTAAATGTAACAAAGCTTTCGTTCAAAGAGTATTCAAAAAGAAAAGTTTGAAAGAATATTACAAGAAAAAAATGCCAAAAAGCCCGCTTGATGGAGAAATCAATTGAACGAGCTAAAAATTTGCTTAAACAAATTGCGAAAATGATTATGAAAAAAAAATTATTATGGCAGGCTATTTGCATTTGTGGTTTTAAAAGCTCTCCTTTCATAACAAATCGATCTTTGACATCAGATCTATATGTGACTGAATGCTTGAAAAAACGACTATTCCTCTAATTAAAAAGCACAAACAACCAACATTATTTTGGCCAGAATTGGCATCGATCCACTATTCCAAAAAAAGTAATGAAGTGGTATGAGAAAAATAGATTCAATTTAGTTCAATAGGATGCTAATCCACCAAACATTCCTAGGCAACGAGTAATCGAATCTTATTGGGCAATTGTGAAGGGAATATTGAGGAAAAAAGGCAAATGTGCAAATAGTGTTTAAAATTTTCGTAATTTATGAATTAATGCTACAAAAAAAGTGACGCAAAGTAAAATTGTGGAGATAATGGCGGGTACTTTGCAAAAAATCAAATTACTTGCACGTCGTAAAGTTAAGGTTAACTTAATTTTGTTGAAATAAAAAGAAATTATGTAAGCATCATTATAAAAAAAATCATTACAATTGATTTGGTGGTTTTTGAGAAAACTCAATCTAAAATCGTCCAAGTTTCAACCAATCATGGTGAAATATAATATATCTATTCTAAGCAAATTTAAAGTCTGTTTAGATTATTATTATTATTATTATTATTATTATTAACTAAAAATGTTTTAAGGAAGTCTACACAAGCTACTTGCTCTTTGAAAAAACATCTCTTCCAGAAATATCAATCTGTATCAAACACATCAAAATTTTTGATCAAGTTGAAAAATTTTAACGCCATAAAATATATCGTAGTTCCGTTTAAATAAAATTAACTTTACTTTACAACAGTTTTAGCATTTAATTTTTAATTGATTAAATATGATAAACAGAATATATTTTTAATAAGTTTTATTACCTAAATTTACCTGAAACACGAGCTAAACTTAGTATCTAATAAACAGAATGTATTTTTAATAAGTTTTATTAACCTAAATTAACTTGGAACACAAGCTAAATTTAGGCTCTATTAAGCTTTAAGAAATATATTTCCGCTTAACTACATAAACTCACTCGCATTTACACCTAAACTATTATTTACCCTCTCCCTTTCTCCCCCTTTCTTTTATATATATATATATATATGTATATATATATATATATATATATATATATATATATATATATATATATATATATATATATATATATATATATATATATATATATATACCTGTGTTTGTGTGTGTGTCTTAAACTATTTAAAAATAAGTTTTATCAAGTTATAATTAGTTAAAAATTAGTTTTATAAAGTTATATAATAGTTAAAAGAAATTATAAATACTATATTAACAATAAATAAATATGTAAATGCTGTCAAACGTTAATTACAATAACTATGAATCACACTTTCTGTCGAGATTTCTAGTGTAATGTAGAACATATAATACCATTAAAAAATTTACTTAATTGTATATTCTTAGTACAGTAAAAATCGTACAAACTCCTATAGTTTCTTATCCCAGAGCTAAAAATAAGTTTGAAAATTGATGAAGGGGTAAAGAATGTAAAAAGGTTGCGCTTTTCTTTTGCAGATATAATTCTTTGTAAAAGATTTGTAAAAATTCCTTTTTTGTATATAAAAAAAAATGAAAAACTAAGCAGAGAAACGTCAAAGTTGAGCTGAATAAAACTCATGCAATCTGTATAATGTATACGCTTTGCTTACATAGCAATGACACTGAAATGATAAAAAACTACAACTATTGAGTCATTTGTATATATATATATATATATATATATATATATATATATATATATATATATATATATATATATATATATATATATATATATATATATATATAGATATAGATATATATAGATATATAGGTATAGATATCTAGGTATATATATATACATATATATATATATATATATATATATATATATATATATATATATATATATATATATATATATATATATATATATATATATATATATATATATATATATATATATATATATATATATATATATATATACATACATTATTATATGATATAAAAATATTTATGGAAAAATAACACAATTACAGTTCTTAAGCATAAAATAACGCCCATCTTTTACTGATAACTTTTAATTATTGTAAACCTAATTATATGTAAACAATTTCTTTGAATCGTTTTTTTTTTCAATTATAATTCAACTAGATTCTTGGAGTTCGTGATTCCTGGATTCTTCAACAATCTTATAAAACATTGTTTAAAATAACTCAGCTAGGAGTTGTTCGACTCTTTTATAATGTTTGATTAAATGTAGAGACGATGTTTTTAACTCAATAAACTAAGGATTCTTGTTGTTTTATTATATTTCCTTTGTTTGAATATAATCACATTAAAAATGAATGTACGCCTTTATCGATGTGCATGAGATAAAACGATTAAGCAATGTCAAATTCAAAAGGGTTATTTTATATAATGAGTTATTAATTAGCTTGTTTGTATTCTAATAATTTGATTATTGTTTGCATTTTTTTTTTTTATATTGAAGATTAGTATTCCTTATTCCAAATAATTTTATAAAAGTTATTATTAACAGTGTGAACTATGTTTTATATATATATATATATATATATATATATATATATATATATATATATATATATATATATATATTTATATATATATATATATATATATATATATATATATATATATATATATATATATATATATATATATGTATATATATATATATATGTATATATATATATAATAACTTTTAACAATAATTTAAGTTATCAAAGGTATCAAGTATTTGCTTGTCGTTTGCTAAATTACTAAATTTAGCAAAAATCTTTCGTTTTAAAGATACATTATATTGATAAATGAAATGCTGACAAAATATTAAGTAAATATCGTGATATATATTTGTATATGTACACATACACACACACGAACACATACACGAACACACGTGTGTGTGTGTGTATGTGTGTATGTTTTTGTTGTTATTACTTATTATTATTGTTAGTACTTTCCTTTAGTATTTTAACTTTTTTTTTATAAGAAAGCAAAACTAATAGATTTGTTGTTGAAACTTTTGAAAGCAAATTTAAATTTAAATTAGCTAATAACAAAATCTTTTTCATCAATCTAAATTACTACCGTCTTCGCTTGAAGAGTAATTTTGAAGAATACAAGGTGAAAGAAGGGGGAATTTGAAACGCAAGGGGTACCCGAAATGTTTCAATTTTTTCTCTAAAACACGCAAACAGTTGTTATTGTCTTTTATTGAACCGATTTTGTTTATCGTTAGCACTTGACGCTGCTTGTGTACGCATTTTATTATGCCTTTTGTTACGTCCTTTATTAAACGAACTTATTTTCTTAAAAATGGTATAATGTAAAAACGTTTGTGTTTGTTTTGAATTGTTTTTGGTGATTTGACCACTTATCATGCTTCGTGTATAAGCTAATAAAAAGAATTTGGCTAGAAATTTCTCTGATTGATTATATGATGCAATCTTGAAAACTTTGAAAAGTTGTAGTTATATTCGGAACACTTTTAATATAAAATTTTTGAAAATGTAAGTTTTAACAACTCATGAGTTTAGAAATC
Organism: Hydra vulgaris; assembly: GCF_022113875.1. NCBI lineage: Eukaryota > Metazoa > Cnidaria > Hydrozoa > Anthoathecata > Hydridae > Hydra > Hydra vulgaris. The sequence continues at coordinate 44,542,804 of NC_061167.1, read as the reverse complement.
ACTTATCATAACTTTTTTAAAAGTTTTCTGGGAGATATTTGTAAAATATCAGCTTTTGAAAAAAATTCATATGCAAATTCAAAAAAATGTCCTTTTAATAATATTTTTTCTCTGATATATAAGTTAGCTTTTTTTTCCCATTAAATGAATTTTAAAACATCAAACTTTAAAACGTCAAATTTTTAAATCATCAAATTTTAAAACATTAAACACAATATTTTCAATAACTATTTTACTTTATTCTTCTCAACTTTTAAGTGGCATTACGCAAAATTAGTTTAAATAATTTTAATTTTATGAAACATCAAAAATAAATAAAAGCTTTGATAATAAGTCAAAATTTTATAATTTTTAATCAATTTCTTTTAGTTTCTCGATCGTGATATATTTTGGCTTATCTTAAAATGCGTTTCAAATTTCCTGACATTCTTCACAATAAAACCTAGGACATATTATTAAAATACTTTTATGTAACGTTGGATATATAAGCTAATATTTTTATTAGCTTCACAAATGTTGTTTACAACCTAGATTTTGTGGAATTTTTTTCTGAATCAGTGACACTGGATACACTGTCTCGCATGCTCACAGACATGATTTATGTTCTTACCTATAACATGAATCAACAAATTGATATAGTACTCTTAAACAATGATTTTTCAAAATATTTCAGTTCAGTTTCACTTCAGTTCATTAAGGTTGCTTTCCCTATTTCATATTTAAATTCCTTGTTCTAGAATTCGACAAATTTTCCGCCTAATTCTAGAAAATAATGTGCTAACAAAAATACCTACAAAGAAACCTTGACATGAACAAATCAATGTTGGCAATACTTTTATGTTCTTAGTATTTACGTACAAACCCACAGTCAAACATTCTAGGGACTAACTAACAAAGTAAAATAAATTCATATAGTTGTACTTATCTATTTACCAACAAAGTTATAACAAATTTTATCTTTCATTGTATTAGTTCTTTCAAAGCCGTGACTAGGCTCCCCACACCTCTAATTAGGTGGGACCTAACAATTTAAGAGGGATCCATTTGGAAGTGACACAAAGTGACTTCCAAATGGTCTCCTAATCAGAAATAATCAAAGTATTTTTTCTCTGCCATTTTAAAAAGCAAAAATCAGAAAGCCAAAGGAAGAGTAAAAGAAGGGTTTACTACAAACAATGAAAATACTAAGGATGTTACTGTAAATATACAGTAAGGTGTATACAGGCAGTGACGGATTTTTGGACGTTTGAGCTACAACAGCTGCCCCAAGCGTAAGAGCAATAAGTTGTTAAAATGTTTTTTTTACTATTTTCAACAAAATTATATGCATCAATAAACTTTTAAAATTCATACAATAATCTTTTGGCGTTCAAAAAGTTATAGTCCTATAAAACTTTTGAGCCCCTCCAATTGAGAAGGTTCAAATTTTACATGGTCATAATTTCTAAGAGATTATTGTATGAAATTCAAAATTTATTGATCAATATTTAGTTAAAAATAGTAAAAAAATCATTTTATGAACTTATTGCCCTCACACTTGGGGAAAGATATAGCAAAAATCTTATGTCATTTTTGTTCCCAGACATCCTGATTTGACATATAAGCATATTTTGGGAATTTGTTCTATGTTTGAAGTAAGCTTTTTCAAACATAAAAAATGCAACCGCCCCTAACAAACATAGAAAAACTTTCTATATTTGTTTTCTATTAGGGGCGAACTATTGCTTTTAATTGTATTTTTTAATTAAAAGCAAGAGTTTATCAAGCAACATCTCAATGGCATAGTATATGTAATTAAATATACAGTCAGTAAAAGTGCTTCATCTAATACGTCGTAATACTTTATTAAAACTAACAATAGTTTGAGAGAAAGCAATTTTTATTTGAAAAGTTCCACAGGTGAAAAAACTAGAAGGTACAGCCAGTCTACCCACTTTTGAGAATTTCTTTAATTGACAGTAAATTAAATATAAACAACAACAAAATTGTTTGTTATTTACAGAATAGAAATATTTGCAGAATAGAAATCTTTTAAATAATTCTGCATAATCAAATTTAAATTACAAGTAAATTTAGTAGGGCTTAAACAATTCACAATAAGTAAAGTTACGAGAACTGAAAATTGATGTTAATTTTGGTCTCGAAATCTTGGAATTGATATTTAACTCAAAAAAGTTGCTATGTGTGAAAAATATGCCCACATTACATAGTTTTCTTACCGATACCGGTGAATTTATCTAGGAATATGGAAATTTATTAGAGTAAGATTAGCGTTGAAGGAAAAATGTTGATACCTGGAATTGAAACCTGGAATTTATGAAGTAGTCTGGGTCTGAAATCTGATCTGAATCCTGCTTGCTATGAGTTTTTTTTTAAATGTTGAAAAAAGATCACAAAACTATTAATGAAATTTTTTTCTTTAGCCTCAACCAATATTCTTTTTCTGAGTGTGCTTACCCATAAATTTCTAATGAAATATTCACCATTATTCTTTTTAGAATTAAATAAAAATTTTCTTTACTGATAAATTATTATTTAAGTGAGTTTCTGGTAAAGTTGTCATGTAAGTAAAGTTGTTACGTGAGGAAAAAGTGTCTTTTAAAGTTGTTACGTGAGGAAAGAGTGTCTTTTAAAGTTGTTACGTGAGGAAAGAGTGTCTTTTAAAGTTGTTACGCGAGGAAAGAGTGTCTTTTAAAGTTGTTACGTGAGTAAAATGCCGTAAACTGTTGTTAAGTGTGTTTTTATAACATTGCAAATCATAAGTAGCCAAAATTAAAAAACGTGTTATTTTTATAGTACTTTATATATCTTAAATTCAATATTTTCAATTACACAAACTTATTCTAATTTACATCATTATCTATCTTAAATTGTTATAAAAATAAATCAGCAGGAAGCATATACATTATTCCGAATAAGATATTGTGAGCTAATATTTGGAGAATAAGCAGCTATCTATCTAGGATTTGATCTTGTTCGCTGTTTTGAGAACTGGAATCTTTGTGATTACTAAACACGTATTCTGTTCGATATGCTATATTATAAATTTGTCTTGATGTTTATTTCATTTTCTTTTATCATTATAATTAAAATATATTTAACGGGTTGATTTTTTCGTTGATTAAGTTTTTTTTTTTAAATTGCTATTTAGAGTTGGGTAATCAAGTAAAAAAGATACTTATACTTATGCTTATAAACAATTAAAACATAATTAACATAACTAACAAAAGACTAAACTCATTAAAGAAAAATATTTTTACAATTAATTATTTTTAAATATAATTAAAAAAAAAAACTCGAAATAAATTTTAATCAAGGAATAAAGTCTAAAGCAAAAAACTTTTTTCTCATACTTTCCCATAATTTTTGTCTTACCTTAGTTACCATACTTGCAAAAGAATTGTATATATATATATATATATATATATATATATATATATATATATATATATATATATATATATATATATATATATATATATATATATATATAATAGACAGATACAAAACGCAACCTAATGTGCGATTTAACTTATTCAATGTACCAGAACATATTCATAAATTGACTAAATATATATATATATATATATATATATATATATATATATATATATATATATATATATATATATATATATATATATATATATATATATATATATATATATATATATATATTTCGGTTTAAAATATTTAATATATGTATAATAGTTGTCTGTATGATAAGTAATTATGAGCTACTTCAATGTACTATGTAATATATAAAATACTATGTATTATATACTTCAATGTATTATAAAATACTATATAATGTACTATGTTATATATATAAAAGCAGCAACAACGTTAACATAACGCGAAAAAAATCACCAATAATAACTGCAACAAGAAAATCATTTTTTTTTTGTCAAAAAATCGATACCAAAGATTACAAAATCGACATAACGCAACAACAACTACAACACTTAAATTTAAAATATGATTAAGTTTAGTTAAATAAAAAATAAATTAGCGTAAACTTATTTTAACAAAAGTATCAAATTAATCATAATCGTATAAGTTCATGGTATTTAATTTTGTTTAAATACCGATTATGCTTTTTAAGTTACTATAAAACATTAATATTGACTGCATTAAGCAGTCTAAGAAACTTTATTCGTATTCAATAAAAAACTTTTTCTTAGGGATCGTCCATAAAGTACGTACGCTCGGAGGGAAAGAGGGGGTCTGCAAATGGCGTATGTGAGATGGGATTATAAAAGAAAGGAAACACTAAATATAAAAATATCATAAAATGTTAGATAAATAGGTTAAAAGCGTAGGTACTTTTATGATGATTATATGAGATGGAGGGTACTAAAAAACGCGTATTGCAAAATGCGCGGGGGGAGGGGGGTGGTGGACGTAAAAAAAGTGTACGTACTTTATGGACGACCCCTTATTATTTATTTTTTTTTCCTTTGGTATTGTCTCGGTCTCGTTAATTTTATATTTCTTGCTATTTTTTATTATTATCTTTTAAATTTGGTTAAATTTGTTAACAAAAAGTAAAATTTATCATTTAATTATGTAACTGTTGTAACGTCATAAAGATATTTATGATTTTTTTTTTAAATGTTGGACAGTACTTGCTAGTTCTTTTAAAGAGTTAAGGTGAGTTTCCACTCATCCCTTTTTTACGGAAACGGGATAGAAATGGGAAGGTATTTAGGTGAGCATGCGTAGTATAAGTTTTAGTTTGGAAAACTAAAGAAAAACAACGCATGCTCACGTGATTACTTTTCCCAGTTTCCCCAGAAAAACGTTCAAGTGGAAACTCACCTTACTGACCTTGGTATTTCAGCAGATTATTTATATATCTTATATAATTCTGGAGGAATTTATATATTTATATAAATAAAGTCATTTGAAAATCATATATAAAATTTTATAATATGAAAAACTTGAAAGTTGCGAAGTAGAGAATAATGGAAATAATTTTAAAAACTTCTATTCCCGGTCTGGAGCGCTCATTTTTATTAAATACAAATGCAAAATAACATGTTTGACCTTTTTAGAGAAACAGAATCGTCTAGAATAGAAACAGAAGAGTTTAAGTTAAATTTCACATGCAGAATTTAAAAATGATTTTGTGCATGAAGACATTTGAATAATGGCGCATCTCACCTCAAGACCCCTAGGTTATTTTTTAATATTTCTGTGAAGATTTAATAATGTATTTTTACGCAGTTAAAAAGAAAATACGCTTTTAGTTAACTTGTCATCAAAGTTCAACATGCTATCAAATGACATAATAAAATTGCAATTTTATCATTTAGTTCTAACTACATTGTAAAATTGCCCTCTAATGCTCACAGCTTTGTTTTAAAATAATGAAAATTTTATATTATTCTTGACAAACATCAAAAGAAAGGTGGCCTACAACTCAACCTACTTTTGACATTTCGTAAATCGTAGTGTTAATGCTTTTGATTTTCAAATGACAATTATTGATTTTTATATTTACACTTAAATAAACACGTTCTACTAATTTTCCGACCTACTAAATTGTTGACCTTCTGTATTTTGACCTACTGAATTTTCAACCTACTGAATATTCAACCTACTGTATTTTCAACCTACTGTATTTTACAACTACGTCTTTCCGGTGTGTATTTTGTATATTTTGTTGTTTATTTGAATACGAGCCGAATTTGATCAGCCTAGGCGCAGTGGTTGAAGCGCTGTCCTCAGAATCGGGAAGTATAAGATTCGATGAATGCTTGGAAAACTTATTGTTAATTTCTTATTTTTTTTTTAATTTCGTAGTTTAAAAAGCTAGTAAAAAAAAACAACGTTAAAAACACAGACCAGAAAATCGAATGAAAGTTAATTTATATCAAATAGGTTGAAAATGAAAATCTATTAAATAGATCGAAAAATAAATCTGCTGAAAACGAAAACGTCATAAATCGGTTGAAAATGAGACTATAATCGGTTGAAAACAATTTAGACCTCGGTAGGTTATCTGAAAATTAGTTTCACTTTTTAGTAGATGTTCTTTTTGTTTATATTTCGTATGCAGAACAATTTAGTAGGTCGAGGTTTTTGTAGGTGACACAAAAAGTTTTTGTATCTGACACAAAAAGAATTATGAAAATTATATGAAAATAATAATATTATTAATTGTTCTGATGCATTTTTTTATATAAAGAAATTGCTAAGTATGAGAAATATATTTAAATAATTTCTTTTGCACGCGTGTAACATTGTCCAGGAACAAAATTTTATTAAATTTAATGATAAAATTTTCAAAAACCAAGGCAACTTAAAATAAGATTTTTTAAATTTATAAATAACTCTAATTAGACAACAGCTTTTGACGAAGCCACTTACTTGATACATGTTTGACATAGTCACACGTTTGAACTCGAAAATAATCATTTCGTTTGCTAACGTCGAAATATATATATATATATATATATATATATATATATATATATATATATATATATATATATATATATATATATATATATATATATATATATATATATATATATATATATATATATATATATATATATATATATATATATGTATATATATATATATATATATATATATACAAATGACGTAAACGGAGCCAAAATTGCGTCAGTATTTTTACGCTTTTTTTTTTTATTGTAAGTATAAAACTTAAATAATTATAAATAAATAATTTTCTGTGTTACATTAACGGTTAAATAAATAATTTTTAAGTCTTTGAATTCCATTGTTCAAAGTCGGTTTCTTTTAATTGAAAAGTAAGTTGTTGTGCTTTTTTTCTGAAGTTCCGTTAGATTGATATTTTCTTAAACGTTAATTCGTTTACTTAAAATTATTTCCGTTATTTTAAGAGATGTGGTCAACGTTCTAAGATAATTTAAAAGATGTGGTCAACGCTTTAAAATATTTGGTAATGTACAACAAAAAGCCCGCTTGTGGTATTTTGTCACAATAATGCAAAATGAATTAAACTTTGTTACACTAAATAATGTCACCATTATTTTAAAAGTTTATTTGATTTAAGAATGAAAGTATATACTGTGCATATATATATATAACTATTATTATAATTATTATTATATTTAATATTATAAAGGAAATTATTTATATTATAATTATGAAATGTTAGGAAATTTATATAAAGGTGATGGAATGGCTTATACTTTATAAAAAATAGCATCCCATCTCATTAAGAGCACTATATATATATATATATATATATATATATATATATATATAATATATATATATATATATATATATATATATATATATATATATATATATATATATATATATATATATATATATATATATATATATTATATATATATATATATATATATATATATATATATATATATATACATTTACATATGTATATATACATTTACATATGTATATATATATATATATATATATATATATATATATATATATATATATATATATATTATATATATATGTATGTATGTATACAAATGTATATATATATATATATATATATATATATATATATATATATATATATATATATATATATATATATATATATATATATATATATATATACTTATTAAGAATTAAATTGTTTTAGTGATAGCATACTTACAGTTTTTATGTATACCAAATGGCAAAGTAAATTCAAAAATATATATTACATTTAATGCATTCGAATTATTAATAAAAATGTTAATAAATATCATCTTTGAAAATACCTAAAAGAATTTTCACCAGTAAAATGCAATGCAAAATTATCTTGGGAAAAATATGCAATTTTATCTCACAGACTCCACTATTAAACAAATTAAAGCTAAGCAACTTTAAGGGTGAAATAAAAAGATTTTTACCTGATTCGAAGTACCATGCAAACCATTAAAATCAATCAATGAGCTAGTTATCTAAGCATTTTCGTATTAAGACTTTTTAAAAAAGGTTTTCTCTCACAAAACATGCGCAAAGTTAAGTAGCCTCAATCTTAGTATAGAATTATGGATTTTTAGAATGTTACAATAGGGTGGTTTGCGCTTTTAAAAGCGACCAAAACCGCAGATTTAAATTCTTTGACGTCAAAATAATGTAACTCGAACCAGGTTTCTCTAAGGAAAAATTTCTCCAAATTTTGACTCATCTTATCGAAGAAAAATGTATTGTAATGCAAAGGAAATTTTCTAAGAGGAAGAAACGTAAACTATTTGAATTAACTAATTATGTTCAAAATTTATCCTTAATTATTTGTATATAAAGTAAAATAGGGGAGAGAGGAAAAGTCAATATTCTTGTCAAAACTTTTGGAGTAAAAGCCCAAAAATAAACTCATATTATGATAACCTTTTTTATTATGATAACCTTTTATCAAACTTAAAATCTTATTGAGCAATCATTTTCCAATTATTATTATATATTAATAAAGTCTTTTTCCAATATAATCATTAATAATTATAATTTATAATTGTTTCATTTTTTTTTTTTTTTTTTTCCTAATTTTGTCTTCAAATCATTTCGTTAACTTTTATTCTTAAGCCCACAAGCATTTAAAACAAAAAACAAAAATTTACTGTTAAAAACCATTTAAACTGTAGCTGAATTTCTATGTAAAATAAACAACTCAGAATTGTGAAGGGAACTAAGTTTAAATTTACAAAATTGGTAAGGCCATATATCTGTTCCATATAATAATCTATCAATTTTGTATTGAATCTTTTCCTTTTTGCATTAATGATATTTCTTTGTTTAATGTTGGAACCGCTTTGTCGTTGATGTTGAAATCACACAGAGCTTAGCAGCGATGATTTTATGGTGATCATTGGGGGACTGGTGATCATTGGAGGACTGCGAGCAAGCATCTTAAAAATGATTCAATTAAAAATTATTCAATCATTAAGATTGCCAAAAATGTTTATTAATAAAAATATCTAAAATGTCATCTTAAAGGATTTTTTCTTAAATTAAATAACTTTACAAATTGTTAAAAGTACATTTTATTTTAGTATTCGAATTTTTTTATTAGGTAATGATCATTTAAAGATATCATTAAAACAAATAAATGATTTTTTTTTTCTAATGTCAAAAAAAAAAAAAAAAAAAAAAAAGGTGCAAAATTGCAAAATAGAATTTTTAAAAAGTTATGTAAAAATAAATATTTAAAAAATTATTTTTAACAATTATAAAAGAAGTAAAAACCGCAACACCACAAGAAGTGAAAACCGCTATCTTTTTTTAATCAGTTTATCTTTTAATAATATTAATCGTTTACTTCAATCAAAGTCTCGCCGATTATCTAAGGATAAATTAGACAATTGTTTGTGTTACATTTTTTTCCCGCTCGCTTTGATGTGTTAATCGCGTAGTTGGTTAGTGGTGTTTCCATGGCACAGACGTTAACAATTTCATTCACAATTTATAAATAAATATAGGAACTTCTGATTTTACGCAAGAAGACCTCTGAAAATTTTTTTCAGTAATCGAAAAAAAAAATCTTTAAAAGAATAATTAGTGACTAAATTTTTTGTTTCATCTTACATTTAGTTTTTGATCTTTAAACAAATAGAATTTTAAAATGCTTAAAATTTTTTTTTTGTTTTTTTTCCAAAATACGTTATAGTTATGAAATCCAAATATATTTAAAAGGTTAAATTAATTTAAAGTTTAAATACTTTTTTTTAATTTCTATTACTTTTTTCTCTTCTTTTTTTTTTAACAACTTTTTTTAATACGATTATTGTTTTTCTATTAACACGTCTGTCGTAAATCCAATTAGCATTATGTTAATTTTAACAAATTCTTCGGACATCAAATACAACGTTTAAAATGATCATCAAATGTTAGGATAAACTAAAAGGAAAATAAATTGTTTAAAAAACTCATAGAACTTGAACAAAATACTTTATAGCTGATCTTAATGCTATGATTTGAAAGCTGATCTTAATGCTATGATTATTACTTATAATATATTTTTTTATTATATTTATATTATATACTTTATTATATACTTTATTATATAAAGTTTTTATATTATTATTATTATTATTATTATTATTATTATTGCTATTATTGCTATTATTATTATTATTATTATTACATATATATTGGCTATATTGGTTGTAGACTTATTACGAGTGATTTTTTTTTTTTTTTACAACAATCATTTTTATATATTTCAAAAAAGTAATATTTACATGTTGTTAGTTTATATAGTTTATATTTATCGTCAGGTTAGAATTATTTTTTATCTCCACTTTTTGAAAAAATCATTGATCGTATCATGTACCTCAAAATAATGTTTTTCTACTATATTAAAACCTAAGTTAAAATCAAAAAAGTGTCGGAGAAAACATAGTTAATAAAAATCTTTTTATATGCTGTCTCCTTAAGTTTTCATTTTTTAAATCGTTTTATCTCAAAACAAAAAAATGTGGAGAGAACAAAATAATTCTAACTTGACGATATGTACACCACACGCCTATAAAAAGATAAGAATGCTCTTAAGCGCATGTGCGCTTGTCAGTGGGTTAAAATAATTAATTTAAAAATTCGTGATTTATAAAGGTGAGTTTCAACTCATCCGTTTTTCTGCGGGAACGGGAAAAGGAAGGGAAAAATAATCACGTGAGTATTATGCATTCTCACGTGGTTAGGGACCGGCGAAGTAGACTTAAAGTTATATGAAAGACGAATTTAGATTATATGCACATTCCGAATTTAACTGAAAGACGAACTTAAGCCTTATATGTAGTCCAAATTCTGACAACAAGATCCTTTGATCTTCTTTCAGATACCTTATTTTATATTTGTGAAAGTTTATTATTATTATCATTATTTTTTTGGCAATATATAATTATAATACGATCAACAAATGTAAAATTAAAAAAAAAAAAAAATTAAAAAAAAAAAAAAAGAAAAAAAAAATTTAACTGAACGACGAATTTGGACTTCTAAACCGAATTTAACTGAAAGCCGAATTCGGATTTTAAAAACACATTTAATTAAAAAAAATTTTTAAAGACTTTTTTAAGTTTTTGAAATTTTTTTTTTTTTTTGCTTAAAATGTTCCGAGAAGATCTAACGGTTTTGGCATGGAGTAATTCATAAATGTGCGGCCGTGGTGCAGTGGTTAGAGAGCTTGCTTTACAAGCAGGTGATCTAGGTTCGAAACGAGCTCTGGGATATTTTTGCGTCACGGTAAGGAAGGAGGTGTGAACTTCCTGTTTAAATGCACCTCCGCGGTGCGCTGTGACACATTTCTTGGGGCACCTAAATAACAAAATAAAATAAAAAGAAAAGGATTAAACTACAAAGTTCAAGCATTTTTTCTTACCGATGGTGCAAAATATGTCTAGAGCTTGCTTTGAACTCTAGGTCCATTGCTTCTAAAGAAAGCGCTCTAACTACTGCGCAGCGGTTGCTGTATAATCATTTTTTATAAACTAAAGTTATTATTTTTTAGCTTGTAATTAACCATAAATTAAAACTTAACATAGAGCAAGTGAAACCAAGTAAATTTTCATTTATTAAATAAGTACACGCTTACAAATAAAATTTTCGTCAAAATAAAAAATCTAAAAATTCATTTATACTGAAAATTTAAGTTATGGAATCTTTACAACTCTTAATGTTTTTGAATGAACATGAACGATTTTTTGTTTTTTTATCTTTTACCCAATTCATGTTCCCAAAGCTAAGTGGGCCACTTCAGTCGAGGAGGCTACTTTTTATATTGGTTACAACCTTCTCTCAACTCTGAAAGAGGGTTGTAACCTATAGAAACAGGTTGATATGCATAAAACATATCATATATTTTATAATTCTTCTTTATGAATTGAAAAAAAATTTATAGCTGTCGAATTTAACTGAAAGTTAAATGAAATTTTAAAATTGTTATCGAATTTAACTGAAAGCTGAATTTCTATTTCAACTTCCGCACCGAAGTTTTTTAAAAAACGTATCATTTATGGCTTCTTTTTAATGTCTTCTTTGACGTTTTTATGTAATATTTGTAACGATTTTTTGTATTATATTTTACGTCTGATGACGATCTGTGCAAAAGCAGGTTGAAATATTACAAAAAAAAAATTTAGTTTGTTCGCAGCTGTTGTTTTATGCTTTATATTTTAAATATATATATATATATATATATATATATATATATATATATATATATATATATATATATATATATATATATATGTATATATATGTATATATATATATATATATATATATATATATATATATATATATATATATATATATATATAGAGAGAGAGAGAGAGAGAGAGAGAGAGGCACGGATGCAGCATTTTTTGATGTTTGAGATACCTAACTTCCAGTCATGAAACAAACTCCAAAAATTTATATGTTTATACTTATATCAAATAAGGGTGCTTTGCAAAAAATTGCAATGATTGGAGCCTAGGAACAAAAAAGCCATGAAATTTTAGCTACACCGGTCCCAAACGTGAGAGCAGCAAGTTGATAAAATAATTTTTATACTACTCTTAATTAATATTATATTTATCGACAAATTTTAAAATTCACAAAAAATCTTTTAGCGTTCAAAAACCATGGCCATAAAAAGTTTGAGCCCCCTCCTTCCTCAATTTGAGGGGGTTGCAAAATTTATAATGCCATAATTGTTGAACGCTAAGAGATTATTGTGTGAGTTTTAAAATTTTTTGATAAATATATACTTGGTTGAAAATAGTAGAAAAAATATTTTATCAACTTGTTGCTCTCACGTTTAGGGCAAGTGTAGCTAAAATTTTAGGGTTTTTTTGTTCCCAGGCTCCAATCATTGCAATTTTTTGCAAAGCATATTTATTTGATATAAGTATAAATATATAAATTTTTGGAGTTTGTTCCATGACTGCAAGTTAGATATCTCAAACATCAAAAAATGCTGCAACCGCTCCTGATATATATATATATATATATATATATATATATATATATATATATATATATATATATATATATATATATATATATATATATATATATATATATATATATATATATATATATATTAATAAATAAAATTAATGTAGTTGCAAGGAAACTCGCAGAAAGAATACGAAAGTTCTTACCA
>NC_061167.1:44492190-44522190 GCF_022113875.1 Hydra vulgaris | reverse complement strand
ACTTGGACATTATGGTCACTTTTGTTTTTATTGTGCACATTTATAACTTTAGTAATATATTCAAAAAAGAAGCACAAAGCTTATCAACAACAATTTGATGGAATGGATGGAAGGCCGTTGTATCCTAAACGAAAAGTTTTAATTCCTTTTATTTTTTAAAGTAATTATAGGTTATTTTTATTTTTACTTTATATTTACTTAAAATTGTTAAATTTTAATATTAATACTTTTATTATAACTTATACAAGTTTTGTTATATTTTGTTACTTTTTATTTAGTTTTTATACATGTTATATAAAAATAAAAATAAATTATAATAAATTAATATATTAACATTTTTTTGTTTTTAAAATTTTTAAATATAAATTAATTTACTAAAAAATCATTATTTTTAAAATTAAGTATATACATACAATTATTTCTTATTTTATTTTGTTATTCAAATTAATTACAAATATTTTACAGTTACAGTAATTATAAATAAAGTAATATATATCTAAATTTTTATTTTCAAAGAAATATTATACCTGAAGAAGTTTAAAAATCCAAAATTTTTTATTTTTTATTTTTTCTTACTTTTAATCATCACTTCAAGAATTTTTGCATTTGCATTAAAATCCTTCCATGCTTTTTATATTTATCTACCATGTGAATATCCTAAAACATGTTTGAATTTTTATCCAAATAACACTGAAATTTTATGTATTGTCTGGATTTTAGGTTTTTAGCATTTTTTGCATATCTTGTCACATCACATGTTTTGTAGCTCACTCTTCTAGACTTTCAGTATTTTAAAGAGAAGTATTGATAAGTTGCTTTGATCTCTTTGCTTTTATATAAAGTTTTATTAAGTTAATAGTTTGTATTCAATGTTTTTTAAATTTGAATAAATTAAAAAAAAATCCATTAATTAATCAAAGTCAAATCGATGAATGGTTTAAATTATTAACATTTCTTCAAAGAAATATTTTATAAAATTTGTTATAAGCTATATTGAAAGTTTATTGTTATTTTATTATTGTTTTTATCCAGTGTCATTCAAGCAAATACATTTTTAAAGTTATTTTTTATGTTTGTTTGCTGTGTTTTTTTATCCCCAATAAAAGTCTAGTTTGTACCTGGAAAAACCTAAATCCTCAGTGGATGTATGTATAGCTATGATGACTTCTTTAGTATAGATATGTGATAGTATGATGACTTCAAAAAACATTTTATGCAAAGCTAAGTGCTTAAATATTTAGGGAGCATTTTAAGTTGCTTCAATTGGTATTGGAATGAGGTACTGCTTGCAATTTTTATATTTGCAATTTGCAATTTATTGTTATAATTATATTCCACCAATTGGTTGATAATGATTGTTATACATAATATGTAAAGTAAAACACCAAAAAAGTTAAAATATTTTGCTACTTTAAGGGAAGTTATACATGGAAATACATACATACATGGGAAAATATGAATAGAAGAAGTAAAAACTGATGTTTTAGATTATTTCTTTTTTTAGAATTTTATTTTGAAATATTTAAGAAATATTACAACATGGAGATTCAGCGGAAAAAAAATTTTATTGGAAAGCCATCTCCTTTGGGATATGTTGCTGGTCTTGGTAGAGGGTTAGAAATTATATTTTTAATAAATTTTTTAGTAAAATTTTTTTTATTAATGAAAAAAATTATACAATGATTTGTTTTTTTGAATTATAGTGCTTCTGGATTTACGACACGATCAGATATCGGTCCTGCTCGTGATTCAACTGACATGCCAGATGAAAATGCTGCTCCTATTGTCTCAAAAAAGAAGGCAGATGATGATGAAGCTGAAGATCTTAATGAATCCAATTATGATGAGGTATGGCAATTTTTTCCAATATACTTGTGTGCAAACAGTGGTGATGAGTAATTCAATTTTTTAACATTACTTTGTTCTTGATGGCATTTTAGTGAGGAGCAATTGACAAATGCTTTCTAACAGCATAACTAAGAGATAACTAAAGTCCCCTTGATTATTTGCAAAAGTTGTAAGGGGCATCGATATGTACAAATGTATGTATTGTTTATTACAAAATCAACCCACCCTTTCCCAACAAAAAATTTTCAAAACATTAAAAAAAAAAAAAACTTTGTTAATTTGACATTAATATTATGTTATGTAATATTATGTTACAATAATAATTGTTTAAACTCTTAAAATTCAATGCTTTTGTTTAAAAGAAAAAGAAATCAACTTTTATATAGAGATGCAAAACAAGTAAAATTGTGTATGTACTCACTGCCTTAACCCTTCCCCCTCCCTTGTAGGAATTTGTACGTTTTTGGGTAACCCCCTCCCCATACCTGCAAATGTACTTTATTTTACACTAATTTAAAAGGCTTAGATCTTGTGCAAATTATGTACAAATTTTACAATACCATCCACATTGCTGTGGAAAATGTTTGGAGAGTTTTTGTTTTTTGCTTGTTATTTCTAAAATTGATTGAAATATTTTTGGGGTTGACATCTTCAACTTTTTTAATTTTCCTATTAATTTTTTTTTTTATCCTTATTGATGTCCTTTTTAATTTTTTTGTTATAACTTTCGATCGCCTTTTAAAACTTTAAAATTTTAAATAAGAAATTACTATTTATAGCAATAATGTTTGTATATATATGATTTTTTAATACCAATAAAAATGCAATGAAATATTTTATAAATAAGGAAATAATATCATAAGACTGCAGCTTAATTGAAATAATAATACCATATAATAGAAGAATACTGAACATGGTATCATATTAATAGTTATTAATTCCCTGTCTGTTGTTAAATGGTATCTGTGGTTCGATTTTTTAAAAACTCTGGAGATCGCTCTGACCCTTTTAATTATCGACCAATCATTTTCTTTTTACAATTACTTACAAAGTCCTGATTTTAGATTTAAAAAATTCTAATGCCTTATCTTGGTTCTAGTCTATGGATTTTAATCCTCTCGTTATACTACTGACTCATTATCTGCTATAGAATATAATGAGTCAGCAATGATAAAGGTTCTATTATGCATTAGATAGAAAACAAGGTAAAAGAAGCAATAAGACAAGGGCTGTTGCTCATGACATTAAAAGGCTTGCAATTAGAGCGTGCTAGTCTGCTACCTAGGCTTGCTTCATATGGTCTATCTTGAAAAATTCTTAAAATTACTGAATCATTTTTTTCTAATTGTATAATTAAATTTGTTCTTGATGGACAACACTCTCTTTCATTTTTAACAACATCTGGGGTACCACAAGGTACCCTAAAGTACCCCACATAAGGTACTCAAAGGCACCACAAGGTACCCCAGATAATATTAAAATTCTACTAATTTTCTCTTAAAATTACCAAGAAAATCAAAAGAAAAATGTAAGTTATTAAAATTTAATATGTTCATTTTGAATCCAATATTTTTTTCTTATGAAATATAAGTTTTTTTTTTTGTTTAATGTCAGTAGCAATTCAATAAGTCAAAATTTTATTCATTCTTTATTCTTTGTTTTAGTCATATATACATAAATAATGTATGGAATAAATATGCAATTCAACCTTTCTTAGAAATACCAGCTAACACCAAAGGCAGCATTTGGTACACAATGAACTTTAAATATATTTGTTGTACAGTCAAAAAGAAAGAAATAGGGTTGTGCTTTCAAAATATTTGGATCAAACTCAAACATATCTGAATTATTTAGCTGCAATGTGATATAATTTAGTCAAATAGCTAAAAAAATTTCTTTTGGGAAAAAAACTACACTTATCTCATTTATTTTGGAGTTGCATCATATTTGAAGGAAATTTTGTGTATGACATTATAAGAGCTTGAAAAGTTTGTCTGTCTGATGAATCTTACAACCAAATTATCATAAAGAATCAAATTGACCTGCATGTAAGTTATTTGGACTCCTCATTAGAGATAATAAACACACAGTATTAAAACTCTGATCCAAATGTAAATATGTTTTTCTCTCTAATTTAAATGCTAAGAGAAAAGACTAACAATTCTGAGAAGTGAGTGTGAACTCAGTCAATTAATATTAATTGAAACAATGCACTGTTTATTAAAGCATTGAATAGAAGTTAAATAAATTACTCTCTTCGTTGTATAAGATATTCCATAAGAATCCTTCTCTTAATGCTAATTTTAAAAATCTTACTCAAGCTCAATCTTCAAATTATGCTCTACAATTCTCTAGTCATCGTTGGATTAAAAATGAGAGAGCGACAAAATTAGCTATAAAATTCAGTTATACAGAGATATAGTTCCTGTTAAGTAGCAATTTTTAAGGAAACTGCAAGGTTGTTAAATTCATCTGTTGGTTTTTCAAACTGGCAATCCGATCCTTATTTTGTGGAAACAAATGAGTATTTGCTGTATCTATTTTGTCAACGTTTATCAAAAAAGAAGTTTGGTCTTATGCAACTACAACATTTACATTATTAAAGTTGATATCAGTGATAAAATCACTGATATCAACTTTATTACAGTGATAACTAAAATTAAGTGTTTTGTGCAAGTATTGATCTAGGGTTTTGAATAAAATATGAGTGGCAGCAATTGAAATCTGGAAAAAAACTGATGAAAATTTGTAACTGATGCTTATGATGTTATGATGCTTATTATGATCATCAATGTTTATCACCTTTATACATTGCAAAATCTCATAAGATGTGTGAACTTTATTTTGATAAATTGTGAACCCTTTCTTAAATAGTTACAGTTTTTAACTACTTGTGAAAGAGAACAGAGAGAAATTTCATGGATTTAATAAAGAAAGAGAACAAATTCTTTTTTTGCTTCAATATACAGATGCTTCACAATTCAAAGACTTGGTTAAAGTACTAATTGTTGCTAAGTGAAAGTTTACTAATTGTTACCTTGTGTCCGAAGCCCAAACACAAGTAGAGCATAGATTTAGTATAAATGACCAACTTCTGGATGGTAATAACTAAAACTCTTGTTACACAGAGAATTTTCTATTTCAGATATTTTTTTAATGTTACCCAAAAAATTCTTTTTTTGCATTACTTTGGGTATATGATTGGTTTAAAAACCTGCAGGCAGAATTTTAGCATCAATTAGTACCACTCCTTCCAGTTCTGCAATATAAAATAACTGCAATAACTTTTGAGATCTATTTGTTGCCTGCCTCTAGTTGTCTTGGTGCTCCCACAAGTCTGGATCTGTGAGAAATCTGTCTTGATGCTTCATTGTTTGGATCAGCCTCATTGACTTTGTTTTAACAAAAAGTTTAAATTCTTGACTTTAAATGCATCAAAAGCAATAGTGATTTGCTTGAATTGTATCTTCTTTGGTCTTTTTTATTCTGCAAGGCACTTATCATTTATCACTTAACTGACAGGCTTAACTTGAATGTGAAAGAAAACT
Organism: Hydra vulgaris; assembly: GCF_022113875.1. Classification (NCBI taxonomy): domain Eukaryota; kingdom Metazoa; phylum Cnidaria; class Hydrozoa; order Anthoathecata; family Hydridae; genus Hydra; species Hydra vulgaris. The sequence continues at coordinate 44,516,794 of NC_061167.1, read as the reverse complement.
AAGCTAAAACGTTCTTAAGACTATGTTATTTTATTAAAACTTGTATGTAAATGTTGATTTTGAGATGCAATTTAATATGAGAAGTGGCTTATATTAACCTATACAAGGGTTGAATTAAGAGATTTTGAAAAAGAAAATTGAAAAAAACTTTATCTAAGTATAATAACGCAACAACAACTGGAGGTTGTACAGATGTAGTTACATCTTTTCAATTATGTTAAGAATAACTACACACATTTTTCAGATGTAGTTACATCTGAAAAAAAAATCATTAAATAATAATGCATTATTTTAACCAGATGTTAAAAAAAAAATAATGCATTATTTTAACCAGATGTTAAAAAATAATGCATTATTTTAACCAGATGTTAAAAAATAATGCATTAGTTTAACCAGATGTTAAAAAATAATGCATTATTTTAACCAGATGTAGTTTCATATATGTGTTTTTTTAGATGTAGTTACATCTGAAAAAAAAATCATTAAATACTAATGCATTATTTTAACCAGATGTTAAAAAATAATGCATTATTTTAACCAGATGTTAAAAAATAATGCATTAGTTTAACCAGATGTTAAAAAATAATGCATTATTTTAACCAGATGTAGTTTCATATATGTGTTTTTTCAGATGTAGTTACATCTGGAAAAAAAAATTAATTATAAATGCATTATTTTAACCAGATTGTTAGTTACATATAACATTTTTTCAGATGTAATTACAACTGGAGGAAATTCTTTCAGATGTTATTGGACTTGGAGAAAATTCCCAGATAAAGTTACGTCTTTCTAAAGATGTTGTTAAGGGTCATTGAATTTTTAGATAATATTGAACAGATGGACTACACTACAGATGTCGTTGGACAGATCTAGTAATCTTTTTCCTTAATAAACCACTGATTTAAAATATTATTATTACATAACTCGCTTTAATATAGAACACATGTTTGAGTTTTACACTAATGTAAGGAATAAAAAGTTTGAAGTCATTACATCTGATTTTTATAATAAAATGTTTACTATTTTAACCTAGCGCATGTTGAAACATAAACGCAATGTGAATGGAATGTAGCGCTAATGCAAACACAATGTTAATAGGAAATTACTAAAAGAAAATTAAAACTTGAGAATATTTTTAATTTTGTAAAAACATCAAAATTTTAAAAATTATAAAATGTAATTCTAGATACATCATTATTTTTTAAATGTAAAATTAAAAAAATAATGATGTATCTTGCCAATGGTATGCCATGTAAAGTTATAGAATTTTTAGCAATTTTAACTACTTTTACTAAAAATATGTTTAAAAATGTGTTTAAAAACTAATAATCAGTATTTTAATTTGTCTAATAGATGGAATTATCTTAATATACAGAAAAAAAGTAAATCTCCCAAAGAATATTCAAAGAGTTCAATACCGCTGTCGACAAGTTTTGTGTGGTTTTGTTTTCTGCATGATAAAGAAAATCAACTAGAAAAGTATAAGAAATACAACAAAAAGATAAAATCAAATGGTGGAAGTACCAGTGGACCGCATACACAAAATGCTAACAATGAAGAGGAAATTGTCCCAATATGCAGCATCATCATTAGTTTCGTTTTCATTGGTACCATTGTCCGATGAAAATTCAAACCTCTTGACCACCCTTGACGACTGCCTTTTAGTGTATTTGTCATGTCAGCAGAACTTGTGGGTACATTGTTCCAAAATCGGCTACCTCAATTCGCAATATGGTAGTCAAATACGCAAACACAATCAAGGAAATTGTAATATTTAAACTCAATAACATCCAATCGCAAGGGGTGCCATTAAGTTTGATATTTGATGAATGGACGTCAATTAAAAATTGCAGGTATTTAAATGTAAACGTTCACAACGAGGACAAGTTATCTTTCAAACACTGTAGCAAATCAGCCATTGTCAATATATATATATATATATATATATATATATATATATATATATATATTATATATATATATATATATATATATATATATATATATATATATCATTGCTTGACTGAATGATTGGCTCAATCAAGTGTATAACTCTGTATTTTCCACTAGAGTTTCTTCTGATAGCAATTTTGTTGAAAACGCTGTAAACTTGTTATTGAAGAAAAAGCTTGACTATGCAAATTTGAAAATTAAGAAATGTAACTTCAAGGGAAAATTCAATGTTTCAAATAATTTATCAAAAATTATATGTAATGAAAATCTATATGTAATGAGATGGCAGTTTTTGAAGAAGTAGGAAATCGCATATGTTTGCAAAATTTCTACAAATATTTAAAAACTGTGAAGCCAACAAGTGTCGAATCGAAATGTGAATTTCCAGCAAGTGGCATCATTGTCACATAATTACAATCATCTCTTGAGGATGATAATCTAAATGCACTATGTTTCTAAAGGCTCATTTTACAAAGGAGAAAAAATCGAAAAATGAAAAAGTCAGTAATTTTGATATAAAATAAATTAGCTTATTAAATCAATGAGATTTTTACTATTAACTTGAGATTTTGTTCATATCATGATAAATTTTAATACTGGTGTTATACTGGTATTATCGGTACTGAAATTATTCAGTATTGAAATACCGGTATTGAAAAATGGTATCGGCATTGGAAGCACTAACTTCAATCTCTCTAGATGTTTGTCTTTTAGAAATTACTTTCACTGGAAAATAACCTCCGGCTAAACTTTCCACTATTGCCATCATAAACTTTATTCTTGACATTAGCTTATGCTTATTTGTATTGAGCTTGTACAATAAATATTAAAATTGCCCTACCAAATAGAGGAAAAGCAACTTTAATTGTCCACTTTATTGTTTTATGCTCTGACAAATATACATAGAGCTAGATATGGTTTCATAACTGTATTTCCTTTTCTATTACGCATTTCAGTGAAACCTGCTTTGGCAACAGTAGATAGTAATATAGGCTTTTTTTTACCATTTTGGTATGCCACACACAACAAGGACCTTTTCTATATTGGTAAACCTCATTTTTTGATTTCGATTTTATGCAGAGTTCTGGTTGGTCTTTCCTGCTGACTCTCACTGTGCCTGTTGCAGTGGTCTGATGAGCATATAGATCTAATAACAGTTGAGGAGAAGTATAATAATTGTCAATACCCATGTAATGACCCTGATGGAGTAAACTATTTTGGCGCAAAAGAGGAAAAACTAAACTATAAGTCATACCATAGGCAATGGCTGCTACATTTGAGTCTTTTCCTCCTTTATAAACTTTGAATTGACACAAATAACCTTTGGTGCTGTCTAAAACACACCATAACTTAATCCTAAATTGAGAATGACATTTGTTTGGAATTTTTCGACGCTGATGTGGTGTCTTTCTACACAAGCAGTGAATGCCTGAGGGAAGAAGTGAAGTACATTAGAATACAGGAGAATTATTTATCAAACAAAGCATATTTTGACAGTTGTCTAGACAAAAATAAAGATTAATAGAGGAAAATTTCAAAACAAATAAGACAGACAATGCACCTAAACAATACTTACAATAAAAATAAAAAATGCATTGTTAGATATACACTAATATTAACGAAGATATACAACAAATATATAATTAAGAAATTTGTTGTTAAAATGTTCAACTAAAAACTGAATTTTTTAAATCTTATTGAGTGGTTGTTGATTTGGCACATGGATATTTGTAAAAGAAAGAAATTTAAGCAAAAGTTAAAACTGGTCATGATTGAAATGGGTAACAAACCAGGAAGTAGATGCACAATGATGACTTTTATCCCACTACAGTTTAAGGTTAGCTTTTTTGATTAGACCCATGTTAATTACAACTCCAAGGAAAGCTCTTATCTCTAAAAGAATTGTCTTTCTCTGTTTAATCCATCCATGACCTCTTGATGTTGGACCTCAAATGTTGATTATTTTGAATCCACATAACTGAATTAATAACATAATTATTAGTAAAAGTAACTAAGTTTTGCAAAAACTCAGGTAAAAAAAAAAATTGCTAGTAAAAGTAACTATATTTTGCAAAAAATCAGAAGTAAAAAATAAGTCAAGATAGTCAATAGACTCTGGTGAAATTTAGTGCTTGGGTCCTGATTCACAAAACAAATACCCAATCATCTAAAACATTACCACCATCACCATCTACATCAACATTGCCATCAGAACTGAAGTCTACATAAAAATTGAAATAAAAAACTACAAGTTATCATAATAGGTGCTATATTTGTATTATAATACAATTTTTAAAATAAAGTTATCGTGCCTTTATCAAATAAACTGTCGTTTTTGGAACTTAAAAATTCTTCGCTGTTACAACTCTCGCCATCCATAAAACATTCTTCAATGTCGCTCATTTTCAATACCAAATATATATAAACAATATACCAAAAGATAGAAAAAAACGTACTCTATTCAATGCTGCCAATTTAAATGGTATTCTGCTGTAAAAAGTCAAAGAGCACTTTTTAAAGCCATTATCTTTGTGCTCTGATGGTTTGTACCACAATCATGGCTCATTAAAATTTTCTTCAATTTAAAATTTGAGATTACTTATCTTTTTTAAACAAAGAATAAGTTATAAAAATTATAATTACGTTATAAAAGTAATAACACTATTATAGTTTTATTACTTTTATAATACAGTTAGTGACTATAGTGTTATTACTTTTGTAGTTGTAAGTTTATTGTTTTGTTTTTATAATTTATTTGCTAACAAATTTAAGCTAATTTTCTCCATAAAAACAAAGTACACGGTTTTGCATAAACTAAAATTTTGAAGACCAGATATTTTTTCAGATTTCGCAAATTGCAATTGGTTAATTAAACGCTTTCCGTATTCTTACACAAAACTGTTTGTGTTTCAGAACTATTGAGTTTAGAGAGGTTTATTGAGGGTTATTGAGTTTGTTATTACAACAATGAAAAGAAAAAAAAATTAATGTCTCCTTTGGCTATAATGCTTAACAAAAATTTTTATGTGTAGACATTCCATAAGTCTCCTCAATCTTCAATAATGTAATACCCGCGAGCAAATGACAAAAGTTTCTTGAGCTTTTGCTTTAGGAGAAATGCACATGTAAAAGTAATCTAATCAGTGTTTGAACTGATTGGGGCAAAACACTGCTTAGATCTTGTTGGGTATGCTCCAGTTTTCAAATATTATAAATTTAGCAGAACTCTGAACCTGGCCTGTTCCAGATATTAGTGTGACAATTATAATTAACTGTAATAAACGACCGGGGCTGGTTTTTTACCTGGGCCAAAGCCGGGTTTATGGTTGGGGCTGTATAAATATTGGTGCATATTGATATGATATATAAAAACAAGTCAATATGCAGCAATGTTTATACAGTTCCGATTGTAGAACCGGCTTTGGCCACATTCAAATACCAGCCCCGGTTGTTTACTAATTAACTGAGAAACAATTTTTCTTGAAACAATTAGTGGCAAGCATTTAACTTTTTAATTTTTATCAGGGATCATTTTTCCATCCCTTTGAACAAGAAAAGGAATATCACGCAGAAACTCTTCTCATGTTTCCAGATCTCTGGAATGGTATCTCCATACCATAAAAGTAAAAAGCAGTATAACACATTATTTTTACAAGACTATTAAACAAACTTACAAAAAAAAAATTTTTCTAATAAAATAATCAATAGTTTAAAATAAAAGTTTAGTTAACAAAATTTAGTTATAATAATTGTCCCCAGTTTCTTTTTCACACTTTTCTTTTTCATAGTTTTTTTTTTTTTCACTAACTTTAACTTTGTTTTATAACAATTAATTTTTTTTTTGAAGCATTAATCTAGTTCAAAATTTTTAGCTTTGAAGTTTTGTTTGTTTTTAGTTTGCTGGTTATGGAGGAAGTTTGTTTACAAGTGGTCCCTATGAAAAAGATGATGAAGAAGCTGATGAAGTTTATGAAAACATAGACAGGAGAATGGACGATAAACGCAAAGAAAGAAGGTGTGTAATGATTTTTAATTAGGGTGCTGAGCTCTGAAATGTTTTACCAGACAATGTAGTCTCCTCTGATTCATTTCTCCTCAAAAGTTTTTTGTAAATTACTAAATGTTATACATGACTAGAAAGTTTTATATAATTTATTTAGAAGTAACTCAGGGCTTATTCTAGACCGTTTTTGACAGCAAATTATTTGGGTGCTCCCCAAAATAAAATTCTTAGAACTTTTATTTAATTGTTTTTTACGGCAAATAATGTCTTTTTCACAAAAAAATGCTGATTTTCTGCTAAATTTCTCTTGGATGGGGGACGGGCTAAATTTCTCTGCCGCCCAAATTTTTTTCCTAGAATAGCCCCTTTATCTACTAAATAATTTTTATTTAGAATAATCATTTTTTTGTGATCTGTAAAGATCACTTTTAAATCATTGTTGTCCATCATAATATTTCTGGTTTAGAGAAAAGAAGTTTAAAGAGACAGTAGAAAAATATCGTCAAGAGAGACCTAAAATTCAGCAACAGTTTTCGGATTTAAAGGTTTTTCACTTTTTCTTTTTTTTTTTCCTTACCTTTTTTTTATTTATCAATTTTTTATCTAATGTTAAAATATTTAGAGAAAGCTAGCAGAAGTTGGTCCTGAGGAATGGGCGTCATTACCTGAGGTGGGTGATTCTCGAAATAAAAAAGTTCGAAATCCAAGACCTGAAAAGTATGTGATCTTTTGTTACTAATTTTGGTCTTTGTTTTCATCAATTTATAAGCTTTATCAGTTTGTTAAATGTTTTTGATATTGCTTATATAATAACACTCTAAATAACATTCTTGTTTCTATAATTTACGTAATATTTAAAATTGAAATAATTTTTATACAATAGTGTTCATGCTTTTGTATAATAGTGTTTATTATTTTTGAAAAATATATTTTTCATATTAAAAAAACTTTAAACATAAAAGTTTAAAGAAGTTATGACAGAAATTTCAAATTAAGAATTAGAAAATAGAATTAAAAATTAGAAATTAGAATTAGAAATTAGAGATTTCAAAAAGTGGTTTCCACTTAAAAATGATTAATTTTTTATTTTATGTTAGTAAAATCATCTGTATTATTTTTGAGAACTAGGTTGATATACTTTTAAAAAACCTTTGGAAAGAAACTCTCATAAATATTTGTGATTAGTTAATTCCTGATATCAGTAACATATGTTCTATTTATATATGTTCTATTTATATATTTTTATAGATATTCTTTGTTATAAATGAGAGTTCTGAAATTAGTCTCTCTTTTTATTATTTTGTTACAAAAATTTTGAAAATAAGATTATCCTAATCATAACAAGATGAATTAACATATTCTGTTTTTAGCCCTTGTTTACACATTTTATTTTTGTATTTGTTATTGTAAAATGTTGACTACAGTTTTTTTACTTTACAAAATATTTTGTAAAGTAAAAAAACTTTTTTTTGCTGCAATTTGAGATTTGCATTTTTTATTTAACTTAAAAAGCTATTTTAAGTTTCTGTTTATTTAAAAAATGTTTAGGAAAAACCTTTCAATATGTTTGTTTTGCCTTTTTAGTTAAATTTAGCGTTGCGTAATTTATGGACAATCCTGTATTTGAAAAATTTTTTATTTGAAAAAGTTTCTTTTTTAAATTAAAAACTTTTAATTTGAAAAAAAAAAAAAATTAATTAATTTTAGAATAAAGTTTGTTTTAAAAAAGTTTAATATTATTCAATAAAACATAAATTGATTATACTTTTTAGTGTCTGACAGTAAGTATTAAAATTGGCTAAAAAATCAAACCAAAGCCTTCATTAACTTCTCAAAAGGCAAAAACATAAAAAAATAAAGAAAAAGAAATTCTAAAAATAGAAATTATGGTGATCTCAAATAACTTTTCAGGAAAGTATACACACACACACACACACACACACTCACACACACACACACACACACACACACACACACACACACACACACACACACACACACACACACATAAATAATCACACATCCACACACACACATATACCAATAAATAATACCCATATAATTATTTAGTAACAAATTATTAATGATTTAATATGATATTTCCAGATTTACACCTGTTCCTGATAGTGTCCTTCGTTCTGCACTTTTAGCTGGTCAAACAACAACCTCTGTCAACCCAATGGATCAAGTATGTTTATTTTGATCATCTTCTAATTAAATAAAATCTATAGTTTTAAAAATATTAATGCTAGTTTTTCTATAAAAAAAGTTGAATTTCAGTGTTCTTATAAAAGTTTTTAATATCAGTAATTATCTTATCAATGATTTTAATGTTGATGCTTTTGTCAAGTTTTACTACAACAATTATAAGTATTCTCATCAAATTTAAAAAAAAAAACAACAACTTCAAATTGTTTTTTATTTCCTCCAAAATAATGTTTTTATATAAAAGCATTTGCTTCAAAGTTTTCTTGTATTTTTATACAAAAAATTGCTTTTTAAAAATGTTATTTTAAAGTGTTTTTTTTATATTAGTTTGATGGTTTGACCACACCTTATTCTGGCCTGGCAACACCTGCTTCTGGTGATCTTGACCTGAATAAAATTGGTGAAGCAAGAAAATCTCTTGTTGGTGTTAAACTAGATCAGGTGAGATCAAAGTGACAGGTGAGATCAAAGTGACAGGTGAGATCAAAGTGACAGGTGAGATCAAAGTGACAGGTGAGATCAAAGTGACAGGTGAGATAGGAAAATAAAGAATTTCAGGTAAGTTATAAATAAAGGAAAGAGTTCTGAGTGTTTTGAGATTGAGCTTTTTCTCAGCAAGCACTTGGTAAAGTTTTAAGAAAAACTAGAAAAATGCAAAATTTATTTATTTAAATAAATATTATATATGTATATAATATTTATTTATATATGTATATTTTTATTTAAAAAAACGTTTGTAAATGTTTAATTGCATTAACTGACAAATACAAAACAACAAATATACATTACAAACATACAAAATTAGTATAATAAATGAAAAGTAAAAGTAACATGTATTTAAGTTTATAAATCAATAAAACTCCATCTTACCAATCAAGATTTTACTAAGTTATCTTTCATATCATAAATAGGCAACAAGATAAATATTACGTTGATTTGAAATATTGATATAAGTTGTTTTATAATAATTTATTTAATAATTTAATAATTATTATAGTAATTTAAAATGTGTTGCTTTAGAAAAGCAAAATATAACACTGAATGTTGCAGAATTAACTAGTTAGTAGAAAAAACTAGTTGTTAGAAGTATATTTACCAATTTAAGTATTTTAAAATAGTTTTAACTTAAGAATAATTAAAAAGATTTAAATTACTTTTTCATATATAATATTAAATTGTTAAAAAAACGATTTTAAATATTTTGCATTACAAACATTTAAAACTTTATGAATTACCTTATTAGGCTTCTGATTCTGTTACTGGTCAAACTGTTGTTGATCCAAAAGGTTATCTAACAGATCTTCAAAGTTTAACCCCAAGTTCTAGTGGTGACATTGGTGATATTAAAAAAGCCAGACTTTTGTTAAAATCAGTCATCACAACCAATCCAAAGCATGCACCAGGTAAATAAGTATAAAATGTGTTTAACTTTATTTGATGGCAATGAAAAATTCTTAATTCTTAATCTGAAGTTCTGAAAAATCAAAACAGAAAAACATCAATTTAGTAAAATAAAAAAGTACTATTTTGTAATATAAGGTGCAAAATGAATGGCCACCATATAGTAGGTAACTAAGTACCAAATAGTATGTAACCAAGTTACAGATAATAAGTAATAAATAATAAGTTAATGAGTAAAAAAATAATTTAGGAAACAATTAATAAATGCAAACACTGTATAGCTTAAGTAAAAGTAAACAGTGTTTGAAAATGAAGTTTTTTTTATTAATTTGTGAACAATTTAATGTAAAATTATAATATATTATAGTTTAATAATTGATAATAAAATGTAAAATCACTTTTTATATTTTGTTGCTTGGTTTTCACGGTTCTAGTACTTTGATGCGAATATGTTTATTTTTTATTTTTAAATTTTCTTGATTTTTCACTGGGGGGCTACAATTATTTTCCACACAATATTAGACATTGCAATTTTTTTAGCATATTATTTTTGACTCTTTTTGTTTCTTCATTACATAAACTTACTTTTTATCATTATTTATTCAATCCAACCTGTTCAATATTGCTTCTTCTTTATAATTATAAGTATTTGGAATTAATTGATTAATAATTAATCATTGAAAAATTATTCTATTAATTTTTTAAAACATTATTTTACAGTTTAAAATAAGTAAAGTGTTACTTACTTACTATTAATATTTATGATTTTTATATTGATACTTATTATTAATAATTACAGGGCTCGAAATAACGCAAAAAAATCTAATCGCAAAAAAAAAAAAAAATTCTTTCCCCCCTCATACCTCGCGCTGCTTTGTTGTAATGGGGGGGGGGGTTACATAAGTATAAAAATCTTTTGTACATAATTGTTGTTATTTTAACATATTATCTCTCATATTTAAATATTATTTTATAATTTTCTTGTTTAACAGAGTTTAAAATAGCGTAAATTACTGTTATAATTTACAGCTTAAGTTATAATTTAAAGTTTAAGTTGCAGTTATAGTGTATTGAGTAAGTAACGTATTTAGTATTAATTATATATTTTTTTAGTAATTGTTTTTACTTAACATAATGCTTGAAAAAAAAAAAAAAAAGTAAAGAAGTAAAAGTAAAAATGCAAATATTTTAACCACTTTAATTAGTCATAAAAATCTTTTTAATACATTCATGGTGGCACGTGCTATTTTTAAAGAGTATTTAATTGTTATTGTAAAAAAACTATAAAACAACAATAAAACTAACTGCAATGTTGTTTTAAAAATATAAAGAGCTTAAAACAACTTCGTGATTTTGTCACTATTTTGTGCTGTTTTAAACAGTTTATAACCTTAATAACATAAAACGCATTTAAAATAAAATGTAACAAATAAATCAAATTTTTATAATTATTTAATCAAAACATTATTGTCGTAAAACTTCATATTTGCGCAAAAACATGCCTATAGACCATACAAGTCTATAATCTATAGACCAAACGAGTAAGATCGGAGCAAAAAAAACATTAGATACCACATTTTTAATAATTTATTGTTTCTTGATCTAGCGTACTATAAAAAATTTAAGTATAGTTAAGTTTTTCGTTTAGATGGGTTTTAAATGTTTTTATTCAATTTTTTTATTCAAATTGTTTTCCAATAAAAAGCGAAACAAAAAATTTGGTTTAATAAAATGAATTGTATTTCTTTAAGTTTAAGAATATGCTTAAATTATTTTTTAACAGAATTAAAATTATTTATTAATTTTAATTTTTTATAAATTAATTTTAATTTTTGCAATCACTGGTTTAATGTTTGCAATAGAATGTTTCAACTTTTTTCAAAACTATTTTCAAGAAACAAAATATAATTAACTATTCAAAACGTTTACAATATTTACAATTTACAAAAAAAAATTTCTTTCTTCTAATTCTTTTAAAATTTTCTAATTTTTTTTTTCAATTTTAAATTTCAATTGCAAAATTATTTGAATAAAAGAATTTTAAAATACTAAAATTATTTTGTTTAAATAGATTTCTTTTTAAATAAAATTCTTAAAAACAACTTGCGTATTTATAGAAAAACAGTATTTATAGTTTAATATTGATATTGCTTTAAATAAAATGAAAATATAAAAAAATGTATCGCGTTTTTCAATTTCTATTCAACAATTTTTGTTAAAATAATTTTTCGTTAGAAGCTTATATTATTATGTTAACAAATGTTTCTATTTATATCTTATATGTATAATATGTATGTATCTTATATAAACATTTGTATGACTAACTTTTGTGAGTCTTTGAGTATATTAAGTAAATTAATATAATTGATAAGTTAATACTTGAGTAACTGTAAGTTACTGTTGTAACTTAAATGGTCGTTTTGATTTACTTTAGTTTATAAGTAAATTTACTGTGATGTACTTTATCCATTCAGTAAATCAAAGTAAATATAACTTAAAAAGGTTCAAGGTTGTTAAAGCGAAAAATGTTGAAGCAAAAAAGTTACTGGTTTCTATTAGCACTGGTTAACTAATAGAAAAAATTTTTAATAAAAAAGAATTAATATATTTAATATACTTAAAGTAGTAAAATTAATTATATAATATTGTTGATAAAATAATAATTTAAATTATTAATAATAAATTAGTTTGGTGCAACGTCTTTTCCCATTTCTACTTTTTGCTTTAACGACCTTTAAAAATATTATTGGTTTCCACGCAGATATTTAAAGTAATAAAAAAAAAAAAAAACTAATCGCGAAAGTGTGAAAAGCAATCGCAATATGCCTAATTCGACTTATGAATTTCTCTTTTTTCATCAGATTTTATCTTAAAAAAACATAATTAATAGTGTTATCATTTAAACTAGTTCTTAACTTGGTAACAAATCAGCTGCACTAAAACCTCTTTCTGATTCTGAAAAATAATAAATCTTTTCTAAAGAGTCTTTCTAGCATTTTAAGTTATTCCTAAAGAGCACTGAAAAAAGACGAGGGTATTTTTTCAGTGCCTTTAAGTACTGCCATTTCACACTTAATACAGCTCAAAACTTCTTGTGGTGATGACTTACAAGTCTGTAATGTAATGTTGTATGTGATATTATTTCTTCCAATTCTATAACTATATTTTTTTTTCTTATGTTTCACATTACATTACTCATTCACATCCTGACTCAGATGCTGGTTCAACTTCTAGTTAAGTTTTTATTAGGTTTTCCTTGTGTAGAGATGAAAGTACATATACTTTTCTTGCTGTTTTACCAAATTATTTTTATTTGGGTTGTTTTAACAAACAGATTACAGAACTCCATATTGTTTTAGTAATCAAACTTTTTTCAGGCGACATCATAAATGACATTGTTCTGTTGCACTTTAAAAGTATTACATTTAAACAGTTTTAACTTTTTTTTTTTTTTATATACAGTGGGCAGCCAAACTTTTAGTTATACTTTGTTTTTTATATACAGTGGGAAGCCAAATTTTTAGTTTTTTCACAAAAACTACAATTAATTTTTAAATTTTAAAAATTAGTTGTCGTTTTTAAATGAATAAATGTTTTATTAAAACATTCAAATCACTCCCAAAAAAAATTGCAAATTTAGTTAAGGTTTCTGTGATGACAGTAAGCAGAATCTTGATAAAATAAAATACTTGTACATAGTGCCAAGTGGAAAATGCGTGAGACCACGCTTCACTACTCCGAGAGATGAACAAGCGATTCATTATATTTGTGTTAAAAACCAAAGAAAGTGCGAAAAGCAGTTATTAAAATTGTACAAGAAACTGGTATCAAGATTTCTAAAAAAACTACAAAACATCGAATAGCAAAAGTGGGGTTTAAATGCTACAGGCTTGCCAGGAAACCTAAACTTACACCTGCGATAAAATTAAAATGTTTTACTTAGGCTAAACAACACCTACATATCTTTACTGAAGGGAAAATGTAAGTAAATACAATGTAAATATAATGATTAAAACATTGAAGTTTTTATATATTATTTTTTATTTTTATATTATTATTTTAAATTGTTTTCAGGTGTGTTTCTCAGATGAGTTTTCTTTTGTTAGATGAAGGAAAGAAGAAAAATATAACCCAGACTGTGTTATGGAGACAGTAAAGCACCCTCTAAAGGTGATGGTGTGATCAGTTATAAGTGGTAAGGGCAGTGGCCTTCTTTAGTTAAAAGGACGATAAACCAGGATAAATATAAAAAGGTATTTGCCTCCAATTATTTCCTCAGTTACATGATTCTACGCAATGCCATAAAGCTAAATCAGTGACAAGATGTTAAGAGTCAAAAAAATGTTACTGTTTTACCATGGCCTAACAATTCTCCCGAACCAATGGAGAGAACTTTTAAAGCTGATAGTTGTTCATAAAACTATAATCAACAAAAAAAATCTCATTCAGGCACTAAGTAATGCCAGGTATTATGATCAGGAGTTAAAAGCAAATGTAAAGAATTGCATCTAAAGTAAAGATACGAGCAATAATTAATGGCTGCGCAACCAAATACTTAAAAACTTTTGGTATTGTTGGTTTTCTTAAATAAATGCTTAAAAATAGTAAGAGTGTTTAAAATAGTGTTTACTTTTAAAAAAAAATATTTAAGCACCAATATTTATTTAAAAATTTAGCATAAGAATATGTAATATAGCTCATAATGGGTGGTATGATATTTTTTGCAAGTGTAATTAATAATTTGGCTGTCCACTGTATCTTCTAGTATATACACATATTATATTTGTTTATACATTTTATATATGTTTACATTTATTATAAAGAATTAGTTCTATTTCTTTGTTAAAAAATGACAAATTTATTTTATATTAACATGGAAAATTAATAGATTAATTGTTTGATTATTTATTGATTAATCATTAATCATTGTCACTCCTTGTATCTATAATTTAAAAATAATTTTGTTTGTTTCAATTGCACATCTACATACAGCTGCAGTATTTCCTAGTATCTATAATTTAATAATAATTTTGTTTGTTTCAGTTGTACATACAGCTGCAGTTGCTATTGATTAAAAGTTTTATTATAACTATTGTTTTAATTAAATATTTTGTGACATTCTAACAACCTGTATGGCTTCAATAGCTGGATCAATGTTGTTAGTTGCTACAAAACAGAAAATTGTTATTGCCTAATTAAGTGATTAATTAGAAATAAGCTAAAATTAAAAGTTTGATTAATAAAAAATTAAGTTTCAACTGAAAAAATTAAAATAATCATAAAAGTGAATTGGTATCTATTGGTTGCTAAGTGATTTGGTATCTATTGGTTGCTAAGTGATTTGGTATCAGTTTCATTTCATTTCAATAAAAATTAAATATTTAATCAAAACATTAAATTGAAATAGTTTTTCAATTTTTAGTTACAAGCAAAGTAAAATTATAGTTATAAGATTAATATAAGATAAGATTAAGGCAGAGAAAGAGAGAGAAAAAGAAGGTTGAAAAAAATAATATAATTTATTTTAATAGCTTTTCAGACATTTGTGATATAAAGAGTTTCAAGATTATAATGGCAGCTGATGTTTTATTTCACTTACTTTTATAATTATGTTGTAGTTATGTCATAATTTGCATATTAAAAAATGCTTTTAGGTTGGATTGCAGCAGCGCGTCTTGAAGAAGTGACAGGTCATACACAAAAAGCTAGAAACTTAATTATTAAAGGAACAGAAGCATGTCCGACAAGTGAGGATGTTTGGCTAGAAGCTGTGCGTTTACAAGTAAGAATTTTTTTTTGTTTTATTTATGTTTGTTATTTTTTAGTTTAAATATGTTTATTATTTTTTTTATTCAGTAAAAAGATTTTGTTTTTTTCATCCAGTAAAATAATTTTTTAAGCCGGTAGATTTGTCCAAAGCAGTTGTTGCACAAGCTATTAAACATCTTCCACAATCAGTGCGACTTTGGATTAAAGCTGCGGACTTAGAAACAGAAGTTACTGCTCAAAAAAAAGTTTTCAGAAAAGGTTTTTTCCTTTTTTTATATATACTTTTTGTATTTTTATATTAATATTTATTATGTTTTATTTTTTTCTTATTAATTTATGTATATAAAAGATAAAAATATTACCCGTTATTTTTGTATCATTTTTTTAAGCATTGGAGCAGATTCCCAACTCAGTCCGATTATGGAAAGCTGCAGTAGAATTAGAAGAGCCGGCTGATGCTCGTATATTGTTAACGCGTTCTGTAGAGTGCTGCCCACAAAGTGTTGAGGTATAAGATGTTTTTTCCATAATATACATAAACATAATAAACATAATATACATACAGTTAATTTTCTTGAAAATTAATATAGTTCCTTTTAAACATTAAAAATATATTTCATGAAAAAACAATGTCTGTGTGAACTTGTATTTTACTCTGAAAAGTTACATATTTAGTTATTTTTTGTATAACTTTATCATTCTGTAAAGAATTAAGTTGATTACTACCACATACCCCTCACTTCTCTCCTCTCTAATTTCTCATTGTATATAGAATTAAGACATTCTGCTGATGAAGTTCTTAAACTAGTTAGAGGTGCTTTACAGTATCATACTTTTTAAAATCCAAAGATCTTTTTCTGCTGATCAGCTTAAACATTGATTCTCAGTGCTACAAGTGTTCATAATTATGAATAGTAGTTATGCTTACAAAGTATTATAAGCAACAGTTGCCTTGTAACTATTTTAGCAAATTTTTTTTGTTGACATTTTTGAGCTTAAATTTTTTTTTTGTGCTTTGTGTAAGTAAATGCTTTCAAAATTTGGATAAATTCTGAAAGTTTTTATTTTTTTTACTTTATTTAGCTTTGGCTTGCTCTAGCTCGATTAGAAACTTATGAAAATGCAAGGCGAGTTCTAAACAAGGCACGTGAAAACATTCCAACGGATCGTCAGATATGGATTACTGCAGCAAAATTAGAAGAAGCCAATGGAAACACTCCACTAGTTGATAAAATTATTGAAAGAGGTATTTTATTTTTAATGCTAGAATAATTATATAGATTTATAATGTGTCTGTCTGTGTCTATATATATATGTATCAGGGTTTATTTGGGGATACCACTTTTTTCCGGCATCATTGGGGGAGGGTATGTTTTTGATTCTAACACCACCACTATACCCTCCCACACCTTTTTCTCACCTAGTTAAAACCGGTGCCATGACAATGATTTTTAGTCATTATTTTTTCAATCATCATTTTAATCATTTGTGTTTATTGTGTATAGTTTTATCCTAAGATTAGGAGTTGATTTAAAGGCATTTTTTTGAATACACAAATTTACAAGTGGGCGGTGTTACTTTAGTTATGATAAGAAAAATATTTTATTAAAGACTTTAATAAACTTTTGTTGCAAATACCACTATTAATACCATTAGTAAATAATTATTGAAAATTGTTTAAAGTATTTTAAACATTTATTATCTATATCTTGGTAAATTCAATTTTAGTTTAGTTAGTTTATTAATGTTTTAAATTAAAGTATAAATTTTTATTAATGTTTTAAATAAATAATGATTAAATGTTTAAATACTTTAAACCTTTTAAAATCAATATTTACATTATATAGTATATTAACATATATTAAATCGCACAATATTTGTAAAATTAACAAAATTGTTTTACGAATTTTGTTCAAATAATTAGTCGAATAAAAAGCATAAGCATTTAATAAACATATTAAACTTTTGAATATTTTAAAGTTTTGATTTAAACATTAGCAAATCTGTTCATTCAACTTTAGCTAAAGTTTAATAATTTTTAACGTGATTTTAAGGTGCCTTTTAAATTAAAGATATTTAAAAAAGAGATAATTACGGTAAAATTATGTTTAATAAGTAAATAAACATAATTTTGTTACATTTTTTTGAATAAAAAACATATTATATTTTAAAAAGTATATTATATTTTTTTAATCATTAAGTATAATTTTAAAAATTACGTTTAATAAGTTACATTTACTATTACCATCTTAATTAAACTTTTTTTTTTTTAACATGGGTTATTTTAAATTAACTTTTTATTTGTATTACTTTAAAAGTTTAGAAAAGAAACTTTCTGAAGAAGTTTATATTTCGCGATATTAAGACTAGTTTTTTACATTCATTTATTATCAAAAGTTTACTCTTAATTTCCAAAAATTAATATTAACTTTGAATAGGTTTTTAAAAATCATTTTATCTTTCGAAAAAGCAAATTTTTCATACATTCCATTATTATAAAATTTTGCAACAAGTTTTTGAAATTAAGTTTTGTAATGACATTCATTTTTTCAAAACTAACGTTCAGTTAGTAACCGAAGGACAGTTATGTCATTACATAAAAAGTAAATTCTTTTTAATTATGTTTATTGACCTGAAGAATAAATCAGGTAAATAAGGTGAAAACTATTTATATACTACTGCATTTTAAATGCAGTAGTGCTTAAATTTTTTTTTTCTATTTTTAATGAAAAAGCAAAAATGAAATTAAATATAAAAATAATTTTTGGGTGCTTTTTTTTGGGCGCCCATACTACTCCAGCAGTACTAAAACATTTTTTTTTAATTTACATATATTATTTTAAATTTTGTTTTGTTAATACTTTGATAAATAATTTTGTGATAATTAGCAAGTTTTTAAATTTTTAAATTTTTAATTGACAAGAACAGTTTGTAGTAGACAAAATTAGTTTGTAGTACACAAATTTAGTTAGCCTTTTTTTAAATTTTGTTACAACCTTCACTCATTTGTATACCTCAAAATCTTTGGATAAAAAATCTTTGGAGTTAGAGTTAGTAATTACTATTATCCAATACTACATATAACCAAATGTTAAAATGTTAAATGTAACTTCGAATGTACTCTCAAAGCTTAAGTATAAAACTTTGTTTTGATATTATTATTTTTATAATTTTTAACTAGCTGGTTTCAATATATTTTATTTATTAAGCTGTCTCATCCCTTGCTGCAAATACAGTGGAAATCAACCGTGAATTATGGATAATTGATGCTGAAGAAGCTGACAAAGCAGGTTCTATATACACTGCCCAATCCATTATGTATGTTTAAATTTTTTTATTAATATTTTTATTTTTTTTGTTTTTTGTATCTATTAAAATTTATTTTACACATAAATCTCACTAAAACCACTAAAATCAAGTAAGCAATTTATTTTTATTATTTTTAATTAACAAACACATTAAAAGTTTCAATTCTTATTTTTAGAAAAACTGTTATTGGTGTTGGAATAGAAGATGAAGATAGGAAACACACATGGCTAGAAGATGCTGAATCAGCAAGTTTTTAAATTTTCAAATTTTTAATTGACAAGAACATTTTGTAGTAGACAAAATTAGTTTGTAGTACACAAATTTAGATAGCAATTCTGATTCCAGTAATAAATAGCTAAACTGAAACAGAAAATGATGTAATTCACAATTTATTTTAAAAGTATAAAATATTTATTTTAATTGCTACAAAATTTTTAAAAACATTCAGAATGTTTTGAAAAGCATTGTAGTCTTTTAATTTGCGTTTTTGTGGTTTTTTAATCCTAATTATTTTCTTCAATTAAATTAATGCATTAAATACCACAGACAATAGAAAAGCTGTTTTTTACCACAAACTGTATATCTGAGCCCTTAACTATAGGTCAATGATATTTTTTTTTTTTTTTTTTTTTTTAACATCTTCACTTCCAACAAGGCTGCAAGCAACCACTATAAGAGTTGGAAGTTACTAGAAGAGAAAAGACTAAATCTGTAGAGCAAGATAACGATTGACTGATGACTTAAAAGATTGCAAATTATATGAATCAGGAAAGCAAGATGAAGGAAGCGAATTCCAAAGAACTGATGTTCGAGGAAAAAAACTAGAAGAATAAGAGTTTTTGAAGCACTTAGGAACAGTCACAGAAAAAGGATGAGACTTAATTGAATGGCGAGTAACACGAGAATGAATTTTAGTAGATGGCACAAGGGACGCTAGCTCTTTAGAGCAGTGCCCATTATAGTATTTGTAGAAAAGAGAAAGAGAAGCAACATTACGACGATGTGACAAAGGTTGGAGATTGGCTGCCAGAGCAGGTCCAACTATGTTTACAATTCGTTTTTGCACCTTGTCTAAAAGAGAAAGAGCATCATTAGAAGATCCGCCCCAGATGTGGCAACAGTATTCCATACAGGGACGGATTTGAGATTTATAGAGATAGAGAATAGAATCTGGAGTAAGAAAGTGTCGAGCTCGATAAAGAGATGCAACCTTAGCAGATGTTAATTTTGCAATGGATTTGATATACGGTTTAAAAGAAAGATCAGAAGTAAGAGTTAATCCTAGAAGATGAATGGTAGATGACTCATCTAGTACATTACCATTCATAAATATAGGAAGATCTAAATTATTACGATAACGATTGGCCGAATAAAATTGAGTTTTATCTGAATTAAAGTTCACCAGCCACTGTGAGCCCCATGCTGTAGCAGAAGTGAGATCCTTTTCAAGCTCAGATACATTATATAACTAGATGTCTAACTTCATTACAAAAAGTGAAGCTGCTTTTTGCCCTTTTTGCAAATGGCGGATTAAATTTTTTATACTTACAAATATTTTTAACTTTTCTTTTCTTAAATGAAGTAAATATATTTAAAAGTTAAATACTATTTACGTAAAAATGTTAAGCGGAAATTATAATACTTGTAAAATAATAATTTATGATTCCTTAATTTATTTTTGATTAAAAAGGGATTTAAGTTTTGAATAGAAAAGTTAAACGACAGACATTTTTATGAATTAAAATACTTTTTAATAAACAAAAAGGTTTGTAAAAAAACTTTTATAAGTATTTTATAATTATTAAAATTTGTTTTTGAATTATCTTTAATTTATTGATAACTTTTGACTTTTTTTTTTTTTTTTTAATTTTTTTTTATGCATTTTTAATTTTTATTATATATATATATATATATATATATATATATATATATATATATATATATATATATATATATATATATATATATATATATATATATATATATATATATATATATATATATATATATATATATATATATATATATATATATATATATATATATATATATGGTTCAAAAGCTTTAAAAATCAATACTTGACCTTACACTTATACTAAATGCACCATTCTAAATATGCTAAAGGTGTTTTGACATAAACACCTTTAGCATATTTAGCAAATGGTAGTTGGTAGTTAAAGATTAGAAGAAGACTATAAAGTCAATTTTTAGATGAGTAATAAAACATTATTACTCTTCTAAACTTTAATTAAAAATAACTTTTTAAAAATAAATCTAAAATAAAAGATTTTAAGATTTTTTTAAAAATTTTTCTTTTTCATAGATTAATATTTTTATATATAAATTATTTTAGTGTGCAGTTCATGGTGCATATGAATGCGCTCGTGCTATTTATGCCTACGCGTTAAAGACATTTCCAAATAAAAAATCAATTTGGTTTAGAGCTGCGTATTTTGAAAAGTCTCATGGAACAAGGTTTGTGTAACTTGTGGGATGTTTTTGTCTTTATTTTTGTTATTTAGGGAGAGGGAGGGGTCTATGTTATTTTAGTTTTTTTTTTTTTAAAGTTTCTTTAAAATAAGTAAATAAATTAAATAGGTTTTTATTTCATTTCTATACAAATAATGTAATCACACTACAACAATAAGAACCATGATTTAATACAGGTGTGTTGGAATATTTAAGATTTGATTAAGGTTTCAAAAAAATGTAATTGATAGTCATTTAGTTTTGATAATTTGGTTTTTGTAGTTTGGTTAGTATTATTTGGTAATTTAGAATCTTTTAACAGTTATCTGTTTTATTTCTTTTTAATTTTTCTTTTTTCTTTTTTTTTAATTTATTATTTAATTACATAATTTATTTTTTATCTTAAAAAATATTTTAATGAATATTTAAAATTTTCTCAATTTTTAATTTGAGTGTCAAACTTAATATAAAGTTTTACAAAAATACACATAATTTAAACAAATTATGTTTAATGTATTTTGTTCAAATAAATTTTTTTTGAAAAATTAATTTTCTAAATTAAATTAAAATTTGAACTTGTTTTTTTATTTTGGTAAAAATAGTGAAAAATTAAATTTAAAAGTTGCACACAAAAAAATGTAAGAAATACTGAAAAATATAAATTTATTATATTTTTGTCATTTATTCTTATTTATAAATCTGTGATTATGTACACAGGCTGAGTACAAAATTTATCATTACAATTCTTATACACACTAGGATCAGTCTTGAACATAGTTTCATCATTTAATTGGGTTTGCAATTTTAATGTTAGTAATAGTTACTGACTGGCAATTGAAAATTGTTTTATTATCTTGATTACAATGCTTGAGTATTAAGTTTTTGCAATTTTTAATCAAGTTATTTAAAGAAAAAAAAATTTTTTTCATGGTTTAAATAATGTTTAATATTATTATGTAAAATAGTAAAAAAAGTAAGAAAAATATAGATGTGTGCTATTGTGTGATGGCTCTTGCTAAACATCAAATAGACTGCTTGATGAGACAGCCAAAAAAATGAAGGATTAAAAATTGTCTGTCACTCCTAAATAATATATTTACTATCAACATATTTATAATGTAGTTTATACTAAGAATGGCTTTTTATTATGATGGTACTTTAGAGACCACTGACATTTAGATGGCACTTTAGAATGACATATTAAAGGTTTAATAATTAGGTCTAAATGAAAAAATTTGATAAGTGATTTTCTACTTATACATACAGACCTTATATATTCTACTTATATATTCTACTTGTATATACAGATTTAAATAAAAAATGCTTAATGTATTAGTTTAGTGCAATAATTGATGTCATAAAATTCTCTTTATTTTTTTATTTTTTAAAGATATTAACTTTTTTTAAATTTGCTGCAATAAGATTAATTACCGCAGAACGAGTTAAATATTATTTAATGACTTTTTTATTATTACTGAGCGAATGTTTTTTTTTTTTTTTTTTTAATATTAAATAATTAAATTTAATATTGCATTTTTAAAAATGTTTGATGTTAACAAATTTCTTTCTTTTTTCGACATTTGCATAAATGAATTTAAATATGTTTTTTTAAATAAGTTTTTGAGTTAGTTTTTGAATTTTTAAAATGATTTTTTTTTAAATTTCTTTTTGTGGCTTTGCAACTACAGATGATTTTTTATTTAAAAAAAATTAGAGAGTAGCAAATAAAAAAATTACGTTAATTTATTTATTTTATTTATTAAAAGTTTGTTTATTATTTTATTAAAATTATATCGCTGTATATATCGTTTATTGAAAAATAATCGCTGTGATTTAACTTGCGTTATGAAAAAAAAAGTAAAACTTACGTTTTGTGCAAATTTTTGATGTAGCTGTTTATTTAAAAACAATAATGCGATAAAAATAAGCTATTTTTTTTTTAAGAAAAAATGAAGTTTCAATATTGAATAATATTTAGTAATATTTTTGAATAAATTTGGCAATTATTTTAATAAACTTAAATCAAAATTAATTTATATATTTTTAAAATCTAAATAAAATTGTATATATTTTTTATCAGAATCCTTCCTTTCCATTTGTAGTATAAAAGTTGTCCTCGATGGACAGCACTCTTGTTCATATCCTGTAACTTCAGGGGTTCCTCAAGGTTCAATCCATGGCCCTATACTCTTTTTAATTTACATTAACAATCTTCCAGATATTCTCACATCTAAAATAGCATTGTTCGCTGATTTGTTTTTGTCATAATAAGAAGCCAAAACTCTCTGATTGCTTGGAGGGGGCGTTTGAGCTTGAAAAGGACCTCACTTCTGCTACAGCATGGGGCTCACAGTGGCTGATTAACTTTAATTCTGATAATTCTCTGATTTATCTGAATAACGATAATGATTGGCTGAAATTTTTTTAGCCAATCATTATCGCAATAGTTTAGATCTTTTTATATTTATGAACGGTATTGTACTTGACAAGTCATCTACCCTTCATCTTCTAGGATTGATTCATACTTCTGATCTTTTTTGAAATCTGTATATCAAATCCCTTGCAAAATTAGCATCTGCTAAGGTTGCATCTATTTATTGAGCTCGACACTTTCTAACTGCGGATTCTATTATTTTCTCTATAAATCTCAAATCCGTCCTTGTATGGAATACTGTTGCCATATCTGGATCTTCTAATGATGCTCTTTCTCGTTTAGACAAGGTGCAAAAACGAATTGGAAAAAAAAGAATAAAATTAGTTTTAAATTTAATCATATATTTTTTATCAGAATTAAATTGTTTTTATGATCTTTGCTTCAAGCTTAAAAAATCGATCATTATAATAAAATATTATAATAAAAATAAACTTTGAATTTTGTTTGAGTTTTTTTCATTTGTAAATAGCACTTATATCAAACATAATTGTCATTCAAACTTTTGTAATAAATATTTTTACATAAATGTCATTAAAAAGTTAATGTGATTTTTTTTTAAATTAATTACTTCTTTTATCTTATCGTTTATTGAATAATTTAAAAGTTAAAAAATTATGAAAAGTCATCTAATTGAAATCACTTACTACTTATGTAAAATTGCTTAAAGCGTACATTGCTCTACATGTAATGCTTTAAAACAAGGCCTATATATATATATAATTTATGTGCATTTATTATGAAGAAAAAAATTAATTTAAAATAGTTACACTCATTTTTTTGAAACCAACCATTTTCTATTATAATGAGCAGTAATTCTTCTATATATTAACGCATACTAAACTGTTTTAATTTAGTATATTGGACTCTTTATTCGTGTTCGGTTGTATCACTCCTTTCAGCAAGATAGCCTTTTTTTTGTATTTTTGTTGAAGGACATCTATCTTCGAAAATTTTGGCAGTATGAAGTTCTGTAATCTTAAAAAAGAAGAAGTTGCCATCATTCTTCTATTTCATAAGCAAGAAACAATAATAGGGACATGGGAAAGGAAATTAGTAGA